>JALPQD010000166.1:4420978-4445360 GCA_023101885.1 Typhlomys cinereus | reverse complement strand
AAGGGCAGGGATTCTTGACAGGGGTGCTGGTGAGTCGCTTCCACACAGCCGTCTGAACATGACGAGAGAAGACTCCAAATTAAAGGGATGTGTGACGTACAGAATTCTGTGGTTTTTTGCTTTCGATAGCAAGAAAGTCTGACAGCCAGAAAAATCTGGCAGCCTGGACAGGCCAGGCAAGTGAGGGACTGCCCTTCCAACCAGCTGAGGAGCGGCTGAAATTAATATGTCACATTTCCTGTATGAACATTCCCCTCCCCATCACCACCACACGCCAGGGTCCAGAACCCAGTACAGTCCTTCAGCTGCTCTCGGGAAATTTTACGAAGAGACGAAAAGGTAGCTGGAGTAGAGGTATTCAACTCTAAGGTACATTTTTAATTAAAAGAAAAAGATCAGAGCCGTGATGCGGCATCTTAAAGCAGATCATTTTACAGCTGGATGGTCTCCCTCTGATGTACTTGAAAACCATTTTCAAGCGACATAAAGTTTAACATACCGGTACATCTGCCTACCCGCTAGATTCTACATGGAATTTAAAATTTAATTATATTAAAGCTTTGTTACAGCGTGCATCGCAAGCCTGCTAACCAAGTGGAACTTCCACAGAATCTCTCAGAATCTTTTTCTCTCTCTCTCCTTTGAAGTTCAGGTTTGGAGCACCCAGAGAGGAGCTTGGCAAACAGTTGATGATTCCATCTGAAGTGTTTGCTGCTTACATAACAGACACCCGGGGGGGGGGGGGATGGTTTATTTTCACAGTGCTGCTCATGAGCCACACCTCCTCTGCCTTGTCGTCATTAATGCCAAAACAGCTGCAGAGAGACTGTCAGAGAGCCTCAGAGCAGGGGAGGGGACCCCAGGAGGTCAGGTCATAATTAAGGGGAGGGGCACGGAGCTTGTGACTCTGAGAGCCGTGTTACTATAAGTTTATGTATGTGTTAAGTGTGGCTTCCGGGATGGGGCTCTGCCGTATTGTTATGAATCACAGATGCTTTCTACAATCGAAGATGGATGCGATCTTGGTCACATGGTGGAGCACCCGCCTGGGATTCCCAAGGCCTCGTGTTTGGTCTCCCCAAAGACTTGGTTGCTTCCTTGAGGAAGTACAAAGTTAGATTTGAGACACTGGACTCTGAACCAGCTGGTTCAATCCAGGCCTTGCTAATAACTAACTGGATAGTGTGTTACAGGTGTGTGTACACATACATTCACATATGTGCACTGTATATATGTGCATACATGTGTACACATACCCATGCATGTACATATGTACGCGTGTGCATGTGAGATCCAGAAAGTCGATCATTCTCCATGTTAGTTTTTGAGACAAGGTGTCTGTTGCAGTTGGCCTGCATTGTTGCTGATAAAGACCATCAAACTGCTTAAGGGAACAAGGGGTTTATTTCTTTAGGACAGTCTGGTTACAGTTCTCAGTCCAGCTTGATGGGAGAGCACACACCAACACCAGGGCCGAGGGAACTGGCCACACCATCTCCATATAACAGCTGAGAGAGGGACAATCCTTACTTGCCAGACCAGCCTGTCTGGCCAAGTGCAGAAGGATGCCAACTTCCTCAACCAGCTCTCAGTATTTTATTCACCTGTCCAGGGCCTAGTCCCACCCACCATGGGCTGGCCTTCCCCATCAGCTAGACAATCTCCTGCAGGTTTGCTCTGGGCTTAACTCACACCACTAATTCTCTACAAATGTGCCCAGAGCTCCAAACCCTCAACAATCAAGTTGACACGCCTATGCCTAACGATGACAGTGTCCCAGTAAACCTGGCTTGATAATTTGGTCAGACTGACCGACCGCGAGCCACGCATCCTCCTGGCTTTCCGCCTCCCCCGTTCTGGGATTACAAACCATGCTACATCACCTGGCTTATTCACATCGATTCTGGGGATCAAACTCACATCCTTGCGCATACATGACAAGCACTTTACCGACCGAGCCACTTCATCGGCCCCTGGCCTCACGTGTCTTAACTCGATGCTTCACCTCTCTGGCCTCCTCTAGAAAACGGAAATTGCAGTAGTGTCTAATTCGCACCGGAGCTGGAAACCTCAAGAGAGCTGCGCAGAGCTTGAAGCGCGGAGGAAGCAGGTGGTGGCAGCCACTGCTGCTGGGTGACAAAGAGGGTCAGCACTGTACCACGACACACGAGCCAGTGGCTGGGCTCAAGCAACAGGGCTCGTGACCCAGCCTGACTGGCAAACTCACCATCTGAGTCAGGAGGTGTTCTGAAGCACGGGTTAGTTAAGAGAGGACAGAAGGGGCGCTAGTCTCGTTACCATTCCATAATCGCCAGTCCATCTGTCCATCCAACTGTCCATCCAGCCTGCCGTCCCCTCCACATATCCTCTATCTGTCCATCCCTCCATCATAGAAAAGCCTTTGCTACACTCTGAGTGTGTGTGTGTGTGTGTGTGTGTGTGTGTGTACAAGAGGGCACTTGCATGTGTGTGCCTGTGGCGGCCAAGGGTGACATCAGGAATTGTTCTGGATTGTTCTACCTCCTTGTTCTTTGCTCTGGGTTTTCCTAAGCTCCACCTTCCAGCATCAGAATTACAGGCCACCACCACATCTGCCCAGCATTTTTACATGGGATCTGGGATCCGAACTCAGGTCCTTCTTGCAAAGACTTTAACCCCTGAGCTGAACCCCTCTCCCTGCCCCCTTTGCTAGACTTTTAAATGAAAAACAGGTGAATTGTGTACAGGCTGGGACAAGATGCCATTTTCTTTTTAAAAAAAATAACAGCATGTGTATTTTATATACCCAGAGAAACACGTACGTAAACATGGTAGAGGAGATAAACAACATCAGGCCATGTCATGGGAAGATGTGGGGAGAGGAGAGCTTGTGAGAGAGGCAATCTCTCACGTTCCGCTACATATTTCTCTACAGTGTGAATTTTCAAAATTAACATAAATTCTTTTTATGATCATTATTAACCATGAAAATTCACATTTAAATTGTGATTTGTTTCTTATCGGTCATCATATTTAATTTCTGGGTTTAAAATTAATATGAAAGGGTTTTTATGTTTGGGGATTGAGGACATGGGCCAAAATTTATCTGTCCTAAAAGCCTCACTGTGTCGTGGTGACGAATGGGGCTGGGCTGCAGGCATGGGGAAACAGGGCAGAGATCTGAGCGGGCATTGTGCCCGCAGCAGCTTGGCAGGAGGAGGCCAGCATTCGTGGGAAAGGGAAGATCTGGGCATAGGACAGGGGCGAGTGGTTATGTCCCAAGACAGGAAAGATCGGGGTGTGACCACTTTGAGGGGAGACTTGGGGGATCTGGGAGATGCCTCACAGGGTTAAAGTGCTTGCCACACAAGCATGAGGGGCTCCGTTACCCGGATCCCAGGACCCCAATAAAAAGTCAGCTGAATGACACATATTTGTAACCTGAACGCTCGCTGGAGGCCGAGACTGGAGAATGCCAGAGATGCACCAGCCTAGCCAGTCGGTGGGCTCTGATTAGGCATGAGACCCTGTTTCAAAAAATAAGGTGGAGAATGACAAGGAAAGACACACAGTATTGACTTCTGATCTTTACATGGATACACATGCTTATACACACACATGCACATGCATGTGCACACACATGCCCATATGCACACAATAGCACCCACCTACACATACACACACACACACACACACACACACACACACGCACATCCCATCTTGGTTTGGACATGTGCTATACGGCGGCTTTTCCTCACTTCCGCAGTCCTCCCTCCCACCCCGGGAATCACGGAGAACTCTGCTGACACACGGTACTCCCAGGACAGGCGTTGCCCTCCAGCCTGAGAAGCTTCATTTGTTTATTACTTATATTTTTGAGACAAGGTTCTATGCTGTAGCCCAGGCTGGTCTTCAACTCCTGATGGAGCCAAGGATGGCCTTGAACTCACAGTCTTCTGCCTCAACCTCCCAAGCACTGGGATTACTATGCACCACTGTGCCAGACTGAGAAGACCTCAAAAAAGGAAGGACACAGACAGTGCGGTGCGGCAGTGCCCAGGAGAAACACCAGGGTCTCTGAGAAAAATGAAGAAACATCACTACAGGTCCTACAGGCAAGAATGCACAATGAGAGAGTGTGGGGACAGCTTTCCAGACGTTAAAATTGTGATCTGCTTCATCTCAGCTCCCAGAGGCAACAGCTGCTGTGAAACAGACAAGGAAATGCACCAGGCGTCCATGTTCCTGTACAGAAACATGCAGACAGCAAAATGGACTTTTCTCTACTAAGGACAATTAAAGACATGGTAAGAACTTGCCGAGAAGGAAAAGTCCAAGCCAGAGTGATTGACAGTCCACTAAAGAGGAAGCAAGCTTGCTTCACACATGCTATCCCTTGGGATGGGAGAAGAATGTTCCAGGGGTTTTCCAAACCCAATATTACAATGACAAGGACAACCTGGGAGAGGCAGCACAAGACAATCCTCCTCAAATATGCAGGAAATCCCTCTTGAAGTCTAAGCACATCAGATCCAGCTGTGCATCAGAACAACACGGCAGAGCCAAGTACACCTTTGATTTGAAATGTGAGAATTAATTAAGGTAATTCACTATATTAACCAATTAAAGGGGGGATCTGGGGCTGGAGAGATGCCCTATGGATAAGGCACTTGCCCCAAAAGTGTAAATACCAGAGTTCAGATCTTCAGAACCCAAGTAAAAGCCAGTCAGGTATGGCAGCCACCTCCAATTCCAACTCGAGGGAGGCAAAGATCGGGGGTCACCAGAGTAGCTGGCTGGCTAGTTCAGTCCACGGAGGTGCTCTGGGTTCAACCGAGAGAGCGTGCCTTAGTAATAAAAGTGGAAAGCAATCCAAGAAGATACCCAATGTCAATGTCAGGCCTCCTTATACACGTGCATATGTGCACACACACGTTCCACACACGTGTAAACACACATATATACATGCAAAGAGTGTGAGGGAATCATATAGTCATCTTCATCAGTGTAGGAGAAAGAACCACCCAGTACAATTCAGAATCGTCCACTGTGAACACACTGCAGAGAGCCAACTCGGCGTCAGCATCTAACGATCCCCAGCCCATTCGGTTTCTGGGTTTGATGCTATCTTAAAACTATGCCAAACGCTTCCATTAGAAGTCGCAAAGGGTGACAGAACCTCTTTGTAGTGTTTTTACTTCCTAAGAGTCTGGGGTGACGGGAAAAAGAAAAGTAAAGCCTCGCCCAAATCCTCTCAGGAGCTGGGACTAGAAGGAAAATCCCAGAGCCCGACAAAAGGCACAGTGAGGAAGGGGAGGAGACCCCAGGCTTCTCTCTAACAGTCTGTGGGGGTTTCATCGTTCCCATACTGTACAGTATTGAAGATCCTAGTCAGTGTAATATGTGAAGAAAAAGAAAAAAGCATGCATTTTAGAAGCAAATAAAGAAAACACTTCATGTACAAACGACATGAAGGAAAAGATTCAGGGTTGACGCCGTCTACACTGAGACCTCCAAACTGGCTGCTGTCTACACTAAGAACACGTGACAAGTCCCAGGCGGTCTAGAATCCAAGTGGACCTAAATGGATAGCAAGTCCTGCACAATCCGGCAGCAAGAACCCAGGCGAATGAATATATGTCTGTTGTGAAAAGAAAGGATGCTAGTCTTCTCCATTTTACAAAGTTCTTCTAAAAATTAAAAATAAAGTCCAAACTCCTTACTGGGAGTAAAAGACCCCCACCATCCGGCCCCATCTAGATAAATACATGTTTGATGCATGGAAGATAAGTAAATGAACGGATGCCAGGAGTCTAATAGAACAAGGGTAGGAGAGACGGCTCAGTGGGTAAAGGGCTTGCTGTGCAAAGCATGACGACTTGACTTTGGGTCTCCAGCACCCATATCGAATCATGCATCTATCACCCCAGAAGAGAAGGTGCCAGGTAGACCCCTGTGGCTTATTGGGCAGCCAATCTAGCTGAACTGATGACTATCTTGTCAAAGTCATAAGGTAGAAAGCCACCAAAGCAGACCCCAATATTGACCTCTAGCCTGCACAATCACACACACACACACACACACACACTTAGCAAAACGGCGATGCACACTGGATGCCAGTACCATGCTGTTCTATTCTGATCAACTGCCTGATTTCTGCACCTCCCTGAGACCTCTGGGGAGAGATCCACAGCCCTGAGTGAGGGACACTATTGGACAGGCAGCATGGAGAGACCGAGGTCCGCAGCCCAGCAGGAAGGGCCTGAGCCCACCACGGGGCGCTTCCAACCTCAGTCCCTACAAATGGCTTCTAGCCCAGCAAATCTGAAACTCCATTGTTCCCAGCCTCCTCTGACCTTCACTTCGCCCCGGCACCCCAGGCACCAGGAAGGTGTGACCCCCCTGGGGTTACCCCGAATCCTCAGGCTGAGCCACCTATCCATCCCCCGGCCACCAAGCCCTAGAAGGTACCCCCAATGGGAGATAAATGCACCACCAACAAACCATGTGCAATGCAGAGTTTGAGTCTTTGGCTCTTAGAAAAAAATTTCCAAGCCTCCCAAAGTAGGATTGTTCAGTTATTTTAGTAACGCAGATTCGCCGTGATCAATGTGAGTCCTTGTATTTTTAATGTGAATCATTATTCAAAATATGTCACTGGCCAATCAATACAAAAGTTAAAACTCATCAATATTTAAATTTTTCCCATTGACATCTTCTCAGTCTCTCAGGAAGGAGCTCAGCAGATCACAAAATCCATTATTTAATCTTTTGAGTTTGCAGAGTTCAGAATTAACCACCAGTCTGTGTGGGGAGCTGCCTGAACGGAGGCGCTGGCAGAGAGGGGACAGAGGAATCCACTGTGGGGAGACCTGCATGGTGGTGGGGAGGCTGACATGCCCGGCTGAGGGACAGGCTCTGTGACCGTGGGGGACCCCATCTCAGGACCATGAGCAACGGCTGCTACAGCCCCCACCTGGCTCCAGACCAGAGCCCATATTTCTCCAGAGGGTGACACAGGAGAGTGATCCCCCTCCCCGGTACCTGAACTTGGCTCCCAGCCCTTCCGTCCCACTGGTCATTCTTGGCCGACTCTCGGTCCGCTGTTCCCCAAAACTGCATCTTTGGCCTCCTGACCTGAGCTGTTTCTCATCAGAAATGCCTGCCTCTCCCCTTCTTCCCACCAACTCTTGCCTTGGCCTCTGTGACAATCTCAGCTAATATGTTGCTTACTTATTCCAGGAGTTTCCTTGGGTAACTGGATAGGTAAGAGGCTACCATGTACCCCACCTCCCCCCGCCTCCAGCATGGACATTGCAGGATCCACATGGCTGTGACAGTTAAGCCTGGGTGTCAACTTGACACACCCGGTATTAACTAAGCTGAGCTGAGACCACCTCTGGAAAGGATCAACTGAGACCACTTGAAAAGATCACACATGCCCCAGATCCTATCAGAACTCCAAAGCTCTCAAAGGATTCTCTCAATACTGCATCATATAAAAAGGAGCCACCAAGGAGAACAGACGCCTTCTTGCCGCTGTGCTAGGAATCGTTCTTCCTTCCGGCCCCCAGTTTCTTCGACCTCCTAGCCTTCAACTAAACTAAGACTCTAGGAGTTCTCCAGCCATCAGCCATCACGCACTTGACTACCGAACTGAGCAGCTAGCTATTGGCAGCCCTCGTTGGAACTACCTCAGCTACTGGCAACCTTCACTGGACTACCTTGGCCATATCTGTAAGCCAACTCAATAAATTTCATATATATATATATATATATATATATATATATATATATATATATATATATATATATATATATATATTCATTCTGTGAATTCCGTAACTCTAGAGAGCCCTAATACAATGGCTGAGTTGCCACCAACCACAATGGTCCCACCCACTCCTGAACCTTTGGTACCTGGCATGGGCTTTTCCACCCCATTGATATTGATCAAGGAATCAATGAAATAGTGAGGGATGAGTACGATCAGCTCCCTTGGGACCACCACTTTCCAGCGTTCCCCATCTAACTTGGAGGGGAACAACCTCGAGGTAGGCTGAGGGGGGCAGAAGTGGATGCCCGCAACTTGCTCAACATGTCCCACAAAAATGTTCCTCTGTCTCATGAGGGACAAGCAGGGAAATACTTCTGCAAAGAGAGTAAGACGCTCAAGGGAATTCTCCACTTTTTACAAATGGGAAAGTCCATCTGTTGACTGGAGCCCAAGCTTGGAGCCCCGGATGCTCACAGACCCAGCATCAGGCAGAGAAGCATCTAGAATATCCACACTGCTCTACAACATCCACACTGCCCTAGAACATCCACACTGCTCTAGAACATAAACATCCATGCTGTTCTAGGACATCCACACTGCTCTAGAACATAAACATCCACACTGCTCTAGGACATCCACACTGCTCTAGGACATCCACGCTGCTCTAGAACATAAACATCCACGCTGCTCTAGGACATCCACACTGCTCTAGGACATCCACGCTGCTCTAGAACATAAACATCCATGCTGCTCTAGGACATCCACACTGCTCTAGAACATAAACATCCACGCTGCTCTAGGACATCCACACTGCTCTAGGACATCCACGCTGCTCTAGAACATAAACATCCACGCTGCTCTAGGATATAAACATCCACACTGCTCTAGGACATCCACACTGCTCTAGAACATAAACATCCACGCTGCTCTAGGACATCCACGCTGCTCCAGAACATCCACACTGCTCTAAAATATAAATGTCCACACTGCTCTAGGATATAAACATCCATGCTGCCCTAGGACATCCACGCTGCCCTAGGACATCCACGCTGCCCTAGGACATCCACACTGCTCTAGAACATAAACATCCACACTGCTCTAGGACATCCACACTGCTCTAGAACATAAACATCCACACTGCTCTAGGACATCCACACTGCTCTAGGACATCCACACTGCTCTAGGACATCCATACTGCTCTAGGACATCCACACTGCTCTAGAACATAAACATCCATGCTGCTCTAGGACATCCACGCTGCTCTAGAACATAAACATCCACGCTGCTCTAAAATATAAATGTCCACACTGCTCTAGGATATAAACATCCATACTGCTCTAGGACATCCACACTGCCCTAGAACATCCACGCTGCTCTAGAACATAAATGTCCACACTGCTCTAGGATATAAACATCCACGCTGCCTAGGACATCCACGCTGCCCTAGGACATCCACGCTGCCCTAGGTTAGAGCTTGACACCTTGTGCTCTGGAAGTGCACACACTGCACTGACCCCCACAGGACAGAGTTTAACTCTTCCCGTGTAGCAAGCTTGCTCTTTTCCTGGGTTTCTAGGGGGGCTCGTCAGTGCCATGCTTCAGGGTGGGGATTCAGGAAGGAGACCCGCCTCTCGCAACTTCAGAACCTGCATGGCATTTGCTGATGGCAAATGCTGGGGAAATCTGTTGGGTGACCCTTACCCGAGGCATTGGCAATAAACTTACACATCGCCCTAACTTCAAGGAGTTGCTAGGCAAGGGAGGTTGCCGGCAGAGAACGGGTTTCTACTGAGTTACCATTGCATAAGTGCCAGCTTCATGCCCCTGAAAGCGGATTGCGGGCACCTCAAAGAGAAAACAGCATTTGATCCTGGCCTCAATGACAGATGGAACGTTCTAGGCAGAGAATTGGCTCCCATAGCAGAGGGACCTCATGTACAGCGGGAGTGACCCAACGGAGCGCAGGAGGGGAACCATCTAGCAGGAGGAAAAGAACTCAGGAGAGAAGAGAACCCAACGCTGAGCCGGGCAAATCACACAGGCCCGTGTGAGCTCCAGCGAGGTTGCCATTCTCTGCACCCCCAAGGGACTCTTCTGTGAGAGCTGGACCTGGGAGGAAGCAGGCCAGGCAGGCAAGCGGCACAAGAGAGACCCCCAGAAACCACTGGAGTGACCCAAAGATGCCACGGGTCTAGAAAGGGAATCCCTGAGGAAGGAAGGCTGCCTGGGGCAAACTGGACCAACATCCTGGTCACTTGGGAGTCTGGGGTTTCTCCATGTGCGTCTGGGTGAAGGTACCCGCAGGAAAGAGTTCAGCCCCTAAGGGGAGGTAGGAAGAGCCCGCCCTTCCCCTGGTGAGGGGCCACATGTAGAACCCACCTCCTTGGCACTCCACAGCTTCCTAGCAATGGCCTCTTGTGGAGCAGCCCTGCCCCGAGGAGCCATGTGGAGTGGCCAGCACGTCATCGAGGCCCCCGAATTACCAGAGAGAGGAGGAAGAGAGGGCAGATGCCTAGCGGCTCTCACTCAACACCTGAGCGTGGCCAGGCTCTCCCCAAAGCTCTCTCCTGGGGTCCCTCACCACAGCTCCTCACTGCAGGAGCCTCCCCCGGAGTCCATGGACCCTCAACTATGTGCCCCTCCACAGCAGGCAGAATGAAAGGGCAGGACCTTAATCTGCCTTCCAACAGCCCCTTGGGACTGAGCTGATAGAACCTTCCAGCAACCCAGCAGGCTCCCCAGTCACCAAGGCATGTGGCTTCCCAGAGATAGGAGGATTAATAGTCGGTCACTGGGGCCCTCGGGCTACCCATGACTCCACGAGTTCCCCAATGTTTTCATTACTGGCCATTGCTATGGGAGAATAGGGGGTTGTTCTCCAGCAACCAGAACATTCCGTGAAGTGCAACATCTAGCTCCAGGCCACATTATGGCTTTCTCTACCCTCACCTTCCTCTCTCGTTGAGTATCAGGAGCTGCGACTTGTTCTCTGACTCAGAATGCTCCGCAGGGCTCCGTGGGGAGGGAGTCTTTGTATTTCCATTGTATCTCTGTTATATCTCATACTGCTACATAAGGACATTTGCACACAAGCATATATGGTATATCGAGCGCCTTCCCCCCCAAACCTCCACTTCCCTTTCCCATTCATCTGCCCCCTTTGTCCCTTCAACAGTCTTGCTTCTACTTTCAAGTCATACATATATATAATCTTATGCATCTATATAAAATCTAGGATTCTTGAGTGGGAGAAAATGCATTTATCTTCCTAAGACCGACTGAATTCACTTAAGGCCATTATTTCTGGTTGCATCCATTTTCCTATAAACGACTTAACTTCACTCTTTAGAGCTGAAGAAATTCCATCGGGTACATGTATTTTCCTTGTGCATTCCTCTGGGGACAGACACGAACCCTGGTTCCCTCACTTAGCTTGTGTGAACTGTGCCGCCACAGACGCTGCCGTAGAGGCGTCTCTGATGTGCACCCAAGTCACCTGCAGGATACTCAGGGTGACAAGGCTGGGTCACATGGTGGGACATTCAGGGGTAATGGGGCTAGGTCACATGGTGGACCCCTTTGTAGCTTTCAGAGGCACCTCTTAATGAACGGGGGGGGGGGGTCTTTAAACCAGGTCCTGGGCCAGGGTCTGCACAGAATCAGGATGTCTCAGGGGTCCAGGGAGACACCAGGGTCTTTGCTCGATCCCCAGGCTCTGAGCATGGCACGGTTTCCTTCGGAAGAGCTGTCTTTCTCCTGTTGTGGGTGCCAGGGGAGACTGGGGACACTCCCGACGCCCTCCCCAGCACACGCCAGAGTTGCTGGTGTTGCTCAATTGCCCGACATTGCTCAGCGCTTCTCCAGACAGCCCTGACCCCAGCCTGCTCTCTGGGAAGCAGATTCGCTTTCTTTAGAAGACAGTTTCATAAATGATGCAGTACTGCATCTCATGCATTAATCAAAACTCGGAGATTTTAATTTACCCCTGATGACATCAGAAATGTCGAGGATGGAAACTGTCACCCCAGAATACAGTCTAGTTAAAACCGCAGCTCATGGAGGAGAGGGGAGTCCCCAGAGCATCCCACGGGGGTCCCCAGAGTGTGCCTGCGTGGGGGGTTTGCTCCGTGGAGGGAGGCATCCCCGGCTCTGCAGCCTGTCACGAGGGAGAAGCTAAGCTCCCCTCGCCCCCTGCTTCCTATTTGGAACATGGCTGTGACCTGAACAAGATGTTTGCTTCGCTTCTAACCAGCAGAGCTCAGCACCATGGGAAATCGCTTCTGTGACAAGTATCCACAAAGCCTGGTTCTTGCTCAGGGGAAGCAGGCAGCCCTCAGAGGGTCCCCTGAAGAGGACAAACACCACCCTCCATCCAGCGGGATCGGAGTCCTGCCAGCAACTGCAGGAAATGGACACAAGCCAGGTTGGGTGGAGCCTTGTGGCAGCCGGTGAGAGACCCTAGAGCCCCCAGACCCAGGCAAACCTCAACTCCTGACCCACAGACATAGCGAGACAAGGCATGGGAGCTGTTCCCAGCCCCAAAATGCCGGTTACACAGCCACAGATGACAACCAGGGATAGAGCGTCTGGACGCTGAGACCTCTCTCCCACAGTCCCATGCGACCTTGGGTGACTCCGTGGGTATCTTCACATCTGTCGGTTCCTGAGTAAAATGCTGATCATCTCGCCTGACCGTAAAGATTAAATGAGACCCATCATTGGAAAGATTTGGCATTCTCTTTCTGCGCACGCACGTTTGTGTGTGTGTGTGTGTGTGTGCGCGTGCGTACACATACATGCATATGCATGTTGAGGCAGAAGGCTGGCTTTGGGCATCTCCTTTAACATTCCGCACCTTCTATTTTGAGACGGATCTTCCCCTGAACCTGGAGTTCATCAGATGGCCTCCCTGGCTAGCCAGCACTCTCCAGGGACCTGCCTGTCTCTGCTCCCACCCACCCTGTCCCATCCCCTCTCCCCGGCCCCTTCCCCACCACAGTGCTAGGACCAGAGACCTGGCTTTTCATGTGGGTGCCTAGGATCTGAACTCAGATCCTCCTGCATACACGGCAGCAGGCACTCAGTCAACTGAGCCATTATCCCCATGTGCCTCCCCCCCCCTTTTTTTTGAGACAGGGTCTCCTAGCCCAGGCTGGCGTGGAATGTTCTGAGACGCGGGATGACTCACATGCCTGGTCTTCCTGCCTCGGCCCCCCGGAGCTGGGATCGTAGCCCTGCTCCTCCACGCTCAACTCCGTTCAACACTCTTCCTTTTAACCGTCCTGGACCTCGGCGGTTCATTCTCACCACACTGACTGCAGCTTTTGGTGACAGGGGACGTAGGTTACCAACATGCAGAGCAAGTCACTTGCTGGGAGACTTCGCGTTTTCTTGACAGGACACAGGGATACAAGATAGAACATGCCCTACTCCCTGGACCCAGGTGGCGCTACTGAGCCTGGTCTCTGCACATGGCTGGAGTCCCATCTCCATGGTGACAAATTCCAGGGTCCATTTGGGTGCTGAGGGACACGCTGCGTTAAGCCATGCCATGGAAACGCTCGCGAAGGCGGGATGGCGTATTCTTGGGTCACCGCCTCTCGGATCGCAGGTTCATCCTTCCTTCTGCTGCCCGGCTGTGCTTCTTTGCAGGAGCCATTCTGCCAGGCCCACGTTGGAAAGGAAGACCACTGGGGACTGTGTCTACAAGTAATCGCTAACCAACGCATGGTACGCACACATTTATATGCAGGTGCACGTGCCAAGGCCAGAGGAGGACGCTGGTGCCCTGTCCTACACCCTCCACTTTCCTTGAGACAGACAGGGTCACTGAACCTGGAGCCAGTCTGGTGGTCCACCCATCTCTCCCCCACTCCGTGCCGAAGTAACAGACTCACGCAGCCGAGCACTAGGGAGCCACACTCAGAGCCACAGGCGTGCGCGGCAAGCTCTCATCCACTGAGCCACCTCTCGCCCGCCCCCGTCTGAACGTTCTTTAACTTAGCTGTTTTCACCCAAGTTCCCCGAGGGAGTTTATCCCAAACCCTCTGCGGGCGTCCTTCATAAGAAACGACTTCTCCCCTGAGCTTATCGCTGATGTTCGCTAGGGACCAGTGGGGGGGGGGGACAGGCCACACTCACTCAATCTTCCACCGGAGCCTCAGGTGAGACAGACTGTAAGTTTTCAATTAGTGGCAGCTATGCCTTCACCAGGGGTTCATGTTACATCAGATCCCTGGCTCGACGTAGGAGGCAACACAGGAATGCCTGGTCATATTTTGTGAGCTCCCCCGGCCCCCGACCATGGGGTCCAGACACACACAGCTGTCTGTCTGGAGGGGCACAGGCGGGGAGTGAGACGGAAGGTGGAGAGATCACAGTTCTTCAGCAACGTTTACCCTGAGCTCTGGCCTTGGGGTCTATCTTGTTAAACGTTCCCATGTGCCAGCTTAGCGGGAGGGAACAAAAGAACGGCCTCACGCTGGTTTTGTCAGGAGGGACGGGGGGTTGACACCCTTGCGGTCTGCATTTCTCCTGTTTGGAATTCTGGCTCTTTGACTTCGGCTTCTGGATTGGTCTGACGGACCAACCTGGTTGAGCCCTCCACCCCCACCCCCCATGAGGCAGGAAGGTAGAGTTTTAGCAGGATTGTAGAACTTGGGTCTGTAAGAGCTCTGTCCAATGAGCTTTCTGCACTCGGTCCTCAGGAACCAAGGGGGTATCTGGGAATCGCAGGAGGGGCTGGCTTAGCGAATCCCCTTGCCCCTCGTCCAGATGAACTCTGCCCACTCGCTCTCCTTGGGCGCCTTCACTTGCAAAGACAGCACACGCCTCTGGCAAACGCATCCCCACACTTAGATGCGTCTTTATTTAGTGCTGCAGGCTTTGTGCCCTTCAATCAAGGGTGTCACCAAACACGCCCCCCACACACACACACTTCAGACATGCGGCACAAATATACACAAGTGAGCAAAATGCTATTTATCCGCCAAGCAGGGACGTGTCATTTCTCACAGTGGGACGCTTCCAACAATGCGTGAAAATGCAGCCCAAAACATGTCTGACTCTCCAAACTACTTCCGGCGTGAAATCCACAGCAACGAAGTCCAGACAGAATAGGCCTATTTTGGGGTGTCCCTGGCTGTCTCTCCACCCAAATGAGAGCAGACCCCCCACTGGGAGTGGAGACCACCACGAGCTCAGGAAGGCAAGGGTCAGACCACTGGCAGCTTTGACACATGAGACCTCCGCAGACTCAGGTAGCACAAGCTTTGTAAGCCAGCACCTGAAGGGACTACAGATGCAATCACGCAGCCGCTGGTCTCCTAAGTCCCAAGAGTGAAGAAACACAGAACAGAGAGATTTCCTGGGATGCTCAAGAAAAGTTCAAAGGGCACTGGACAGGCCGGGCTGAGTGCAGGTCACCAGCGGTGGAATGGCCACATCAAAGACCCTTGGACAAGCCACAGGGAGGAGGAGGAAGAGGAGGAGGAGCTGGTGCAAGGAGGGTCAGGGGCTGCAAAAGGAAGGGGGAGGAGAGGGAGAGATGCAAAAAGGGGTCAAGGTGTGCTGGTGTGTATATGCAAGCAGAGAGAGAGAGAGAGAGAGAGAGAGAGAGAGAGCCTATTCCTTGCCTACCAGTTCTGTCTCTCTGGGGCATCCCAACCAATAAAGAGGACACGCAGGACTCTGCAGTCATGGCGCTCCCCTCCCCCATTCCTGTGCATGTGTTTCGGTCACTGTGCCTAGGTGTGTGTGGGGGGAGACTATCAGAACTCTGGCATATACTGAATCCACCAAGAGGACTTAACCCAAGGGCCAGTGTGCTGTGGTTGGCGGGGCTGGAAGGTACAGGACGCACCCTAAGAGACGGGGTGCGGCTGACAGGGAAGTCCGCGAGCCTGCAGACTCCCAAGTTAATTTCACCACACAGAGAGCCTGGGACCCCAAGTATAAAGGGGTGGAGCCTCCCACGGCAACATGGCCACACACCAGCAGGTACCGGGATGCCGGCAGCCGACATCTCTTTCTGTCCAGTGCAGTTGTGAAGCATAAAAATCTATGGCTAACGTGCGAGAATATCGTTAAAGGTTAATTATGAGAAACTTAAAGGTTAGTTTTGCATATCTCACCTCTTGGACAAAAGCCGCTTCCTCATTACCATGTCCGAATATAAATTAATCTGTAAAGTATTTAAAATGCCACAAACCCTTCCCTTTATTATGATGTTAATAACACGGATGCCAATGCACTGCCCAGGGGGGGTTGGGGGGGTCCTGCCCTCCTGGACTGATAGCTGTTCTGGCACCATCCTTTCCTCTGTGCCCACCGGAGCAAGTGGCGACCACCCTCCTCAGGGACAGCTCCCCCCCTTCCCTCTGCTTGAAGAACCCACACAGCACAGGGGCAGGTGTACCCACAGAAAGCCCACCCCCCCAACACAACAGGAGCATTTTGCCCCAGCCACAGTCCTCAGCCCAGGAACCGACCGGGCTGATGTGGCCTCTGTCTACGGTTTCCGACAGAGAGGATGATTCCAGGCTTAATACAGTTAGACTGGGTTTCGCTGAATAATTTATCTGCACACGTTGCATTTCAGCAAGTTGCTGCTTCTGGAGCGGAGGCCAAGTTCTCCCAGGGTACACTAGGATCCTGCGGTGCGGGGACCAGGACAGACAGGGCCTGCGTGGCTGAGAGGCAGAGCACTGGTTCCCCCCAAGACTGGCACCCATGGGCACAGGGAGAAGCAGGAGGAAAAGCCCCTTGGTACTTACACACCCTGCAGAGTGACCCAGAAAAGCAGGGCCTGCCGCCTCCGCACCAAGAAGCAAAGCCCAGAAGGTGGGCGAGAGAAGTAAAAGACCCTTGTCAGGTAGAGCACCGTGTCCCGTCTCTACACAGGAGCAATGGAAAGGAAGGGGGACAGCTCAGCTCTGTGCCCCCATCACATATCAAGGTCAAGAGTGAGCTGAAGGCTGGATGTGGTGTCTCATGCCACGGGAGGCCCCAGGAGACTGTTGCAGGAGGAGAGTGAGTTCACGTGCCAGCCTGGGCTTCAAGCATGACCCCATCTCGCCTCCACCCCCAAACAAGCAATCTGGAGGCTGTGGACCTCCAGAATATGCTGCCTACTCAGGAAAGGTACAGCCCCGACAGGGAAGGAGGAGGGCCCTGAGGTGGACGGAGAGCTGACATCTGCTGGGTATTTATGGAAAGAGGATCTAGAAGCCCAAATGCAAGGACGTTCCATCTGCAGTCAGATCTAGGGTTAACATCCCCTCCTCAGGTGCCAAGGAAGTAGCCCCGCCCACTATGAGGTGGATCTTCCCAGGTCAATCAAGCTTGTTCAGGGCTTGTCTGAGCTAAATAATTCTCCACAGATGTGCCTAACAGCTCAATTCTCAATTGACAAGTTGACACCTGTATCTAACTGGCGTAGAAGGTCACCAGGCAATAGGTGGCCCAGTGTCTAGGAGCCTTGAGGAGTTCACAAGTGGTCTCTGCCCCTTGGGGACATGTGCTCCAAAGCCCTAAAAGAACTTTGGAGGCACAGGTGGTGACAAGGGGTGACCCCTCACGCCACATCTCTATGCGATAGTCCCGCAGCAAAGGACCCGAATCACTCTGAATCACGGAAACATCCCAAACAATCCACACGAGCTCAGGCAATAGAACGCCAGCCTCCCAGCAGGAAGATGCCTGTTGCCGTCAGATGTCACAACACAGTGGAAAGCTTATCATCCACGCCCTGCCTCCTGGGCCTCGTGTCTCCTCTGGTCTTTACTACAGCTGGGAGCTGGGTATTCATTTTCCAGAGCAGAGACCCGGTGCTCAGAGAGATGAAGAGCAGGCCCCCTGCTCCTTTCTCTTGGTGCACAGAGTGGGAGTGAAGGGGGCGCAGGTCCGTCTGTCTCCAAAGCGGTCCATCTTATGATTCCACCAGACTGGCAGGAAAGCTCCCAGACAGTTTCTTTCCAGTAGAAATTTCCATATAAGCCAAGTAGCTTCGCTGTGCGCCTATAAGCTCAGTACTTGGGGGATCAAGGAAGGAGGACCACAAGTTCTGGATTGAACTGGACTGTGTAGTAAAAAAAGAAAGAAAGAGAGAAAGACAAAGTGAAAGAGAAAGAAAAGAAAATGAGAAAGAAAGAAAGAGAGAGAGAGAGAAAGAGAAAGGAAGGAAGAAAGAAAGAGAGAGAGAGAAAGAGAGAAAGGAAGGAAGGAAGGAAGGAAGGAAGGAAGGAAGGAAGGAAGGAAGGAAGGAAGGAAGGAAGGAAGGAAGGAAGGAAGGAAGGAAGGAGAGAGAGTGAAAAAGAAGTAGCAAAGTGAGGGGAGGTGAAGACTGAGAGGAAAAAGAAATCCTCATGAGAACTAGAAAGTGCAAAGCCAGAGCAGGTGTGGAGGGGAGCAACAGACCCCCACGTCCTGGTATCTGCAGCCTGTGTTAGGTCACCTGGTAAAGGGGGATTCAGCAGGGGAATGCACTGAGACCCCTCGCCCACTGATCTGGGCGTGGGGACGTGGCTCTGGATTGTCCTGTGCCCACAGTCATCATAGCTGAGTGGAAGAAGAAGGCAGAGCGACCCTGGGTCCGGGAGGACAGACTCCCACGACATGCGTGGGAAGAGGCGTCTCCCAGGGTCCCGAGCAGCAGTGCCGGCTCATGACACCCAGCAGAGAAGAGGCACCAACTCGGACATGCCCTGGGAAGGGGCGTCTGCCAGGGTCCCGAGCTGACCCTGAAGGTCACTTTTCTGCTGGCTCACGCGAGGGGCTGACCTGAGGGAGCACAGCCAGGCGAGGGGGGAGGGCGTGGCACTGTCCTTCTGAGATCAGAGGACAAATCAACTTAGTTGAAAAGGCAGAAGGTCAACCCCACCTCCAAGGCAGTCCATTCACCTGCCTTTTCGAGCGTGCGTGTGTATGTGTTTGTGTGTGTGTGTGTGTGTGTGTGTGTGCACGCGTGTGTGGGTGTGTGTTTGGGGAGTGTCTCTGTGAGCAGGAGCCTGTCTGTCCTCTTGGCTGCTGATTGACCGTTAGGAGAGGAGCCCCCACTTCTCCAGGCAGCTGGACTGAATAATTCATAGCGGGAGCGTTTGAATGAACCGGTGGGAAGGCGAGAGCTGGGTTAGGCTGGCCGGGGCTGCCAGAACAGTTCGGCGACTGGGTCAATTTCAAACAAAAGGGAAGGGCTGTTGGAGGATTAATTACTGGCTTCTCAGCTCTTCCTGAAGCGCAGGGGCTAAAAAAAAATCATTGCAGATCGATGTCTATTAAGCCGCCTCTGAACATCCGGGGCCTTCAGGAGAAGAAACTTTAGATGAAGGGAGGGGTGGAAGTCTTGGTGGGGAGGAAGAAAAGGTTATGTAGCCCAGAAACAGTGTTCTGCACCTCGTTAGCCAGATGCCCCCGGCAGCTCCCGGAAGTAGCATGCGGCCGTGTCGAAGTTTCCGATGCTAATGAAATTATCTCCTGGGGCTCAGGAGTCTGATCCAGGAAGGGATGGAATGAATCACTGGGAGGCAATAAAAAAAAACAAAAACTGGACACGAAAATGCCTTGGGCTAAAGCAGCTCTTCTCCCCAATGACCCGGTTCCCTCTCTGGTCTACTTGAGGCAGGAATGTCAGAGGCCAAACGTGCCCCATAGGGAACGAACAGAAGATGCGGGGCTACGCCCACCCCACACTGTGTATCAACTAGCCGGTGACATGTGGTGACTGAGAAGGGAAAGCCTGGGCCACCACAGTCCCCAAACCCAAGGACTCTACTTTGTTACTCTGGCCAACAGGAAGACAATTCACCTGCCCGTGTATACTGCAGCATCCTGACTGGTGGTCCAGGGTTGCCATAGTAACCACAGATTGCCTCTTTTCAGCAAGTGGATTTCCCACGCTCCAGGCCTGTTTCTGAGACTGACTACAGCTTGCAGGAAGACTATGGTGTGATTGGTCAAGTGTGCCCTGGGCACACGCCACTGAACCCGGCCAGGTAGCATAGATGCACATGCGTGTGTATGTGTACGCATACTCTGTGGGTACAAGTGTGTGTACGGTTGTGCACAACCATGCTGGAGGCCAGAGGTCCGCCTGGACTGCTATTCCCCATTTGTGCATTTACCTCCTATTTACTTTCTTGACACGGCGTCTGGTTTTGTGGTTTCTCTCCAAGTCAGCTAGGCTGGCTGCAAATGCCTGGAATCCACCCACACCCCTCCCTAGTGCTGGGTCCTGAGCATGCACCACACACCCGGCTCCTCGCGTGGGTTTTTAGACTCTCCTCAGGTGCTCATGCAGCAAGCATTAACCCTCCCAGCCAGCTCCCTAGCTCCCATCCGGCCATTTTTAAGAAAAGAAAAATGAAATTTAGAAAGGGGGGAGATGTGCGCTGTGAGCTCTGGGCCTGCTGTTCCTATTCTCAGTCTTTCACCTGATGCTCAAGGATCTTGATGGTCACTGGCCCCCGAGTGCATGACCTGTGTGATCCCCCTGCCCCCCAATGGTACCAAATGTTGGAGACTATAGAGGTGTCGACTTGACTTGGTGCTTGAAGACTGAAGCTCTGGGAACATTTGTAAAACATTCGTAAAGAATTAATGGTTGAGTTAAGTCCCAAGCCAGAAGCTTGTCTGATTGATGGGGGGCCCAGTCCATGGTGGGCGGGACTAGCCCCTGGGCGGGCGGATAAGGTGGAGGGAGCTAGATACAGAAATTGACGTCCTTCTTTATACTTGACCAGACATGCTGGTCTGGCAGGTAAGACTTGTCTCTATCTACAGATGTGGTGTAGCCAGCTCCCTGGCCTTTGGTGTTGGTGTGTACTCTCCTGTAAGAAACTGCAACGGAGATCGTAAGCCAAAATAAATGCCCCTGTCACCTTGTGCCCTGGGGTCATGAATTTATCAGCGGCAATGAAGGCTAAGGGCAAGGGTAAGGAACGGAAGGCAGCCTCCATCCAGCAGCCAGCCAGGAGCGAGCCCTCTGGCTGACGGTCCCCGGGGTGCTGAGCCCTCCACTGCCATGTTTGCGAGCTTGGAAGAGACCCGGCCTCCGCTCTGTCCTTACGTGAGACTGAGGTGTGGTCCTAGCCGGTGTGGTCACTGCAGCCCTGGGACCAGAGGGGGTGGGCAAGAGCCCAACAGGCACGACGAAAGGATGAACAGGCACTGCCCGAGTCACTAAGGGTTGGGCTGGCTGTGACACAGCAAGAGGGAACAGGCTCTCTGGTCCCTGCTGGCTTGCTGGTTGGAGAAGAGAAGTTCAGGTCTTAGCTCTGCCTCCTGGCCTCAAAGCACCTTTCCGATGTCACTCTCTTCCTGCTGAGTGTGGAAACCAACGTCTACTGGTTTCTTTCTCTCACTGAACCTCATCTATTCCAAGAAGGGCATTTTCAACTTTGGGAAGTTGAGAATGACATGAATCAGGAGGGAGGAAGAAGAGGGTTCCTGGAAATTCAGGGTCGGCCAGAGCTACGTGGTACGCTGCAGGACGGCCAGAGTGAGGCAGGGACTCGCCGTCAGACGGGGAGGGAGAGAAAGAGATGGAGAGGACATGACCAAGGGCGGCCCGTGTTCCACACAAGGACAAATGCAGGGCCGCTGGGACTCAGAGCCAGTCGCCGGAGAGGCCTTCAAAATAAACGCACGGTAACTCCAGGGACGCGCCCCAAGGGCTTAGCTCACTGCATTCAGCCCTCAACGGTAAACACCGCCAGTTCACCATCACGCCTGCCACACGGGTGAGGAAACCAAGGCGCAATGGCAACTAGTCAGTGCGCAGGACAGGACAGGGGCCTCGAGCACGGGGTGCGGCCCTTCACCACCGTGGCCCTTGGGGTGAGTTCTCCTGTCCAAACTGCACTCGAAGGTGAGGTCGCTCATCACTGGGACCATGGACACTTGGGGCCAGGCGATTCTTGGATGTGAGGGGTTGCCCCTAGGGTTTACCAGATCCCAGGGATATGCCCCTGCTCTCAAGGTCACCAAACACGCCCCTGGACATTGCTGAATGTCCTGGGAGGGGAGGAGCTTCCCTCCTGGTTGAGACATCCTATTCTGAAAATGCAGGAACGTCATTGGGATTGGCAGGACCATGGGGTGACCTCCTGTGATTCCACCCACGGTTCCCCTGGGCTGCACCAGAGCCCAAGGCTAACAGCCTTTTGGACCAGAGCACCGCGGGCGAGAGCCCCAGGGTGGGGAGCCCTCTCAGCTCCGGAGCCTCCCAGCACACTCCACAAATGGAGGGCACCTCGAAACCTTGAGGGCGACTCCTCCCCGCGGAACCAGTCTGGTAGGATCAGTACCGCTGCTGCTTTTCCAGCACCTTCCGGGCTTCTGGCAGCCGGGATGCAAAATAAATAAATAAAACACAATGAAACAGATACCCCCTCCCCCTCAAACCACTCGTTCTGTGACACCTGGCATTGGGGCCCTCTCCTCCCATCCCGTGCCCCCTAACTCCCTTTCATCACTGATGTCAAAGCCCAAAGTCATCAATTTCTCTACTCCCTGTGGCTGAAAAACACCAGCGTCACCGCTCCTGTCCCTCACTGGGACACACCATCCCCCCCAAGGGTCATCTCTCCTGTCCCTCACCCCAGCACCCTACCACACACCAAAGTTCCTGGCTCCTGATTGAAATCCGTCCTTGATGCTGCTGCTGCTGCCGCCGCCGAGCCCTGCTCCCTGATGAAATCAATTGGATCCAATTGATCCTGGCTCAGTTTGCATTCCTGCCACAGCTCTGCGTATGCACACACACACACACACACACACACACACACACACACACACAGCACATACACGCACACACACAGAGCACATACACGCACACGTGCGCCTACACACCCCGGGCTGCACTGCGTGTGCTGTTTAGAAACTGCTCCCCAGTCATCTTGGATGTGCATTTCCTGGCTCTCCAAGTAGACTCGGGACCGTGCTACCCGCCACCTTTGCAATGACATGGGACCTGCTGTGGTCCTAGGCCCACAGCGGGCACTTGACAAAGGCGTTTGGACAGACACTAGGCTTTCTGGAATTGCACTCGGTACCGTCCCTCTGCGGCCACCTGCCACCCATCACGTGTCAGGCTGGCCGTGGTGGTTCACCCCACCACCCCAAGGCAGCCCCTTCCATCCACACAGCAGTAATTGCGTCTTAACCCCCAAATGAACCACATCGCTCTCCCAACCCACACCTAATCCTTCAGCCTCCCCACGTCGCACCAGAAAGGAAAGACATTAAGCCATCTGCCTGTCTCTTTCCAAGCCAATTAGGGATAATTTGGGGAGAGCAGGTTCATGAGATACGACATCCAGTGCTCTCCTCCGAAGCGAAGGCTTAGCGTAGGATCAACTTCTTCAGCGCAAAACAAGTTTCCCTGGAAAATTATTTCAAACAGCTCGGTGGTGCAGAGACAGCCTGGCCCACTGGGCTCTGAACACTCCCAGGGGGCCCACCGCTCAGGATGGGTAGGGGGAAGGGAGTAGCGATTTTTAAAGCACTAAGAGAGAAAGTAAAGTTGGCAGAAGTACAATGGGAGTCAGAAAGACCTAGACTCCAGTTCCAACTTGTGGCTAATTAGCTGAGTGTCTTTAGAACAAGCAACAGGGACTCAGCTTACTGCCTCATTTCTCTCTCTCTCTCTCTCTCTCTCTCTCCTCTCTCTCTCTCTCTCTCTCTCTCCCTCTCTCTCTCCCTCCCTCCCTCTCTGGCACACATGAGCGCATACACACGCGCGCGCGCGCACACACACACACACACACACACAACACACACACACAGAGGCATCAGCCTACGTAGTGTCAGGAAACCCTCAGTCTCCCTTGCAAGTCTGTCTACCAAGCGAGCAGTCTCGCAAATTAATCTAAACCTGATCTAAAAAGGAATCAGCCAGCTAGAAAACACAAATAAAACCAAAAGCTGTCATTATCGCTGAACTCGGAGCACGGAACACCTTGGGAGATTCACGGGGAAATCCCACAGCTATTTTAAGATCGATGTTAAGGCGAATGCACCTGTCATTTCCTTACAGGGGTCTGTTCCCCCCCCCTCCCTTGGCTCCGCATCTGGCCTGGGTTAATATCACACGGTGTTGTAATTCCGGGACACCCAACAAACAACTCGAAACAACAGCTGAAACTGGTGGGAGGTAAGAAGCCCCCAGTATCACCATCACCAGTCGCCAATTGCCCACACACACCCTGGTGCCTTAGAATGGGTCTTACAGAAGCCCCCAGCAGACCTGGGTTTGTTTGAAATCAGACCCTCTCTAACTTTCTGACAGGGAATAAACTCACCAAGCGATGACCTCAACTTAGCAAATTAATTCCAAAACACAGTTGTTTTCCATCTTCATTTACAATCAGCCTCCGTTAATCTAGACTTAATGACAGAGGAAATGGAAATTCCCTTAATAAAATAAGTTATGAATATTCATCATCCCATTTTACCTGAAAATTGAATAATTCATCAATTAACTTTACTATTAATTATTTAATACAAAATTAATAAACTGCAAAACTCATGTGTACCCCCATAGACCCTCTAGCACTGGCTGAGGAAATTAGGCCCCAGAGAAATGGCTGAACTATGGGGAAATCTTAGCAGGGGATAGGGTGGGGCACT
>JALPQD010000166.1:4390302-4414586 GCA_023101885.1 Typhlomys cinereus | reverse complement strand
AGCGAGCGCGAGGAGAGCGGAGAGAGAAAGCAAGAGTGAGAGAGAGACGAGGAGAGCGCGAGAGAGAGCAGCAGAGAGCGAGAGCGAGAGGAAGAGAGAGAGCGAGAGAGAGAGAGCGAGCGAGAGAGAGCGAGAGAGAGAGAGCGAGAGAGAGAGCGAGAGCGAGAGAGGCGAGAGGAGCGATGAGAGCGAGAGAGAGAGAGCGAGGAGAGAGAGCGAGAGAGGGAAAGAGAGCGAGGAGAGAGAGAGAGCGAGACGAGAGCGAGAGGAGGAGAGTGAGCGAGCGAGAGGCGAGAGAGCGGAGAGAGAGCCGAGGAGAGAGAGAGAGAGGGAGAAGAGAGCGACGAGGAGAAGAAGGATAAGGCGCGAGATGACGAGAGAGGAGAGTAGATGAGGAGAGCGCGAGAGAGAGCGGAGAGAAGAGAAGCGAGAGAGCGAGGAGACGAGAGCGAGAGAGGAGCGGAGCGAGGACGAGAGAGGAGGCGAGAGCGAGCGAGAGAGAGCGAGAGAGGAAGGAAGAGCGGAGAGCGAGAGCGGATGAGGAGAGCGAAGAGAGAGTGCGAGAGCAGCGAGGTGGAGCGAGAGAGAGGAGAGAAGAGGCGCGTGGAAGAGAGAGAGAGTTGAGAGGCGAGAGCAAGGAGGAGAGAGAGAGAGAGAGTTTGAGCGCGCGCCCTCCTGATAGCCAGGCCCAGGTCATGTGCAAATCTTGGCTCCTTGGTGCCCAGTGTCTGGACCCTGCTCTGTGCTCCCCAGGGAGAACCCTTGGGGAGCAAAGAGAAAAGTCCGCCGGAGGGCTCCCGCTTAGAAGCCACAGTCACAGAGCTACGCGGACGCAGAAAGCCTGGTTCTCCGCAGGGTGGTGCAAGGGCCGCCCCAGCGAGACCCTCCGCCGAGTCGCCTCCTTTCTGAACGAACGCTGACCCCCCGCATGCTCTTACCTCTGCTGCTCCCAAGGGGCTTCCGCCTTTAGCACCTGTAAGCGTGACCCTCAGCTACCCTGGGGCCTGTGGATGTCAGCGACACAGCGAAAGCTGGTCCTGAGCAGGCCTGACCCGGGGCCCCCCAGGCTGCTCACCAAGCCCTCCTGGAAGCAGGAGCCCCCGGCCGTGAGCCTCGGTAGCAACCAGCTGCCCGGTAGGATGAGCTGGTGAATCCAGAGTGGCCATTACAGGGTCCCCCCCCGGGGGGGCACAGTCCACCAGGCCTTTCCGAAGTTCCCATTTAAAGAAAGTGATGGAATAGAAGCACTCGACTTAGCCGCAAGCCCTGGGTAAGTGCTGGAAACACGGAGCCATTTTTCACAGGCACAAACCGCACGAACGACTCCCACCACCTCTGCTGTGGGATGGGAGGGCTGAGCTCGGACAACCGAGGATGTCGGCACAGGGTCGCACGGCAGACTATGTTGTTCCCAACCACGTCTGGACAACCAGAGGGCACCCCCCTGTCCCCCACCCCACCCCCGCTCTGACAGCCAGAGGCTTCCTGCATCCAGATCCAGCTCAGAGTTTCCTGGACCCCAGGGGACTGAGCATCAGACTCTGAGATGCGGGGCAACTGCGGCCAGACAGGTCAAGACTCCTGCAGCGACCCGCGGTCTCTGAACCCCTTGTCCTGTCAGGCCAGCTACTCTGCTGGAGGCCTCCACCTCCTTTGGAGAGTTTCTGGGTGCCCCTCTCTGTTCCTCCACCTCCTTCCTCTGGGCGCAGGCTCCTGCAGAAGCCCAGTCTCCCCGAGCTGTTAAGCACAGCTCATCAGATAGAGACGCGCTGTGACTGAACCCTTTTGGGGAGCCTTGGGTGGTCCCATGAATACTGGAGCTCGGGCAAGTCTTCTCTTAGGGCAGGATGAAGGGGCCCAGAGGAGCAGGGGAAGAGGAGGTGGATGGAGGGGGCAGGGAGGAGCCTGGAGCTCAGGCCTGGAGCTGGTACGCTAGAGGAGAGGTGACTCGCTGCAGGCGCGATGGAGGTAGAGGAGATGCAGCAAGAAGTCCTAGGCAGAGACTTGCCTGCCTCATACCCGCTCGTCCCCTCCACAATCTCGTGGTCATTGAAACTGTCTCCTATTGCTTCCGCAAGATGGGGACCAACTCTAGCAGGAAGCCCGTTCGGATTCTGGCCTTAGGCAGTGGACGGGAGAAGCTGAGCATGCCCTATCCTTCCTTCACCTCTGTGCCCACCCACGCTTGTAAACTGGGGCTAACGAGCAGGTGCCATTGGGCCAAAGCTGTCCTGGGGCATAGTTTGCAGTCAAAGCACAATGGGAGAAGACACTATCGGAAATGACCCGTCCACAGCAGTTCCGCTTGCTCAAGGAATCACCAGTGGCCAGAGGAACTAAGGCAGGTAACTCCCACACCCTGAGGATGATCCTCAGTGGACAGATCCCATGACAGAGACGGTCCACACACACCAGCCCTGCAAAGTCTGCCTAAAGCAAATCCTCAAAATTCTGCCTCTGTCCTTCCTTGCAGCACGGTGACAGGGACCTAATCTTGCTCCCCACATTCACATGGTGCACCCCTAACTCCCAACATGACTACAGGACGAAACAGGGACCTTAGGATGAGATCAAGGTTAAGTGAGATTGTAAGGGCTGAAGAGGAGGAGGGTGAGAGAAAACAGGAGGAGGGAGAGGGAGAGGGGAAGAGAAGGATGAGGCAGAGAGAAAGGAGGAGGAGAAACAGCAAGATGGACAAGGAAGGTCAGAGGAAGGAGAAAGAGGAGGGACAGGAGTAGAGAGAGAGGAGGAAGAGGAGGGAAAGAAGGAGAGAGAGAGAAGGAAGGGGGAAAAAGGAGAGGACAAGGAGAGAAAGGGAAGGAAGAACAGGAAGAGGGGGAGGAGGAGAAAAGGAGGAGGGAGAGAAAGAGGGGAGAGGGAGGAGGAGGGTGAGAGAGATTTCCCTGCACACCATATACTTGAAAAAGACTCAGCAAAGTCTCTCCAGAGCCGAGCCAGAGGCCGGCCACCCGCTGACCTTTGGCTCCAGCCTCAGAACTGAGCAAACACGTGGTGCGGCGAGGCCACCCGGTCTGCGTCCTGTGCTGTGCAGCTGGGGCAGACAGGTAAACTGCCAGCACGGAGGGTGCCCAGCCTCGAGGGAGTGGTGAGGCCGCCCCTGGCTGATGACACGCAGGGCCAGGCTGGTAACAAGGCACAAACCAACCCAAAGAGAAGCTGTGTTGGGAAAGGGAAGAAAGAACCAAACCCCCATTCTTTGCTCACGGCGTGTTCTTTGCTCACGGCGTGTTCTTTGCTCACGGCGTGGTCTTTGCTCACGGCGTGTTCTTTGCTCACGGCGTGTTCTTTGCTCACGGCGTGTTCTTTGCACACGGCGTGTTCTTTGCTCACGGTGTGGTCTTTGCTCACGGCGTGTTCTTTGCTCACGGTGTGTTCTTTGCACACGGTGCGTTCTTTGCACACGGTGCGTTCTTTGCTCACGGTGCGTTCTTTGCACACGGTGCGTTCTTTGCACAAGTCTCCTCCATGCCTTTTGCTTGCCCACACAGTTAACCAAGATGCAAGCTACAGCCTGAGACACTGGCTTGTATAAAGCCCTCAAAGTCATTCTCTCCCCAACCTCACTTTTTCACCTTGTTCCCCAGCAAAGGGGGTGCTCACCTGCTACTGAGGTGAGACCCTGGAATTGTTGCTGGGGAAGGGTGAAGACTGGTTGGCCAGGCAGCTCAGCCTTCCTGGGGGTAGGAGTGTGGTGTGAGCCGCAGAGGTCTGGAAGGGCTCTCATGCCAACAGGGAGCCTGTGCCAACTGGAACCAGCTGCCCGAGGACTTGGCTACTGCCCAGCAATGGGTTGAGGCAGGGGGCAGGTCACCATCGACACAGAAGTTTGTTCAGGTGTGAAAAATGTAATTAATTGTCACTTCACACATCTCAAGTGGCTCCCAGCGATTGCTCACTCTGGACCATTCCAAAGTGTCTCACGGAAGATTTTTGCTCCTTGCAGGAACGAGTTGAGATCCAAACTTCGGAGCCGCCTGTTAAGAGGGAGACCAGCTGAGCCTATGTGGTGGCCAGTCCAGAATCCTGAGCCTTGCTCCCTCCTCCCTAAAGCACAACTGAGTGTGAGCCACTTCCTGTGCCCAGACTCCCCTACCCTGGGCCTTGTCTGCACACCCCTCTGCCTGTCCTTCCGCAGAGCTGACCTGTGGTCCCTGGAGGGACAATCTCGCTAGCAGAGCAGGCCTGACCTACAGACATGAAGGTGACACGGAGTCAAACACTGAGTCGTGTGTGGCCAGAACTGCTGTCATGAACATGTGACCCAAACCATTTGGGGGAACATCTATCTAGCGTCTGCGTGTTCTGGTCCATTGCAGCGGGAAAATTATCAACAGTGGAGGGAACCGGCCATGCCAGAACAATCTTCCTCTCTGGCTGAAGTGTGGTGATTCCTGGGTCCTAACAATTACTCCCACTTACCTCTCAAGACCCTTGAGACCCCTGACCTCCACCCTAATGAGCTCTCTCTTCTGTTCTAATGCTCCCTCACATCGCTTCTCGGCCTTTTGGCTAAGATCAAGTCTAATGCTCCCTCACCTTAACTCTAAACTAGGGTTCCCTTGGCCACCAGGCCCTCCACTCTAATAAAACTTTATTTCTTATTTTTTTTGCATATGTGTTTCTGTGTGTGTGTGTGTGTGTGTGTGTGTGTGTGTGTGTGTGTGTCAGAAGGCACTATGTGTGCCTGTAGTGGCCCAAGGGTAACTTTGGGAATCACCTTGGATTGCTCTATCCTCGTCATTTTGCTCTGGAGTTTCCTAGGCTCCGGTTTCCAGGGCTAGGAATATAGGCCGCCATCATTTCTGCCTAGCATTTTTTACGTGGGATCCAAACTCAGGTCCTTCTGCTTGTGGGGCAGAGGCTTAACCCCTGAGTCATCTCTCCAGCCCCTAAAACTCTACTTCCTAAGTCTCTCCTCATGGGAGCTTCTGTTTATCGATGGAGCATTGCGTCAGCTCACACATTGTTATAGAGCCATAGAGAGAGCTCGCCATTCTTTTACCCTGCTGACCTATCAGGTGTCCCAAGCCAAGCTCATAGTGGGACCCCTCGGTGCGAGCTGCTCCCACGTTTCACCCCTGGGCAGCAAAGCTTGGGGGCTGCAGCCTGTACTAGCAGAGCCTCATTCATGGGGTGGAAGGCGCACAGTGGGTGTTTCCTATACGCTGTGTCTGATGCAAAGGCGTCAGGTTCAGAAACAGCACGCAAACAGTGGCTCAGGAGGGGGTGGCAGTGCCTCAGGGCTCTCTAAAGTGACAGGGGGTGAGAGGTGGGTCTTGGGCAGGCAGCCCACACCTTAACATAGGCACAAATAAAAAGCCAGATGCGGGCAGCTCAGAGGAAGCGAGAAAGCGGCAGAGCGGAGTGAAACATGGAGGGAGGGTTTCTCCCACGGAAGCCAAGCTCCCCGCACTGCTAAGAGACGACCCCTAAATTCTCCTCGAAGTCCGATGATGGACAGGTCTTCTGGGTCATGCCTGGTTCCAGAAGGATCTTTGAGCAAGCTTTCCAGGACCTGGCTGGAATCGTAAAATACTCCTAAGCTCAGTGACCAGACACAGGTGTTTCCTACTCTTTGTACCAGACTGTGGTAGACAAGGGCTGAGCTCAAACAGAGCCAGTCACAGATCAATCAGCACCCAGGTGCCTCCGGGACCCACCGTGCCTCCGTGGCTTCCCACAAAAGCGTGGAGAGCTAAAGATGACCACCAGCGAGTAAGAGCCTTTTTACAAATAAATGCTGTAAGGGCGCGATATTGTCTGTTTTCCTGGCACAACCTCTCAAGTGTTTGGCAAGTGTTTTACTACCGGCTGCCCCCCCCCACCTCCCAATTTTTCCTTCCATTCATTTTTTAGCTCATACATAAAAAATTAAAGTACACATATCAGTGGGGGTAACACAACATTCTGACAGATGTATAAATCATGCCATGCTTAAGGCAGCTTAAACCTGTTTTATATAACTCTTTCTTCTACCAAGGCCGTACCCTGGGCAGTAGTCTTGGTGCCAAGAAGGGCAGGGATTCTTGACAGTGGGTGGGTGGCTGGTGAGTCGCTTCCACCAGCCGTCTGAACATGACGAGAGAAGACTCCAAATTAAAGGGATGTGTGACGTACAGAATTCTGTGGTTTTTTTGCTTTCGATAGCAAGAAAGTCTGACAGCCAGAAAAATCTGGCAGCCTGGATCAGGCCAGGCAAGTGAGGGACTGCCCTTCCATCCAGCTGAGGAGCGGCTGAAATTAATATGTCACATTTCCTGTATGAACATTCCCCTCCCCATCACCACCACCACCGCCAGGGTCCAGAACCCAGTACAGTCCTTCAGCTGCTCTCGGGAAATTTTACGAAAGAGACGAAAAGGTAGCTGGAGTAGAGGTGGTTCAACTCTAAGGTACATTTTTAATTAAAAGAAAAAGATCAGAGCCGTGATGCGGCATCTTAAAGCAGATCATTTTACAGCTGGATGGTCTCCCTCTGATGTACTTGAAAACCATTTTCAAGCGACATAAAGTTTAACATACCGGTACATCTGCCTACCCGCTAGATTCTACATGGAATTTAAAATTTAATTATATTAAAGCTTTGTTACAGCGTGCATCGCAAGCCTGCTAACCAAGTGGAACTTCCACAGAATCTCTACAGAATCTTTTTTCTCTCTCTCTCCTTTGAAGTTCAGGTTTGGAGCACCCAGAGAGGAGCTTGGCAAACAGTTGATGATTCCATCTGAAGTGTTTGCTGCTTACATAACAGACCCCGGGGGGGGGGGGGATGGTTTATTTTCACAGTGCTGCTCATGAGCCAACCATCTCTCTGCCTTGTCGTCATTAATGCCAAAACAGCTGCAGAGATGAGACTGTCAGAGAGCCTCAGAGCAGGGGAGGGGACCCCAGGAGGTCAGGTCATAATTAAGGGGAGGGGCACGGAGCTTGTGACTCTGAGAGCCGTGTTACTATTAAGTTTATGTATGTGTTAAGGTGTGGCTTCCGGGATGGGGCTCTGCCGTATTGTTATGAATCACAGATGCTTTCTACAATCGAAGATGGATGCGATCTTGGTCACATGGTGGAGCACCCGCCTGGGATTCCCAAGGCCTCGTGTTTGGTCTCCCCAAAGACTTGGTTGCTTCCTTGAGGAAGTACAAAGTTAGATTTGAGACACTGGACTCTGAACCAGCTGGTTCAATCCAGGCCTCGCTAATAACTAACTGGATAGTGTGTTACAGGTATGTGTACACATACATTCACATATGTGCACTGTATATATGTGCATACATGTGTACACATACCCATGCATGTACATATGTACGCGTGTGCATGTGAGATCCAGAAAGTCGATCATTCTCCATGTTAGTTTTTGAGACAAGGTGTCTGTTGCAGTTGGCCTGCATTGTTGCTGATAAATGACCATCAAACTGCTTAAGGGAACAAGGGGTTTATTTCTTTAGGACAGTCTGGTTACAGTTCTCAGTCCAGCTTGATGGGAGAGCACACACCAACACCAGGGCCGAGGGAACTGGCCACACCATCTCCATATAACAGCTGAGAGAGGGACAATCCTTACTTGCCAGACCAGCCTGTCTGGCCAAGTGCAGAAGGATGCCAACTTCCTCAACCAGCTCTCAGTATTTTATTCACCTGTCCAGGGCCTAGTCCCACCCACCATGGGCTGTGCCTTCCCCATCAGCTAGACAATCTCCTGCAGGTTTGCTCTGGGCTTAACTCAACCACTAATTCTCTACAAATGTGCCCAGAGCTCAAACCCTCAACAATCAAGTTGACGCCTATGCCTAACGATGACAGTGTCCCAGTAAACCTGGAGCTTGATAATTTGGTCAGACTGACCGACCAGCGAGCCACGCATCCTCCTGCTTCCGCCTCCCCAGTTCTGGGATTACAAACACATGCTACATCACCTGGCTTATTCACATCGATTCTGGGGATCAAACTCACATCCTTGCGCATGCATGACAAGCACTTTACCGACCGAGCCACTTCATCAGCCCCTGGCCTCACGTGTCTTAACTCGATGCTTCACCTCTCTGGGCCTCCTCTAGAAAACGGAAATTGCAGTAGTGTCTAATTCGCACCGGAGCTGGAAACCTCAAGAGAGCTGCGCAGAGCTTGAAGCGCGGAGGAAGCAGGTGGCGTGGCAGCCACTGCTGCTGGGTGACAAAGAGGGTCAGCACTGTACCACGACACACGAGCCAGTGGCTGGGCTCAAGCAACAGGGCTCGTGACCCAGCCTGACTGGCAAACTCACCATCTGAGTCAGGAGGTGTTCTGAAGCACGGGTTAGTTAAGAGAGGACAGAAGGGGCGCTAGTCTCGTTACCATTCCATAATCGCCAGTCCATCTGTCCATCCAACTGTCCATCCAGCCTGCCGTCCCCTCCACATATCCTCTATCTGTCCATCCCTCCATCCACTCATAGAAAAGCCTTTGCTACACTCTGAGTGTGTGTGTGTGTGTGTGTGTGTGTGTGTGTACAAGAGGGCACTTGCATGTGTGTGCCTGTGGCGGCCAAGGGTGACATCAGGAATTGTTCTGGATTGTTCTACCTCCTTGTTCTTTGCTCTGGGTTTTCCTAAGCTCCACCTTCCAGCATCAGAATTACAGGCCACCACCATATCTGCCCAGCATTTTTACATGGGATCTGGGATCCGAACTCAGGTCCTTCTTGCAAAGACTTTAACCCCTGAGCTGAACCCCTCTCCCTGCCCCCTTTGCTAGACTTTTAAATGAAAAACAGGTGAACTGTGTACAGGCTGGGACAAGATGCCATTTTCTTTTTAAAAAAAATAACAGCATGTGTATTTTATATACCCAGAGAAACACGTACGTAAACATGGTAGAGGAGATAAACAACATCAGACCATGTCATGGGAAGATGTGGGGAGAGGAGAGCTTGTGAGAGAGGCAATCTCTCACGTTCTGCTACATATTTCTCTACAGTGTGAATTTTCAAAATTAACATAAATTCTTTTTATGATCATTATTAACCATGAAAATTCACATTTAAATTGTGATTTGTTTCTTATCGGTCATCATATTTAATTTCTGGGTTTAAAATTAATATGAAAGGGATTTTATGTTTGGGGATTGAGGACATGGGCCAAAATTTATCTGTCCTAAAAGCCTCACTGTGTCGTGGTGACGAATGGGGCTGGGCTGCAGGCATGGGGAAACAGGGCAGAAATCTAAGCGGGCATTGTGCCTGCAGCAGCTTGGCAGGCAGAAGCCAGCATTCATGAGGGAGGGAAGATCTGGGCATAGGACAGGGGCGAGTGGTTATGTCCCAAGACAGGAAAGATCGGGGTGTGACCACTTTGAGGGGAGACTTGGGGGATCTGGGAGATGCCTCACAGGGTAAAGTGCTTGCCCCACAAGCATGAGGGGCTCCGTTACCCGGATCCCCAGGACCCCAATAAAAAGTCAAGCTGAATGACACATATTTGTAACCTGAACGCTCGCTGGAGGCCGAGACTGGAGAATGCCAGAGATGCACCAGCCTAGCCAGTCGGTGGGCTCTGATTAGGCATGAGACCCTGTTTCAAAAAATAAGGTGGAGAATGACAAGGAAAGACACACAGTATTGACTTCTGATCTCTACATGGATACACATGCTTATACACACACATGCCCATATGCACACAATAGCACCCACCTACACACACACACACACACACACACACACACACACACACACACACACACACACGCACATCCCATCTTGGTTTGGACATGTGCTATACGGCGGCTTTTCCTCACTTCCGCAGTCCTCCCTCCCACCCCGGGAATCACGGAGAACTCTGCTGACACACGGTACTCCCAGGACAGGCATTGCCCTCCAGCCTGAGAAGCTTCATTTGTTTATTACTTATATTTTTGAGACAAGGTTCTATGCTGTAGCCCAGGCTGGTCTTCAACTCCTGATGGAGCCAAGGATGGCCTTGAACTCACAGTCTTCTGCCTCAACCTCCCAAGCACTGGGATTACTATGCACCACTGTGCCAGACTGAGAAGACCTCAAAAAAGGAAGGACACAGACAGTGCGGTGCGGCAGTGCCCAGGAGAAACACCAGGGTCTCTGAGAAAAATGAAGAAACATCACTACAGGTCCTACAGGCAAGAATGCACAATAAGAGAGTGTGGGGACAGCTTTCCAGACGTTAAAATTGTGATCTGCTTCATCTCAGCTCCCAGAGGCAATAGCTGCTGTGAAACAGACAAGGAAATGCACCAGGCGTCCATGTTCCTGTGCAGAAACATGCAGACAGCAAAATGGACTTTTCTCTACTAAGGACAATTAAAGACATGGTAAGAACTTGCCGAGAAGGAAAAGTCCAAGCCAGAGTGATTGACAGTCCACTAAAGAGGAAGCAAGCTTGCTTCACACATGCTATCCCTTGGGATGGGAGAAGAATGTTCCAGGGGTTTTCCAAACCCAATATTACAATGACAAGGACAACCTGGGAGAGGCAGCACAAGACAATCCTCCTCAAATATGCAGGAAATCCCTCTTGAAGTCTAAGCACATCAGATCCAGCTGTGCATCAGAACAACACGGCAGAGCCAAGTACACCTTTGATTTGAAATGTGAGAATTAATTAAGGTAATTCACTATATTAACCAATTAAAGGGGGGATCTGGGGCTGGAGAGATGCCCTATGGATAAGGCACTTGCCCCAAAAGTGTAAATACCAGAGTTCAGATCTTCAGAACCCAAGTAAAAGCCAGTCAGGTATGGCAGCCACCTCCAATTCCAACTCGAGGGAGGCAAAGATCGGGGGTCACCAGAGTAGCTGGCTGGCTAGTTCAGTCCACGGAGGTGCTCTGGGTTCAACCGAGAGACCGTGGCTTAGTAATAAAAGTGGAAAGCAATCCAAGAAGATACCCAATGTCAATGTCAGGCCTCCTTATACACGTGCATATGTGCACACACACGTTCCACACACGTGTAAACACACATATATACATGCAAAGAGTGTGAGGGAATCATATAGTCATCTTCATCAGTGTAGGAGAAAGAACCACCCAGTACAATTCAGAATCGTCCACTGTGAACACACTGCAGAGAGCCAACTCGGCGTCAGCATCTAACGATCCCCAGCCCATTCGGTTTCTGGGTTTGATGCTATCTTAAAACTATGCCAAACGCTTCCATTAGAAGTCGCAAAGGGTGACAGAACCTCTTTGTAGTGTTTTTACTTCCTAAGAGTCTGGGGTGACGGGAAAAAGAAGAGTAAAACCTCGCCCAAATCCTCTCAGGAGCTGGGACTAGAAGGAAAATCCCAGAGCCCGACAAAAGGCACAGTGCGGAAGGGGAGGAGACCCTGGGCTTCTCTCTAACAGTGTGTGGGGGTTTTATCGTTCCCATACTGTACAGTATTGAAGATCCTAGTCAGTGTAATATGTGAAGAAAAAGAAAAAAGCATGCATTTTAGAAGCAAATAAAGAAAACACTTCATGTACAAACGACATGAAGGAAAAGATTCAGGGTTGACGCCGTCTACACTGAGACCTCCAAACTGGCTGCTGTCTACACTAAGAACACGTGACAAGTCCCAGGCGGTCTAGAATCCAAGTGGACCTAAATGGATAGCAAGTCCTGCACAATCCGGCAGCAAGAACCCAGGCGAATGAATATATGTCTGTTGTGAAAAGAAAGGATGCTAGTCTTCTCCATTTTACAAAGTTCTTCTAAAAATTAAAAATAAAGTCCAAACTCCTTACTGGGAGTAAAAGACCCCCACCATCCGGCCCCATCTAGATAAATACATGTTTGATGCATGGAAGATAAGTAAATGAACGGATGCCAGGAGTCTAATAGAACAAGGGTAGGAGAGACGGCTCAGTGGGTAAAGGGCTTGTTGTGCAAAGCATGACGACTTGACTTTGGGTCTCCAGCACCCATATCTAATCATGCATCTATCACCCCAGAAGAGAAGGTGCCAGTAGACCCCTGTGGCTTATTGGGCAGCCAATCTAGCTGAACTGATGACTATCTTGTCAAAGTCATAAGGTAGAAAGCCACCAAAGCAGACCCCAATATTGACCTCTAGCCTGCACAATCACACACACACACACACACACACACTTAGCAAAACGGCGATGCACACTGGATGCCAGTACCATGCTGTTCTATTCTGATCAACTGCCTGATTTCTGCACCTCCCCGAGACCTCTGGGGAGAGATCCACAGCCCTGAGTGAGGGACACTATTGGACAGGCAGCATGGAGAGACCGAGGTCCGCAGCCCAGCAGGAAGGGCCTGAGCCCACCACGGGGCGCTTCCAACCTCAGTCCCTACAAATGGCTTCTAGCCCAGCAAATCTGAAACTCCATTGTTCCCAGCCTCCTCTGACCTTCACTTCGCCCTGGCACCCCAGGCACCAGGAAGGTCTGATCCCCCTGGGGTTACCCCGAATCCTCAGGCTGAGCCACCTGTCCATCCCCCGGCCACCAAGCCCTAGAAGGTACCCCCAATGGGAGATAAATGCACCACCAACAAACCATGTGCAATGCAGAGTTTGAGTCTTTGGCTCTTAGAAAAAAATTTCCAAGCCTCCCAAAGTAGGATTGTTCAGTTATTTTAGTAACGCAGATTCTTTGTTCAGTTATTTTAGTAACGCAGATTCGCCGTGATCAATGTGAGTCCTTGTATTTTTAATGTGAATCATTATTCAAAATATGTCACTGGCCAATCAATACAAAAGTTAAAACTCATCAATATTTAAATTTTTCCCATTGACATCTTCTCAGTCTCTCAGGAAGGAGCTCAGCAGATCACAAAATCCATTATTTAATCTTTTGAGTTTGCAGAGTTCAGAATTAACCACCAGTCTGTGTGGGGAGCTGCCTGAACGGAGGCGCTGGCAGAGAGGGGACAGAGGAACCCACCGTGGGGAGACCTGCATGGTGGTGGGGAGGCTGACATGCCCGGCTGAGGGACAGGCTCTGTGACCGTGGGGGACCCCATCTCAGGACCATGAGCAACGGCTGCTACAGCCCCCACCTGGCTCCAGACCAGAGCCCATATTTCTCCAGAGGGTGACACAGGAGAGTGATCCCCTCCCCGGTACCTGAACTTGGCTCCCAGCCCTTCCGTCCCACTGGTCATTCTTGGCCGACTCTCGGTCCGCTGTTCCCCAAAACTGCATCTTTGGCCTCCTGACCTGAGCTGTTTCTCATCAGAAATGCCTGCCTCTCCCCTTCTTCCCACCAACTCTTGCCTTGGCCTCTGTGACAATCTCAGCTAATATGTTGCTTACTTATTCCAGGAGTTTCCTTGGGTAACTGGATAGGTAAGAGGCTACCATGTACCCCACCTCCCCCCGCCTCCAGCATGGACATTGCAGGATCCACATGGCTGTGACAGTTAAGCCTGGGTGTCAACTTGACACACCCGGTATTAACTAAGCTGAGCTGAGACCACCTCTGGAAAGGATCAACTGAGACCACTTGAAAAGATCACACATGCCCCAGATCCTATCAGAACTCCAAAGCTCTCAAAGGATTCTCTCAATACTGCATCATATAAAAAGGAGCCACCAAGGAGAACGGACGCCTTCTTGCCACTGTGCTAGGAATCGTTCTTCCTTCCGGCCCCCAGTTTCTTCGACCTCCTAGCCTTCAACTAAACTAAGACTCTAGGAGTTCTCCAGCCATCAGCCATCACCCACTTGACTACCGAACTGAGCAGCTAGCTATTGGCAGCCCTCGTTGGAACTACCTCAGCTACTGGCAACCTTCACTGGACTACCTTGGCCATATCTGTAAGCCAACTCAATAAATTTCATATATATATATATATATATATATATATATTCATTCTGTGAATTCCGTAACTCTAGAGAGCCCTAATACAATGGCTGAGTTGCCACCAACCACAATGGTCCCACCCACTCCTGAACCTTTGGTACCTGGCATGGGCTTTTCCACCCCATTGATATTGATCAAGGAATCAATGAAGAATGAATGAATCAATGAAATAGTGAGGGATGAGTACGATCAGCTCCCTTGGGACCACCACTTTCCAGCGTTCCCCATCTAACTTGGAGGGGAACAACCTCGAGGTAGGCTGAGGGGGGCAGAAGTGGATGCCTGCAACTTGCTCAACATGTCCCACAAAAATGTTCCTCTGTCTCATGAGGGACAAGCAGGGAAATACTTCTGCAAAGAGAGTAAGACGCTCAAGGGAATTCTCCACTTTTTACAAATGGGAAGGTCCATCTGTTGATTGGAGCCCAAGCTTGGAGCCCCGGATGCTCACAGACCCAGCGGCAGAGGCAGAGAAGCATCTAGAATATCCACACTGCTCTACAACATCCACACTGCCCTAGAACATCCACACTGCTCTAGAACATAAACATCCATGCTGCTCTAGGACATCCACACTGCTCTAGAACATAAACATCCACACTGCTCTAGGACATCCACACTGCTCTAGGACATCCACGCTGCTCTAGAACATAAACATCCACGCTGCTCTAGGACATCCACACTGCTCTAGGACATCCACGCTGCTCTAGAACATAAACATCCACGCTGCTCTAGGACATCCACGCTGCTCTAGAACATCCACACTGCTCTAAAATATAAATGTCCACACTGCTCTAGGATATAAACATCCATGCTGCCCTAGGACATCCACGCTGCCCTAGGACATCCACGCTGCCCTAGGACATCCACACTGCTCTAGAACATAAACATCCACACTGCTCTAGGACATCCATACTGCTCTAGGACATTCACACTGCTCTAGGACATCCATACTGCTCTAGGACATCCACACTGCTCTAGAACATAAACATCCACGCTGCTCTAGGACATCCACGCTGCTCTAGAACATAAACATCCACGCTGCTCTAAAATATAAATGTCCACACTGCTCTAGGATATAAACATCCATACTGCTCTAGGACATCCACACTGCCCTAGAACATCCACGCTGCTCTAGAACATAAATGTCCACACTGCTCTAGGATATAAACATCCACGCTGCCCTAGGACATCCACGCTGCCCTAGGTTAGAGCTTGACACCTTGTGCTCTGGAAGTGCACACACTGCACTGACCCCCACAGGACAGAGTTTAACTCTTCCCGTGTAGCAAGCTTGCTCTTTTCCTGGGTTTCTAGGGGGGCTCGTCAGTGCCATGCTTCAGGGTGGGGATTCAGGAAGGAGACCCGCCTCTCGCAACTTCAGAACCTGCATGGCATTTGCTGATGGCAATGCTGGGGAAATCTGTTGGGTGACCCTTACCCGAGGCATTGGCGATAAACTTACACATCGCCCTAACTTCAAGGAGTTGCTAGGCAAGGGAGGTTGCCGGCAGAGAACGGGTTTCTACTGAGTTACCATTGCATAAGTGCCAGCTTCATGCCCCTGAAAGCGGATTGCGGGCGCCTCAAAGAGAAAACAGCATTTGATCCTGGCCTCAATGACAGATGGAACGTTCTAGGCAGAGAATTGGCTCCCATAGCAGAGGGACCTCATGTACAGCGGGAGTGACCCAACGGAGCGCAGGAGGGGAACCATCTAGCAGGAGGAAAAGAACTCAGGAGAGAAGAGAACCCAACGCTGAGCCGGGCAAATCACACAGGCCCGTGTGAGCTCCAGCGAGGTTGCCATTCTCTGCACCCCCAAGGGACTCTTCTGTGAGGCCAGGCAGGCAAGCGGCACAAGAGAGACCCCCAGAAACCACTGGAGTGACCCAAAGATGCCACGGGTCTAGAAAGGGAATCCCTGAGGAAGGAAGGCTGCCCGGGGCAAACTGGACCAACATCCTGGTCGCTTGGGAGTCTGGGGTTTCTCCATGTGCGTCTGGGTGAAGGTACCCGCAGGAAAGAGTTCAGCCCCTAAGGGGAGGTAGGAAGAGCCCGCCCTTCCCCTGGTGAGGGGCCACATGTAGAACCCACGTCCTTGGCACTCCACAGCTTCCTAGCAATGGCCTCTTGTGGAGCAGCCCTGCCCCGAGGAGCCATGTGGAGTGGCCAGCACGTCATCGAGGCCCCCGAATTACCAGAGAGAGGAGGAAGAGAGGGCAGATGCCTAGCGGCTCTCACTCAACACCTGAGCGTGGCCAGGCTCTCCCCAAAGCTCTCTCCTGGGGTCCCTCACCACGGCTCCTCACTGCAGGAGCCTCCCCCGGAGTCCATGGACCCTCAACTATGTGCCCCTCCACAGCGGGCAGAACGGAAGGGCAGGACCTTAATCTGCCTTCCAACAGCCCCTTGGGACTGAGCTGATAGAACCTTCCAGCAACCCAGCAGGCTCCCCAGTCACCAAGGCATCTGGCTTCCCAGAGATAGGAGGATTAATAGTCGGTCACTGGGGCCCTCGGGCTACCCATGACTCCACGAGTTCCCCAATGTTTTCATTACTGGCCATTGCTATGGGAGAATAGGGGGTTGTTCTCCAGCGACCAGAACATTCCATGAAGTGCAACATCTAGCTCCAGGCCACACTATGGCTTTCTCTACCCTCACCTTCCTCTCTCGTTGAGTATCAGGAGCTGCGACTTGTTCTCTGACTCAGAATGCTCCGCAGGGCTCCGTGGGGAGGGAGTCTTTGTATTTCCATTGTATCTCTGTTATATCTCATACTGCTACATAAGGACATTTGCACACAAGCATATATGGTATATCGAGCGCCTTCCCCCCCCAAACCTCCACTTCCCTTTCCCATTCATCTGCCCCCTTTGTCCCTTCAACAGTCTTGCTTCTACTTTCATGTCATACATATATATAATCTTATGCATCTATATAAAATCTAGGATTCTTGAGTGGGAGAAAATGCATTTATCTTCCTAAGACCGACTGAATTCACTTAAGGCCATTATTTCTGGTTGCATCCATTTTCCTATAAACGACTTAACTTCACTCTTTAGAGCTGAAGAAATTCCATCGGGTACATGTATTTTCCTTGTGCATTCCTCTGGGGACAGACACGAACCCTGGTTCCCTCACTTAGCTTGTGTGAACTGTGCCGCCATAAACGCTGCCGTAGAGGCGTCTTTGATGTGCACCCAAGTCACCTGCAGGATACTCAGGGTGACAAGGCTGGGTCACATGGTGGGACATTCAGGGGTAATGGGGCTAGGTCACATGGTGGACCCCTTTGTAGCTTTCAGAGGCACCTCTTAATGGACGGGGGGGGGGTCTTTAAACCAGGTCCTGGGCCAGGGTCTGCACAGAATCAGGATGTCTCAGGGGTCCAGGGAGACACCAGGGTCTTTGCTCGATCCCCAGGCTCTGAGCATGGCACGGTTTCCTTCGGAAGAGCTGTCTTTCTCCTGTTGTGGGTGCCAGGGGAGACTGGGGACACTCCCGACGCCCTCCCCAGCACACGCCAGAGCTGCTGGTGTTGCTCAATTGCCCGACATTGCTCAGCGCTTCTCCAGACAGCCCTGACCCCAGCCTGCTCTCTGGGAAGCAGATTCGCTTTCTTTAGAAGACAGTTTTATAAATGATGCAGTACTGCATCTCATGCATTAATCAAAACTCGGAGATTTTAATTTACCCCTGATGACATCAGAAATGTCGAGGATGGAAACTGTCACCCCAGAATACAGTCTAGTTAAAACCGCAGCTCATGGAGGAGAGGGGAGTCCCCAGAGCATCCCACGGGGGTCCCCAGAGTGTGCCTGCGTGGGGGGTTTGCTCCGTGGAGGGAGGCATCCCCGGCTCTGCAGCCTGTCACGAGGGAGAAGCTAAGCTCCCCTCGCCCTCTGCTTCCTATCTGGAACATGGCTGTGACCTGAACAAGATGTTTGCTTCGCTTCTAACCGCAGAGCTCAGCACCATGGGAAATCGCTTCTGTGACAAGTATCCACAAAGCCTGGTTCTTGCTCAGGGGAAGCAGGCACCCCTCAGAGGGTCCCCTGAAGAGGACGAACACCACCCTCCATCCAGCGGGATCGGAGTCCTGCCAGCAACTGCAGGAAATGGACACAAGCCAGGTTGGGTGGAGCCTTGTGGCAGCCGGTGAGAGACCCTAGAGGTCCCAGACCCAGGCAAACCTCAACTCCTGACCCACAGACATAGCGAGACAAGGCATGGGAGCTGTTCCCAGCCCCAAAATGCCGGTTACACAGCCACAGATGACAACCAGGGATAGAGCGTCTGGACGCTGAGACCTCTCTCCCACAGTCCCATGCGACCTTGGGTGACTCCGTGGGTATCTTCACATCTGTCGGTTCCTGAGTAAAATGCTGATCATCTCGCCTGACCGTAAAGATTAAATGAGACCCATCATTGGAAAGATTTGGCATTCTCTTTCTGCGCGCGCACGTTTGTGTGTGTGTGTGTGTGTGTGTGCGCGTGCGTACACATACATGCATATGCATGTTGAGGCAGAAGGCTGGCTTTGGGCATCTCCTTTAACATTCCGCACCTTCTATTTTGAGACGGATCTTCCCCTGAACCTGGAGTTCATCAGATGGCCTCCCTGGCTAGCCAGCACTCTCCAGGGACCTGCCTGTCTCTGCTCCCACCCACCCTGTCCCATCCCCCCTCCCCGGCCCCTTCCCCACCACAGTGCTAGGACCAGAGACCTGGCTTTTCATGTGGGTGCCTAGGATCTGAACTCAGATCCTCCTGCATACACGGCAGCAGGCACTCAGTCAACTGAGCCATTATCCCCATGTGCCTTCCCCCCCCCCCTTTTTTTTTTGAGACAGGGTCTCCTAGCCCAGGCTGGCGTGGAATGTTCTGAGACGCGGGATGACTCACATGCCTGGTCTTCCTGCCTCGGCCCCCCGGAGCTGGGATCGTAGCCCTGCTCCTCCACGCTCAACTCCGTTCAACACTCTTCCTTTTAACCGTCCTGGACCTCGGCGGTTCATTCTCACCACACTGACTGCAGCTTTTGGTGACAGGGGACGTAGGTTACCAACATGCAGAGCAAGTCACTTGCTGGGAGACTTCGCGTTTTCTTGACAGGACACAGGGATACAAGATAGAACATGCCCTACTCCCTGGACCCAGGTGGCGCTACTGAGCCTGGTCTCTGCCCATGGCTGGAGTCCCATCTCCATGGTGACAAATTCCAGGGTCCATTTGGGTGCTGAGGGACACGCTGCGTTAAGCCATGCCATGGAAACGCTCGCGAAGGCGGGATGGCGTATTCTTGGGTCACCGCCTCTCGGATCGCAGGTTCATCCTTCCTTCTGCTGCCCGGCTGTGCTTCTTTGCAGGAGCCATTCTGCCAGGCCCACGTCGGAAAGGAAGACCACTGGGGACTGTGTCTACAAGTAATCGCTAACCAACGCATGGTACGCACACATTTATATGCAGGTGCACGTGCCAAGGCCAGAGGAGGACGCTGGTGCCCTGTCCTACACCCTCCACTTTCCTTGAGACAGACAGGGTCACTGAACCTGGAGCCAGTCTGGTGGTCCACCCATCTCTCCCCCACTCCGTGCCGAAGTAACAGACTCACGCAGCCGAGCACTAGGGAGCCACACTCAGAGCCACAGGCGTGCGCGGCAAGCTCTCATCCACTGAGCCACCTCTCGCCCGCCCCCGTCTGAACGTTCTTTAACTTAGCTGTTTTCACCCAAGTTCCCCGAGGGAGTTTATCCCAAACCCTCTGCGGGCGTCCTTCATAAGAAACGACTTCTCCCCTGAGCTTATCGCTGATGTTCGCTAGGGACCAGTGGGGGGGGGACAGGCCACACTCACTCAATCTTCCACCGGAGCCTCAGGTGAGACAGACTGTAAGTTTTCAATTAGTGGCAGCTATGCCTTCACCAGGGGTTCATGTTACATCAGATCCCTGGCTCGACGTAGGAGGCAACACAGGAATGCCTGGTCATATTTTGTGAGCTCCCCCGGCCCCCGACCATGGGTCCAGACACACACAGCTGTCTGTCTGGAGGGGCACAGGCGGGGAGTGAGACGGAAGGTGGAGAGATCACAGTTCTTCAGCAACGTTTACCCTGAGCTCTGGCCTTGGGGTCTATCTTGTTAAACGTTCCCATGTGCCAGCTTAGCGGGAGGGAACAAAAGAACGGCCTCACGCTGGTTTTGTCAGGAGGGACGGGAGGTTGACACCCTTGCGGTCTGCATTTCTCCTGTTTGGAATTCCGGCTCTTTGACTTCGGCTTCTGGATTGGTCTGACGGACCAACCTGGTAGAGCCCCCCACCCCCACCCCCCATGAGGCAGGAAGGTAGAGTTTTAGCAGGATGGTAGAACTTGGGTGCTGTAAGAGCTCTGTCCAATGAGCTTTCTGCACTCGGTCCTCAGGAACCAAGGGGGTATCTGGGAATCGCAGGAGGGGCTGGCTTAGCGAATCCCCTTGCCCCTCGTCCAGATGAACTCTGCCCACTCGCTCTCCTTGGGAGCCTTCACTTGCAAAGACAGCACACGCCTCTGGCAAATGCATCCCCACACTTAGATGCGTCTTTATTTAGTGCTGCAGGCTTTGTGCCCTTCAATCAAGGGTGTCACCAAACACGCCCCCCCCCACTTCAGACATGCGGCACAAATATACACAAGTGAGCAAAATGCTATTTATCCGCCAAGCAGGGACGTGTCATTTCTCACAGTGGGACGCTTCCAACAATGCGTGAAAATGCAGCCCAAAACATGTCTGACTCTCCAAACTACTTCCGGCGTGAAATCCACAGCAACGAAGTCCAGACAGAATAGGCCTATTTTGGGGTGTCCCTGGCTGTCTCTCCACCCAAATGAGAGCAGACCCCCCACTGGGAGTGGAGACCACCACGAGCTCAGGAAGGCAAGGGTCAGACCACTGGCAGCTTTGACACATGAGACCTCCGCAGACTCAGGTAGCACAAGCTTTGTAAGCCAGCACCTGAAGGGACTCCAGATGCAATCACGCAGCCGCTGGTCTCCTAAGTCCCAAGAGTGAAGAAACACAGAACAGAGAGATTTCCTGGGATGCTCAAGAAAAGTTCAAAGGGCACTGGACAGGCCGGGCTGAGTGCAGGTCACCAGCGGTGGAATGGCCACATCAAAGACCCTTGGACAAGCCACAGGGAGGAGGAGGAAGAGGAGGAGGAGCTGGTGCAAGGAGGGTCAGGGCTGCAAAAGGAAGGGGGAGGAGAGGGAGAGATGCAAAAAGGGGTCAAGGTGTGCTGGTGTGTATATGCAAGCAGAGAGAGAGAGAGAGAGAGAGAGAGAGCCTATTCCTTGCCTACCAGTTCTGTCTCTCTGGGGCATCCCAACCAATAAAGAGGACACGCAGGACTCTGCAGTCATGGCGCTCCCCTCCCCCATTCCTGTGCATGTGTTTCGGTCACTGTGCCTAGGTGTGTGGGGGGGAGAGGACTATCAGAACTCTGGCATATACTGAATCCACCAAGAGGACTTAACCCAAGGGCCAGTGTGCTGTGGTTGGCGGGGCTGGAAGGTACAGGACGCACCCTAAGAGACGGGTGCGGCTGACAGGGAAGTCCGCGAGCCTGCAGACTCCCAAGTTAATTTCACCACACAGAGAGGCCTGGGACCCCAAGTATAAAGGGGTGGAGCCTCCCACGGCAACATGGCCACACACCAGCAGGTACCGGGATGCCGGCAGCCGACATCTCTTTCTGTCCAGTGCAGTTGTGAAGCATAAAAATCTATGGCTAACGTGCGAGAATATCGTTAAAGGTTAATTATGAGAAACTTAAAGGTTAGTTTTGCATATCTCACCTCTTGGACAAAAGCCGCTTCCTCATTACCATGTCCGAATATAAATTAAATCTGTAAAGTATTTAAAATGCCACAAAACCCTTCCCTTTATTATGATGTTAATAACACGGATGCCAATGCACTGCCCAGGGGGGGGTTGGGGGGGTCCTGCCCTCCTGGACTGATAGCTGTTCTGGCACCATCCTTCCTCTGTGCCCACCGGAGCAAGTGGCGACCACCCTCCTCAGGGACAGCTCCCCCCCTTCCCTCTGCTTGAAGAACCCACACAGCACAGGGGCAGGTGTACCCACAGAAAGCCCACCCCCCCAACACAACAGGAGCATTTTGCCCAGCCACAGTCCTTCAGCCCAGGAACCGACCGGGCTGATGTGGCCGTCTGTCTACGGTTTCCGACAGAGAGGATGATTCCAGGCTTAATACAGTTAGACTGGGTTTCGCTGAATAATTTATCTGCACACGTTGCATTTCAGCAAGTTGCTGCTTCTGGAGCGGAGGCCAAGTTCTCCCAGGGTACACTAGGATCCTGCGGTGCGGGGACCGGGACAGACAGGGCCTGCGTGGCTGAGAGGCAGAGCACTGGTTCCCCCCAAGACTGGCACCCATGGGCACAGGGAGAAGCAGGAGGAAAAGCCCCTTGGTACTTACACACCCTGCAGAGTGACCCAGAAAAGCAGGGCCTGCCGCCTCCGCACCAAGAAGCAAAGCCCAGAAGGTGGGCGAGAGAAGTAAAAGACCCTTGTCAGGTAGAGCACCGTGTCCCGTCTCTACACAGGAGCAATGGAAAGGAAGGGGGACAGCTCAGCTCTGTGCCCCCATCACATATCAAGGTCAAGAGTGAGCTGAAGGCTGGATGTGGTGTCTCATGCCACGGGAGGCTCCAGGAGACTGCTGCAGGAGGAGAGTGAGTTCACGTGCCAGCCTGGGCTTCAAGCATGACCCCATCTCGCCCCCACCCCCAAACAAGCAATCTGGAGGCTGTGGACCTCCAGAATATGCTGCCTACTCAGGAAAGGTACAGCCCCGACAGGGAAGGAGGAGGGCCCTGAGGTGGACAGAGAGCTGGCATCTGCTGGGTATTTATGGAAAGAGGATCTAGAAGCCCAAATGCAAGGACGTTCCATCTGCAGTCAGATCTGGGGTTAACATCCCCTCCTCAGGTGCCAAGGAAGTAGCCCCACCCACTATGAGGTGGGTCTTCCTAGGTCAATCAATCTCCCATGAGCTTGTTCAGGGCTTGTCTGAGCTCAATAATTCTCCACAGATGTGCCTAAGAGCTCAATTCTCAATTGACAAGTTGACACCTGTATCTAACTGGCATAGAAGGTCACCAGGCAATAGGTGGCCCGGTGTCTAGGAGCCTTGAGGAGTTCACAAGTGGTCTCTGCCCCTTGGGGACATGTGCTCCAAAGCCCTAAAAGAACTTTGGAGGCACAGGTGGTGACAAGGGGTGACCCCTCACGCCACATCTCTATGCGATAGTCCCGCAGCAAAGGACCCGAATCACTCTGAATCACGGAAACATCCCAAACAATCCACACGAGCTCAGGCAATAGAACGCCAGCCTCCCAGCAGGAAGATGCCCGTTGCCGTCAGATGTCACAACACATGGAAAGCTTATCATCCACGCCCTGCCTCCTGGGCCTCGTGTCTCCTCTGGTCTTTACTACAGCTGGGAGCTGGGTATTCATTTTCCAGAGCAGAGACCCGGTGCTCAGAGAATGAAGAGCAGGCCCCCTGCTCCTTTCTCTTGGCACAGAGTGGGAGTGAAGGGGGCGCAGGTCCGTCTGTCTCCAAAGCGGTCCATCTTATGATTCCACCAGACTGGCAGGAAAGCTCCCAGACAGTTTCTTTCCAGTAGAAATTTCCATATAAGCCAAGTAGCTTGCTGTGCGCCTATAAGCTCAGTACTTGGGGGATCAAGGAAGGAGGACCACAAGTTCTGGATTGAACTGGACTGTGTAGTAAAAAAGAAAGAAAGAGAGAAAGACAAAGTGAAAGAGAAAGAAAAGAAAATGAGAAAGAAAGAAAGAGAGAGAGAGAGAAAGAGAAAGGAAGGAAGAAAGAAAGAGAAGAGAGAAGAGAGAAAGGAAGGAAGGAAGGAAGGAGGAGGAAGGAAGGAAGGAAGGAAGGAAGGAAGAAGGAGGAAGGAAGGAAGGAAGGAGGAAGGAAGAAGGAAGGAAGGAAGGAAGGAAGGAGAGAGATGAAAAAGAAGTAGCAAAGTGAGGGGAGGTGAAGACTGAGAGGAAAAAGAAATCCTCATGAGAACTAGAAAGTGCAAAGCCAGAGCAGGTGTGGAGGGGAGCAACAGACCCCCACGTCCTGGTATCTGCAGCCTGTTAGGTCACCTGGTAAAGGGGGATTCAGCAGGGGAATGCGCTGAGACCCCTCGCCCACTGATCTGGGCGTGGGGACGTGGCTCTGGATTGTCCTGTGCCCACAGTCATCATAGCTGAGTGGAAGAAGAAGGCAGAGCGACCCTGGGTCCGGGAGGACAGACTCCCACGACATGCGTGGGAAGCGGCGTCTCCCAGGGTCCCGAGCAGCAGTGCCGGCTCATGACACCCAGCAGAGAAGAGGCACCAACTCGGACATGCCCTGGGA
>JALPQD010000166.1:4029390-4390277 GCA_023101885.1 Typhlomys cinereus | reverse complement strand
GTGGTGGGATAATAAAAAGTAAGCTACTTTTCATTGAAGAAACTAGGTTTTCTGTCCAAAAATGAAAACATGGATTCAACTAATTCTATTGACTATCTAGCATTCATCTTACCAAGCTTTATACAAAACTCAAACACAGACAGCATACAGCCTTGTCTCCCAAATGTTTATTTTCTAAATCAGAAAACAAACAATAAGCGCGTAGACATGAATAACAATGATTCTATTGAATAAGACCTCAGAAGAAGAGTCATGTTACAGCTCAAAATTATTTCTTCTTTCACTGAAGAACTGTTAGTTAGCATGAAAGTTGACAGACAATCAAAGGAAGCTCAGAACCAATTCTCATCAGCTGTTAGACTATCATCCTTATTGATTCAGATTTACTAGCAGATGCTCCTCATAACTCTAGAGGTGCTGCATCTCAGACCTTTGGCACTTCCTATTTCTGCTGTCTGGAAAGCTCTTTCGTTTTGGGTAGTAATAAAGGACATCAACCCTTCCGCTTACAAGTTATATGAGAAAACCTAAACCTAAAAGTGTGAGACTGAATTCTCCTCACAGGACAGGGGACCTCCTAGAACTGTTTTTTGTTTCAGGTGTCTCAAATGTCCTACCAATGAGGCTCTTTTCACTTTTAATACATATTTCTAGTCCCCCCGGACACATACACATGCAAGCTTACATACACTAATTTTTATTTTGTCTCTTTCCCATGTTTTATCTCCAGCCTTAGTATTAAAAATTCTAGACATTCAGTCTATGAAATAATATTTTCAAAGTTAAAGTTTGAAATGTTTGAAAGCAATGCAATAAAACCTTCCTATCTAATCACATTTATATGTTACATTGCTTATTCACTGCCCACACTATCTACATTGTAACTTGTTGTTTACTTCCTGTACCAACTTCATGTTACTATTCTCAGAATTGCTCATTTCCAAGAAAAATTGAAAAAAAAAAACATTTGTTGTTAATTTTAGAAATTTCATGGAACTCCTTTCTATTCAGTCACAACTACTCAACTTGATCACTGCTAACTCCAATTGAGTTCCAAGACATTTTCTCTCGAACTGTTAACCAATCCCAACCAGGTATCATCAATGTTACTCCATCATTATAGATCCCATGCTTCAATATGCTTCAGGACACAACTTTAATTATCAGTCATCTGCCAACCCTACCTTTCAAGGTACTGCTAAGAGGTTGTGTTCCTCAGTACAGGGAAGACATTATATACAGTTTGGGCTCATGTAGCATTATTTTTGTGAAATTTTTAACAGACTATTTTTTTAATCTGGATAGAGTCATAAATATTCCAAATTTAAGGGTGAATCACAGGTCTTATTTCTCTCCTCTTTGAATTTGTACTTAAATGCATATAACCAAAAAGTATTAGGGGTTTTCCTATATCTATTCACTAGTGTGAGCATCTCATTGATCATGAAGAGATCTAAAAAAAAAATACAGTGCTTCTGATCCAATTACATAGACAAGGATATCTGTTCAATCATCCACATATAAGTCAGAACATGTGCTTAATTTTTTTTATCTGAGATACCTCACTCAATATTAAAGATTCCAATTCCATCCATTTACCAGAAAATTCATAATCTCATCCTTTCTGATGGCTGAGTAATATTTTCATTGTGTAGATGTACCACATTTTCATTATCCATTCATTTGTTGATGGGTATGTTGGCTGATTTGTACGAAGATGTATATTCTTTTGGGAATATTTCAAGGAGTGGTATTGTTGGGTACATGACATTTCCCTTTTTAGCTTTATAGGAACCTCCACACTGATCTCCATATGAGGCTGTACCAGTTTATATTACCTTGGGGAGAGAAGTAATCAAAAGTCATCAACAGTATGAGATCAAAATTGCAACATAAGTCACCATGGCAACAGGTAACTCCCAGTGTAATAGTGGTATGAGTATCAAGAAGACAACCACAACTTTCTGATTGGATTCAAGACCCACTCATCAGAAGGGTATACGTCCCTGTTACTGTAAACTAGAACAAGAACCCACAAAAAAAGGGAAGGAAAAAATCAGTAGGGAGACAACCAATAAACCTATAGGTAGGAAGACAACACAAAGTGCTCTGTAGGTAGATGTAATTATACCCATAGAATGAAAACCTTTGGGTCTAAAGCTGGATGAGTGAAGGGAAATGCACATATCAGTGGGGTGGCCTGAAGAAGGTAGCTTGATATATATAGTCTGAGCATCCACAGGAGTAGACAGGTCGAGAGAACTCTGGGGTCCATAGAAGCACACAGGCAGAAGGGTGGGAGGGAGTGGGAGAGAATGGTGAAGGAAAGGGAGAGGATGAAAAGGGGTGGAGGGAACCTGCGATGAATACTCAATATGCTTGTAAAGTAGAAATATAAATGAAAAAAATTTTAAAAATTTTGTGTTTTAGATCCTCATCTCTGGAGGTATAGATTTTGGAATAACACATCTCTTCATTGGGACTTATCAGATTCCCATAATATGGTTATGATTACAGTGAAGAAAAGAAATATGTAAGATGTATCCCCTTTCCTTCACAAAGAGTTTTCTAAGATACTGCTGTAGTTTTATATTAAATATCCTAAGAAACTTTATGTGGTTAAGGCATGGTCCCTTTGACCATGATTTCAGTTACTTGACACTTGGGGCGAGAACTCTGGACAGGCCAGAAGAAGATTGTCTTGATTGCTGAACTGAAATGAGAAGAGTTGCCCATATCAGCAGAACCATTGTCTAGGCAGGGGAATATATAAGGATGTGGCTTGTAAAATGATGGAAAGAACAAGCAAGTAAGAGAGTTATCTAGCAGAAGGTGATGTATTGGATGCTACCTGATGAAAGGAAATCTTATTTCTTGATAAAAAGCATGGAAGGGTGAGAGGAGTTAAAATCTTGATATTTCCATGGAAAACAAAGTTTGAAACCTTGTGTCTAACCCTCTGGCACTTTCTGGAACCCTTCAAAGTACAAGACTACAGCCTGAGACCTTAGGGATTCTGTTTATATTGCATGTATCTCATGCATAGACTCTCTCTTCTCTCTGTATAATATATGTGTGTGTGTATATATATAATCTTTCTCTCTATATATACCAGGAATGCTGATTCTCTGGCTCTCAAGCTGTCCATACAAGCAACACTAGGATACCTATCCTACCAATCAATCAGGAGTCCCACACTCCAGTTTTCAATATGGAGTCCAGACCCCTGATGATCCCATGTATACATAAAATTTGATAGGACTGAGCAGTGGATTTTCACTGCTATCCCTTTGTGAAGACAGTGGATTTTTTCCCACTTGTTTCAGCCCAACATTTCTCATGTTTTTGTGTTTCTTTTCCTTTCTGATTTTTAAGTTTCTCATTCTCGGCATGGGTTACCATGCTTAGATATTAACATTTAGAGAAGTTTTAAGGAGGGAATAGAAAACTCACCCCCCCCAAAACCTAAAAGTGAGCAAGCAAAAACACCTTATTATGTATTTCTTCCTCTGATTCTGTGGATGTGATGTTTCAAGTTCTTAATGTTATTGAATCCTAGAATTACTAAGGGAAGTTATGTTCCTTCTCCCCCTAGTATGCTTTTATTGGTTACTTGTCCCAGCAACAATATCACCTACTAGAAAATTCAACCACCTAATGCTATTCAGAGGTAGTAAAGACTTTTGATTAGGATCTTAGAAGAGGTCTTTAAGTAATCAGAAGCATGATCTTTAAAGGAGTTGAGTATTCCCACACTTTTTCTCTTTCTCTCTTTTTCACTTCTGGCATCAGGTGAGTGGTTTCTTTTATCCTTCACATGCTGACACCCTGATATGCTGTCTCACCACTGCCAACACAAAAGGGCCAAATGATCAGAAATGGAAACTCAGGAAGTCTGAACCAAAATAAATTTTCTCTTTATAACTTTGTTTCTCTTTTTATGGTAAGGGAGTATCAGCTAACACAGATGGGTGCTAATATTAGCTTTATTTAATGATATATAAGCCAAAGATTACTCTTTGTTGCCTAGCAATAAATACAAATAGAAATAGCAAAGACTGGATTCATTGCAGTGTGTGAACCTAGCGCAAGACTGACCCCAGCACCACAGCAGCTAATTAAATAATACCTCTAGAATTAGAAAATGGAGACTTCAAGTTACTTTTTAAAATTGTATTAGAATTAACCAGCAAAATTCAAATCTTCTTATTCCCTCAAAACACAGCATCCTTAAGAGACCTGACAAATGTATACTGCCTTTATGCTTTTATTTTTGGCTCTTCTGAGACTCTTTCTGTGAAGCATAACTGAGCCTTGAACCTTGTAACAGTGAAAGTCTCTAATGTTTAGTAACAAAAGCATTGAGCTATCAGATGAAAGGTGAGAAAAAGTATATTTCCTCTTTGCTACCAAACCATGAATCTATATTAAAAAACTATTATAAACAGAAAATGAATAAGATTTAACTGAATTTTGCATTATAGATGATTATGAGCTTAAAAGTGATATGTTTGGATAAGGCAACAAGGGGTGGAATTTGATGGCAAATCTCAATTGTCACCATGATAAGATTCAAATTCATATCTTAATGAGATTAATTGATGTGGATGACCCATCTTAACTTAGAGTGGGTCTGTTCCCTGCATGGCGATTCTGGACTGTAAAGCATAGAGAAAGTGAGTTAAGCAATAGCAAAACATTTAGTTTTTCATTTTCTGCTTCCTGATTGTTGATGAGATGTGAAGCTGCTTTAAAATCCTGCTGCCTTGACTTCTTCGCCATGATAGATTGAAGCCTTGAGTTGTAAGTTATAATAACCCCCTTTTTCTTTACATAGCTTTTTTATAGTTTCTTTTATTATTATGTATTCATTGTGTGTGTATGTGTGTGTGCGTGTGTGTGTATGTATGCGTGTGTGTGTAGAACCATGGACGAATTTGGGAACCACCATGGACCGCCTCCACCTCCTCCTTGTTTATTCTGCCTGGGGATTCACAGGCTCCGCCCTACCAGGACCAGAAACGCAGGCCACCCTCACTTCCGCCTAGGGTCTATATGTGGGGTCTAGGATCTGAACTCAGGACCTTCCACCTACAAGGCAGAGGCTTAACCTCTGAGCCACCTCTCCAGACGCCTTTACATAGCTTTTTTCAGAGTAGTTTATCATAGCAACAGTGAAAAATAACTATGGTACAAAGGTCCTCAAACATTGTTTTTACACATTACAGTAACAATACCACTTGCAAAATTGTTAAAAGCAAATATTCGTGTTCTCACTCCTAATAAATTCAGTCAGGACTCTTATGGGTGTGTTCTGAGTTCTGAAACATGTGTTTTAATAAAACATCCAGGTGATATTAATTGCATAAGCCTTCAGGTGTCACAATTTTAGATAAATATACTGCAGAAAGTGAACACACACACAAACACACACCACACACCTTGCATCTGTGCAAGGATATAAGTCCATCCACCATCATTTTGATGCTGTCATATATTCTTAGTAACAACTTTTCTAAGAGGACATTTTAGTGTTTGTGTGTATGACAATTCACACATATATACTTATGTTTTTTATAGCATTCAGTATAGGTATATCTGATAATTATGCATGTGTATATGTTCATATTTATTTCCATAAGAATGAAAGAGTATAGTTTTTGAGTGCTGCTTCAAAAAATATTAATGTTATTTTATGCTACAGATAAATTTCACATTCCATTTTAAAAACTTGAGTTTTGATGGTGGTTTGCTGCCTGGGGGTTGGCCATTGGCTAGAGGCTGATGGATGAAATGGGCATAGGTATGGACGTTACCAGCAGTATAATTTTGCTTCATATGAACTTCCTTGAATGATAACTTAGGATCAGCTCACAGGTAAATTTGTGCTTTTTTTTTGACAAATTTTATACTAGTTTGATGTAAATTATATTTATTTACTAGTTGGTCCTACATTATACATTGCCAAAATATTTGGTGACAATTTTGCCTATTAATAACTCTAAAGAAAATTAAGTGAAAATTATAAATAATGACCTGTATTATTCATTTGCATATTGGTTTGTTCATTAAAATACACATCTGTAACTGTTATCTTTACAGACATTAACATAGCAACAAACCCATGCATCTTGGTGTTAGAGGGGGTGGAGCACATGAATAAGCACACTTGGTCTCTAGATGGTTTCAGCAGTCAACATCTCAGCTCCAGAGAGTCTCCAGTAGAACATGGGTTTATTGACCTAAACATCGTATCATAACTTCCCAGTCCACATCGTCAAGGCAGCAGGATTTTAAAGCAGCTTCACATCTCATCAACAATCAGGAGCAGAAAATGAAAAACTAAATGTTTTGCTATTGCTTAACTCACTTTCTCTATGCTTTACAGTCCAGAATCGCCATGCAGGGAACAGACCCACTCTAAGTTAAGATGGGTCATCCACATCAATTAATCTCATTAAGATATGAATTTGAATCTTATCATGGTGACAATTGAGATTTGCCATCAAATTCCACCCCTTGTTGCCTTATCCAAACATATCACTTTTAAGCTCATAATCATCTTATAATGCAAAATTCAGTTAAATCTTATTCATTATTCTGTTATAATAGTTTTTTAATATAGATTCATGGTTTGGTGGCAAAGAGAAAATATACTTTTCTCTCACCTTTCATCTGATAGCTCAATGCTTTTGTTACTAAACATTAGAGACTTTCACTGTTACAAGGTTCAAGGCTCAGTTATGCTTCACAGAAGAGTCTCAGAAGAGCCAAAAATAAAAGCATAAAGGCAGTATTACATTTGTCAGGTCTCTTAAGGATGCTGTGTTTTGAGGGAATAAAGAAGAATTTGAATTTTGCTGGTAAATTCTAATACAATTTTAAAAAGTAACTTGAAGTCTCCATTTTCTAATTCTAGAGGTATTATTTAATTAGCTGCTGTGGTGCTGGGGTCAGTCTTGCGCTAGGTTCACACACTGCAATGAATCCAGTCTTTGCTATTTCTATTTGTATTTATTGCTAGGCAACAAAGAGTAATCTTTGGCTTATATATCATTAAATAAAGCTAATATTAGCACCCATCTGTGTTAGCTGATACTCCATTACCATAAAAAGAGAAAACAAAGTTATAAAGAGAAAATTTATTTTGGTTCAGACTTCCTGAGTTTCCATTTCTGATCATTTGGCCCTTTTGTGTTAGGCAGTGGTGAGACAGCATATCAGGGTGTCAGCATGTGAAGGATAAAAGAAACCACTCACCTGATGCCAGAAGTGAAAAAGAGAGAAAGAGAAAAGGTGTGGGAATACTCAACTCCTTTAAAGATCATGCTTCTGATTACTTAAAGACCTCTTCTAAGATCCTAATCAAAAGTCTTTACTACCTCTGAATAGCATTAGGTTGGAAATTTTCTTAGTAGGTGATATTGTTGCTGGGACAAGTAACCAATAAAAGCATACTAGGGGGGAGAAGGAACATAACTTCCCTTAGTAATTCTAGGATTCAATAACATTAAGAACTTGAAACATCACATCCACAGAATCAGGAAGAAATACATAATAAGTGTTTTTTGCTTGCTCACTTTTAGGTTTTGGGGGGGTGAGTTTGCCATTATCCCTCCTTAAAACTTCTCTAAATGTATAATATCTAAGCATGGTAACCCATGCCGAGAATGAGAAACTTAAAAAATCAGAAAAGGAAAAGAAACACAAAAACATGAGAAATGTTGGGCTGAAACAAGTGGGAAAAATCCACTGTCTTCACAAAGGGATAGCAGTGAAAATCCACTGCTCAGTCCTATCAAATTTTATGTATACATGGGATCATCAGGGGTCTGGGACTCCATATTGAAAACTGGATGTGGGACTCCTGATTGATTGGTAGGATAGGTATCCTAGTGTGTGCTTGTATGGACAGCTTGAGAGCCAGAGAATCAGCATTCCTGGTATATATAGAGAGAAAGATTATATATATACACACACACATATATATATACAGAGAGAGAGAGAGAGTCTATGCATGAGATACATGCAATATAAACAGAATCCCTAAGGTCTCAGGCTGTAGTCTTGTACTTTGAAGGGTTCCAGAAAGTGCCAGAGGGTTAGACACAAGGTTTCAAACTTTGTTTTCCATGGAAATATCAAGATTTTAACTCCTCTCACCCTTCCATGCTTTTTATCAAGAAATAAGATTTCCTTTTCATCAGGTAGCATCCAATACATCACCTTCTGCTAGATAACTCTCTATACTTGCTTGTTCTTTCCATCATTTTACAAGCCACATCCTTATATATTCCCCTGCCTAGACAATGGTTCTGCTGATAATGGGCAACTCTTCTCATTTCAGTTACAGCAATCAAGACAATCTTCTTCTGGCCTGTCCAGAGTTCTGCCGCCCAAGTGTCAAGATAACTGAAATCATGGTCAAAGGGACCATGCCTTAACACATAAAGTTTCTTAGGACATTTAATATAAAACTACAGCAGTATCTTAGAAAACTCTTTGTGAAGGAAAGGGGATACATCTTACATATTTCTTTTCTTCACTGTAATCATAACCGTATTATGGGAATCTGATAAATTCCAATGAAGAGATGTGTTATTCCAAAATCTATACCTCCAGAGATGAGGATCTCTAAAACACAAAATTTTTAAAAAATTTTTCATTTATATTTCTACTTTACAAGCATATTGAGTATTCATCGCAGGTTCCCTCCACCCCTTTTCATCCTCTCCCTTTCCTTCACCATTCTCTCCCACTCCCTCCCACCCTTCTGCCTGTGTGCTTCTATGGACCCCAGAGTTCTCTCTGACCTGTCTACTCCTGTGGATGCTCAGACTATATATATCAAGCTACCTCTCTTCAGGCCACCCCACTGATATGTGCATTTCCCTTCACTCATCCAGCTTTAGACCCAAAGGTTTTCATTCTATGGGTATAATTACATCTACCTACAGAGCACTTTGATGTATTGTCTTCCTACCTATAGGTTTATTGGTTGTCTCCCTACTGATTTTTTTCCTTCCCTTTTTTTGTGGGTTCTTGTTCTAGTTTACAGTAACAGGGACGTATATACCCTTCTGATGAGTGGGTCTTGAATCCAATCAGAAAGTTGTTGGTTGTCTTCTTGATACTCATACCACTATTACACTGGGAGTTACCTGTTGCCATGGTGACTTATGTTGCAATTTATGATCTCATACTGTTGATGACTTTTGATTACTTCTCTCCCCAAGGTAATATAAACTGGTACAGCCTCTATGGAGATCAGTGTGGAGGTTCCTCATAAAGCTAAAAAGGGAACTGTCATGTGACCCAACAATACCACTCCTTGAAATATTCCCAAAAGAATATACATCTTAGTACAAATCAGCCAACATACCCATCAACAAATGAATGGATAATGAAAATGTGGTACATCTACACAATGAAATATTACTCAGCCATCAGAAAGGATGAGATTATGAATTTTCTGGTAAATGGATGGAATTGGAATCTTTAATATTGAGTGAGGTATCTCAGATAAAAAATTAAGCACATGTTCTGACTTATATGTGGATGATTGAACAGATATCCTTGTCTATGTAATTGGATCAGAAGCACTGTATTTTTATTTTTAGATCTCTTCATGATCAATGAGATGCTCACACTAGTGAATAGATATAGGAAAACCCATAATATACTTTTTGGTTATATGCATTTAAGTACAAATTCAAAGGAGAGAAATAAGACCTGTGATTCACCCTTAAATTTGGAATATTTATGACTCTATCCAGATTAAAAAAATAGTCTGTTAAAAATTTCACAAAAATAATGCTACATGAGCCCAAACTGTATATAATGTCTTCCCTGTACTGAGGAACACAACCTCTTAGCAGTACCTTGAAAGGTAGGGTTGGCAGATGACTGATAATTAAAGTCATGTGTCCTGAAGCATATTGAAGCATGGGATCTATAATGATGGAGTAACATTGATGATACCATGGCTTGGGATTGGTTAACAGTTCTGAGAGAAAATGTCTTGGGAACTCAATTGGAGTTAGCAGTGATCAAGTTGAGTAGTTGGTGACTGAATAGAAAGGAGTTCCATGAAATTTCTAAAATTAACAACAAATGTTTTTTTTTTTCAATTTTTCTTGGAAATGAGCAATTCTGAGAATAGTAACATGAAGTTGGTACAGGAAGTAAAACAACAAAGTTACAATGTAGATAGTGTGGCAGTGAATAAGCAATGTAACAAGATATAAATGTGATTAGATAGGAAGGTTTTATTGCATTGCTTTCAAACATTTCAAACTTTAACTTTGAAAATATTATTTCATAGACTGAATGTCTAGAATTTTTAATACTAAGGCTGGAGATAAAACATGGGAAAGAGACAAAATAAAAATTAGTGTATGTAAGCCTGCATGTGTATGTGTCCGGGGGGATATGTATTAAAAGTGAAAAGAGCCTCATTGGTAGGACATTTGAGACACCTGAAACAAAAAACAGTTCTAGGAGGTCCCCTGTCCTGTGAGGAGAATTCAGTCTCACACTTTTAGGTTTAGGTTTTCTCATATAACTTGTAAGCGGAAGGGTTGATGTCCTTTATTACTACCCAAAACGAAAGAGCTTTCCAGACAGCAGAAATAGGAAGTGCCAAAGGTCTGAGATGCAGCACCTCTAGAGTTATGAGGAGCATCTGCTAGTAAATCTGAATCAATAAGGATGATAGTCTAACAGCTGATGAGAATTGGTTCTGAGCTTCCTTTGATTGTCTGTCAACCTTCATGCTAACAGTTCTTCAGTGAAAGAAGAAATAATTTTGAGCTGTAACATGACTCTTCTTCTGAGGTCTTATTCAATAGAATCATTGTTATTCATGTCTACGCGCTTATTGTTTGTTTTCTGATTTAGAAAATAAACATTTGGGAGACAAGAGCTGTATGCTGTCTGTGTTTGAGTTTTGTATAAAGCTTGGTAAGATGAATGCTAGATAGTCAATAGAATTAGTTGAATCCATGTTTTCATTTTTGGACAGAAACCTAGTTTCTTCAATGAAAAGTAGCTTACTTTTTATTATCCCACCACAATGTAATATCAAAATGAAACAATGAGGGCTGGAGAGATGGCTCAGGAGTTACACCTCTGCCTTGCAGGCGGAAGGTCCTGAGTTCGGATCCCAGATCCCACGTATAGACGCCAGGCGGAAGCGTGGGTGGCCTGCGCTTCTGGTCCTGGTAGGCGGAGCCTGTGAATCCCGGGGCAGAATGAGGTGGAGGCGTCCATGGTGGTTCCCGAATTTGTCCGTGGTTCTACACACACACACACACACACACACACACACACACACACACGCGGGCACATACATACGCACACACGCACAACTGAATAAATAATAATAAAAAAATTTTTTAAAATGAAACAATGAAATCAGTCATGTAGCTAGTAGAAATTTAAATAATTGTTTAAACTTTTCTAGCTTAATTACCCTCCTATTTGAAGTCAATGTTTGTTTATAAATATCCAATCAGTAACCAAACATTTAATTCCACATATTGAATACATACATTACCCAAATATGCCAACCAACTTGAAAAATTATTGAACTATTTAAGATGTATGTAAAGATTGTCTTGACACTATTTCTCATAGCAACTGTCAGAAAAGAAATATCGAGCGTTTTCAATTTTCAGCTGTGTATGAGCATTATCTCCAAAACTGGTAACATAAAAGTTAGAGACAATTTCATTTCCTCTTTATTAGTTTTTAAAATTAGCATACAAAGTCTGTGAACATGGATCAGTGGGAAAGAGTGCCTACTAAGCAAGCATGAGAACTGAATTCAAATTCCCAGAACCTATGTGAAAGGATGTACCCATAACTCCAGTACTCAGGGCAAACACTGACAGATCTTGAGGATTTGCTGACCAATCACTCTAGGCAAAATGGCGAGCTTCAGGTTCAGTGAGTGAACCTGTCTAATGGTGTAAAGCAATAAAGAAAGATGATATCCCCATGTGTGTGCCTGAGCATGTATGTGTACACATACACATATACACACTCATACACCACTCACCACGCATGCATAAAATAGAATGTGCACTAGTGAACAACATTCTGGCATTTGTAAGCATACTTTTATTGGTCCTCCTCCCCCATTGCGTATGTGTCCGTGTGTGTGTGTGTGTGTGTGTGTGTGAGAGAGAGAGAGAGAGAGAGAGAGAGTGTGTGTGTGTGTGTGTGTGTGTGTGTGTGTGTGTTGGGGTCATAATACTTACAGAAAAGTACATGGAACTGGAAATCTTGATGTTAGCTGACATAAGCCAGAATCGGATTTATTTTCTCTCATATGTGAGTCCTAGATTTTATATTACACACACACTCACACACACACACACACACACACACACACACACACACACACATATGTGTGATAGAGAAGAACCACCAATAAGAACAAAGTGTATTTGAAAATGTCAGGATGTTGCCCACTAGTGCACATGCTTTTTTATGCATGTGAATGTGTGCTCTGTGTGTGTGTGTGCGTGTGTGTGTGTGTGTGTGTGTGTGTGTGTGTGTACATACCCATGCAAATACCCATGGAGGCCAGAAGACCTTGGTCATCTTTCTTTATTGTTTTCTACCTTAAGTCAATTTCTGTCACTGAGCCTAAAGCTCACCATTTGGTTAGTGACTGATCAACAAACTCCCAAGTTCTGTTATATATAAAATATGTTACATATATATATATATATATGTATATATGTAGAGAGAGAGGATGGAGGGAGAGAGAGAGATACAGATATAAGTCATTAAACTGTATGAGCTAGTATGAGATCTTTTTTCAGGGAAAGGGGAAGAGTGATACATGTTATGAAAAAAGATGGGGAAAGGAAGATGATCAATAAGTAACAGTTGTATATTAAAACATGAATATCAAACTACTATAATGTTTTTTGAACTGAAAATTTACAAGATAGATTATCTTCATTATAAATCGGGAATATCATTTACCTAAAAAAGCACTATTGCTTATGGAGTCTATAAATCAAATACATAAACATGTGCTACATAGCACCCCTTCTCATTGACTCTAAGAAAGGATAAAGTTCTACTGAGTTTTATTGAGCTATACTTACAAGTATTTAATTATCTTTATAATTTGTTTAAATATTTTAATCATACTGAAACACAATTTATATCTTATTTTTGGAACAGAACTAAGCTGACTTTGCCTGGTCTTAGTGATATGTTGAGTTGGCCAGCTGCCTAGAAAAACTGGTTTATCTTAAATGTATATACAAATTGCTTCTTAACACTTTGATTCAATCAAAACTCTATAGTAATAGCCCCACCCATTAAACATAGTATATCCATATAGCAGATAGAAAAATTGTAAAATAACCACAATCTTGATTACAACAGATGAAATGGATTGCAAGAGCACCTCTTTGTGACTTATAACTGATTGCACTGAGATATAGAAGTAGACATTTAGCTCAAAAAGTCTTGAACCATGAAGAAAGCATAGTAAGGAGCATCTTCTTATCATTTTCCATAAACTAATCCCAAAATTTATTGTTCATTTTTCTTCTAACTTGCGAATAATATACTTATGATTAAGATAAAATATTGTTATTCATGTTATATCATTTGCCAAGTACAAATGATAAGGATTCTAGTTACTTAAAGAGGTTTGGTCGTTGATCTGCCATCTCTACAGAGATTTTTTTTCCCTCAGATATAAGATATAAAATTTTAATGGCACATAATTATGAGGCAAATGAAACAGCTGACCCTATGGTTATTTAGTATCAGCCATGGCAGACATGTGTGTCTAGAGCAGTGAGAGAAATATGGCCACAGTCACTGACAGTGTGGACACCAGGGTCAGTCATTCACAATTCAGAAGGCTCTCTTTACTGCTTTTCAGTTACTTAACTTACTTCAAACTCGAATTCCTCATTTGTCAGGCAGGTATTTAAAATTACTGCTTTTTAGAGTTAGTGTGAGAATGAGACAATGCAGTACAGGCAAATTTCCTAAAAATTCCTGTGTCAAAGTAATCTTTCAACCACATAGGTATAATGAAGAAGAAATTGCTCCCTTAGGAAAGATGGAGAAGTGAACTTGGTATGTGATTATTGGTAATTGTGATAAATGATCTGGTTGCTTTATTTATAGACAGATTTATTGTTTTGAGATACTGGGAGAAATATTATGAACTGACCATCCAAAGTAACTTTCATTACTAATCGTACCATTAAATGAGCACTGAAAATCTCAGAAGTATAGACGAAAATATTTTATCCTGGATATTAAAAGTGACACCTCAGACAAAGAGGTTCTATGATGTTTTGTATAATTCTTTACTGCATTTATCATGCAGACTAGAGTTGATCAAGTGTCGTCTCCTGCATTTGATGAGGAACTATTTGAGAACAAGGCATATGTTTTATGAGTCTAAACTCTTCCACCTCTGACATGCAGTCTTTGATATATTTTGTCTGGTTTTAAAATACATGTTTGTGAAGCCAGGTCAGAGTTATGTGTAATATTCAAAAGTTGTTAAAATCAAGCTTTATGGTAGTTGTCAATATTTTTAACAAGATATGATAATTTATGTGATTAAGGAACTGATTAATCTTAAAGTTTCTTGACACTGAACGCTCTGTGAATATTTGATGTTCTTCATTTGCATATTTTTGTTGGACAAAAGGTAGCTGTTCATAACAAGTAGCTGTGTGACTCTCACTCTGACTTCCAAGTTGTAGAGGAAGGAGTGGCATTGACACTACCCAATGATAATGTGCCATTTATCATCATTTATGCATTAACCTCTGAATGGTTTAGAACCGCCTTTTTGAGGATATTTAAAACCACCCTTTTCTCTATTTAAAAACACTTCTCTGTTAGTGACAATAGATGCCACCCTTTAATCCCAAACATGGGATTATGATGAGATTATGCTCTTTGCAAAGACACTAATGAGAGTAGAACATTTTTGCCATCATAGAACACTAAGGTTTACAGACAAGTGTTCACGCTGGCAAATTAAACAAAAAGTTTATAATGTTTTGATCTAATAGACACATACCAATGTATCTTCTATTTTTGGCTAACTCCTAAACATAATTTAGGAGGAATTCCTGGTTATATTTTATGACACAATATGTATTTTCTTTAATATTTATCCCTTTTAATTGCTTTTCAATAGAATTCTAAAACTTGCCATGAAATTTCTTGGTTTTGATAAAAGAAATAAGTGGATGTTTTCAAAATATTTATTTAAAGAGAAAGACAGAGATACAAAAGAGAGAGAAAAAACAGAAAAACAGGTCACAGTGCACATGCTGTAGAGGACAGAAAACAACTTACAACTTAAAAAATTAATTCTCTCCTTCTACCATGTAGACTCTGGATACTGAACTCTGATTGCCATGTTTACATGCAGGAACCTTTACCCATTGAGACATCTTACTAGTCAATGGAATTTTTACATATATTTTCATGGTATGCATACATATATTGAACTAAATTTTAGTGCTACAAATGCTAGAAGTAAATCAATCAAAGCATTAACAAATAAGAAAGCCAGAACTTACTGGAGATACCATCTCCTAATTTTTATGAGAAACTGTTGAACCATGAACAGATGGTTGACATTGAATAAGATGTTATTGGATACATTTGTCTGCAATATGAGAAACTCATACTGTGCACATGCTTTTTTTTAATCTGCTACTTATATACTGCAGTCATAATGTAAATTGAGTTTCTGAAAGCAATAATTCATAAGATCAATTGCATATACAAATCATTCTTGAAAGAAAAAGAAAAATCTGTGGTTTGTTTGTGACACAAACAATCACTTGTAGAGCTGAAGGCCACCAAACATTAATTTTCTCAGAGCACTAAAAGAGAGTGGCATATATTTTGCCTTCAGGTGACAATTACTAATTCAAACAATTTCAGTTCCTATTTCTGTTCCTTTTCAGTGTTCTGTCATTGTGTATTAGATTTTCTGGATAAGTGGTGCTGTGTTTGATTAGAACGCTCATCTGATAATGACAATTTTAGGTGTCTCAGCTATTTTATCTTTGGGGAAATTAGCTATTTTGATCTATTTTTATCAATTGGATAATTTCATTCAACTATAAATGTCAAAATCCATTAATATAGGAGATTAGATGAATCTAACACAATCATTGTTGATTTAGTTAGAGAGCCTCAGTAATGGTATAATTTTGTAAAATTTATAGTCTCTATAGTTGGCATGAGAGTATGATGGATTTGTAGTTCTGAAAAGGTTCAGATCCCTTTATATAAAACCACTCAAGACAGTGACGTATTGGACTTTAATATTCTCCAATTTCTACATCTATTTTTTATTTCTTGTCCCTGTACTTTTAGCCTGTTATGTAGATTTTTAATGTGTTGCTTTTTCTTAAGTATTCCTCCTCTTTCTCAATGAGAAAGACAGAGGGAAAAGCTTTTCTTTATATTCTTTATTTTACTAACTTGCTCAAAGTTTTAAAACCTAATACCAGTTAAATACATATCAAGCTCATATGTTTAATAGTACTTGAGAAACCTTGTGTTTAATGCCAGCCATAACTCATTAACATGTTGATAACTGTCTGTGACTGGCAACTGTCCACTTAGTTAGTGGAAACTTAACTGTTCAATCATCCATTTGCTTTGGGATTTTTTTCAAATTCAGAACAATCCCACTCAGGTTTCTAATGAATAAAAGAAATAGACCATGCAAAGGATGCTAGAAGTCAGATTTGGCTTGTCTTTTACTATCATTCATGAGATATATGACTAAATAAATTATAGATAAATGGATGGATATGTAATTTAGACAGACAGGATAGGTAGACACTAGATTAGATAGATAGATAGATAGATAGATAGATAGATAGATAGATAGATAGATAGATATGAAGGACATTTAGAAAGCACTTCTTGCTTATAGGCCTGATTCTCCATAAAATGCTTTGGAATGTTGGGTTAATTTTGAAATAACACTGTCCTTCAGTTTCTTCATCTCTAAGTTGAAGCAGTGGAACTTTTTCTTCCCCACTGCTACTTCATATAGTGAATCAAGAATCCAGCTTTACTGGATATAAAAATATATTGCATCTGTAACAATTAATCTGTTATGGTACCAGTGTAAGAATAGAAAAATAATGAAAAAGGATAAGTCAGAGATCAATATTGGGTATTAGTGTGTGATTAAGGAAACACTTCTGATATAGGCTATAAAATATATTTCCATTATATAACATACTGTAGCTTATAGGAGAATAAAGCTGCACGGCTACACACTACATGCACACGCACACACATGGTCACACATGCACACACCCATACCCACACACACACACACAACACACACACACACACACACACACACACACACCACAAATGAGTTCTACATGAACTAGAATTCCAAACATAAAAAACAAAAAATACAAAAGTAAAGATAAACAAAATAATGATGCAATCAAAATTTTATTTTTGGATGACTTTTTTAAGTCAAGAAATTCAGACAGATTAAGGAAAATATAGATATACTTTATGCTTCTGATAGACTGTCACAAAGTTGAAATGTGGTGAAAAAGGCACAACTTGAGGAGAACACTTATAAATCATGTGATAGAGTATTTGATCATAGGAGGATTTACAAATTAATAATAATTTTATGAGGAATCTAAGAAAAAGGTGGCAAAAAACACAAATGATTCACAAAAAGAGAAATCAGTGTGTGTTCCACAAATTACTCAGCCTTCTCATGTGTAGTAATACTTGCCATAACTGCTTTTATCTCTAATATTAATGAAGTGGAAATGCTCAATAGAATCCAATTTTGATAACCTTTCAAAAATAAAGACAACCTACCAATAGGTATCTAAATTTAGACCAACATTGCATTTCATTATTTTCATCTAATAATAAACTTTCCAGACCCTGTGTGGAAATTATTCCATTTTATTTTAACTTTATCTCTTTGCTAACCTTTTACATTTCTACCATGAATTTCACATGCAAATAAGCAAATATTTATGTTGTTTGTTACTAACAGAAATAGAGAAATAAGGAACATTCTTAAAATGCTTCTTTGTATTTAGTTATTTGGGTTTTTTTAAATGTGTGTGTGTGTGTGTGCGTGCGTGCGTGCGTGCATGCATGCGTGTGTGCACGCGCCAGAGGGCAGCTGTGTGTCCCTGTGGAGGACCAAGTGTGACTTTGGGAGTTATCCTACATTGCAAACTCACACTACCAGGACCAGAAGTGCAGAGCAAGACCATCTCTACCTGGTGTTTTTAAATAGAATTCAGTATCCAAACTCAGGTTCTTGTTTGTGAGGCAGAGTCCTGACTCCTGAGCCATTTCTACAGCCCCATTATTTGGTTTTCTCAGATGACCTTCATGTAATTCAACCTGACCTCCAACTTACTGTACACCTGAACATTACTGATTTTCCAGTTCTCCTGCTTTCACTTCTGAAGAGCTGAGGTGAATGTTGTGTGCTGCCACATCTGGCTACTTCATATCTTTTCATATTTCATATTAACACTTTCTTTTAAAAATATTTTATTCATTTATTGTGTGTGTGTGTGTGTGTGTGTGTGTGTGTGTGTGTATCAGGGGGCTTTGTGTGTCCCTGTGGAAGACCAAGGGTTACTTCCAGAATCACCCTGGATTGCTTCTTCCTCCTTGCTTCTGGCTTCCAGGGCCAGACGTATAGGCAGCTTCCATTTCCTCCTGGTGTTTTCACAAGTGGGACCTGGGATCCTTACTCAGAATCTTCTGCTTGTGATACAGAGTCTTAACTCTTGAACCATCTCTACAGCCCATATCAATACTTTCATAAGTGGATGACATCATCCTAAAGTCCCTTTTCCAGAGAGTTGTGCAAACAGTGATTTTAGAGTTAAGATATACTAGTCAAGTTCATCTTCTCTCCTAAATTGAAAACAGTAGTTAAAAGCATGTAGTAGAATTCATGAAGTTTTACAAAGTAATGCAAGCTCATATAACAAAGATGACAGTTTCTGCATTTAGTGCAAACTGTATGCTTTATTTACTTCTTCAATACCCTGAAGGATTCTTCTGTAGGAGAGAAAATGAGATTGATATCCAATATTCTACTGTGAAGAACTCGGTGCTTTTTATTTTATGAATTTCTTCGAGTCCAAAGTGCTTTTGGATATGTTGGTTATTTAACGGTGTCATGACAAACAGTATCATTTACACAAACCCTGAGCTATTCAGAAAGGAGATTTCATATTAATTCGCTGTGCCAAGCTAGTGTAGAAACTGCCACAGTACTTGTAACTGTATTTTTGGCTTTGAAGTTGCTTAGTGATTGAAAACTTTCTGATATATGGGCCTCTTAAAAGTGAGAATTTCACTCTTACATCAAGTAGTCAACTGGTCTGTTTTTATAATGAGATTTTTTAATGGAGGTAAGCCTTTTTGATATTCACAGAAATCACATAGTAAGTAGACATATCAAGCAAACAAGATGTCACTTGCTTTTCTCTCTCTGTTCCTTCTAGCCTAGCCTAGCTAGGGCTTTGTAGCACCACGTGCACCAGCAGCCCAGGGAAAACATGATGAACATGAAGGGAAGAAGTGATGTCTCCATGAAGTATCTTTACGTTAATAGTACTCTGAGCTATTTCTTTCCAATTATCATATATTAAATAAATCTGTTGTCTTGGGGGATATTTATTTTTACTTATTAATATTAATGTTCAGGAAATCATAAAAATTTAGAAGATAGAGTTTTAAATTATGAATCTTAAAGTCTAAAAGGACCTTGAAGGTAAAATACTTCAAATATGCAGCAATCATTAAAAAAACACACACCAAAATCTGTTAGATTTAAATTGCATTTGTACATTCTTTGAGATTATATTTTTAAGTCACTAATTCTTAAATTAATTCATGATTTTCCCAGTCCAAGCAACACAGCTCTCAAGGTCACCAAAATGCGCTTTTTGAGTTATACAGTAAAGATGAATTAAAAGTTAACTGTAACAACCTAAATTTATAAATTCTGTTTAAAATTCTGAGTGTTAACAAAATAAGATAGTACTATAATTCCCATGTGTAAACCATATGTGTGTGGGGGGGAGTGAGAACACTACTATTTTACAAGTTTTTCGCTTTTTAAATAAAAATTTAAAGCATTTCCAATTACAATTTTTTAGAGAACTTGATACAGAATTATATCAACTATAAATATGCAATATTTAGTATTAAGTATCCTTATAGTCTTCAAAGGTATTTGTGGAGGATGGCTGTACTCAAATGAAGATAATTGGAACTTAATACTAGCTGCAGTACTATATCCTCTTTATTTCTTTGTGTGTGAGTTATGGGTATGGATGCATACATATATCTGTGTTTGTCTTTTGTGTGTAGAATAATTTTTGTGTGTCTGTGGAGGCCCAGGGGTGACTTTGAGAATCATATCGAATTGTTCTTTGAATTGTTCCACCTCCTTATTGTTTTGTTCTGGGGTTTCCAAGCCTCCACCTTCCAGGGCCAGAAGTTCAGGCCAAGGCATTTCTGCTAGGATTTTTTCTTAAAAAAAAAAAAAAAAACAAACATGTAATCTGGGATCAAAACTCAGATGTTTTTGTTTGTGAGGCAAAGGCTTAACACTTGAATCAACTCTCCATCAACATACCATCTTAATTTCTAAAGTAAAGAAAAACTAGCACATTAACATAAAAAGACAAATTCATTGAAGTTGGAAACATATGAACAAAATAAAAATAAAGACGGAAAATTTGACTTTGTGCTTTTTTCATTTCCATCATCTCCTTGTATCAGAAAATTGTATACTTCCACCACATCTGCATAGTAGTTACTCTGTCAACATTTTACCATGGATGAGAAAAGATCTCAATAAGTACAATACCTCTGTTAAAGACTACATAAGGGGGCTGGAGAGGTGGCTCAGGGGTTAAGCCACTGCCTTGCAGGCGGAAGGTCCTGAGTTCGGATCCCATATCCCAAATAGACGCTGGGCAGAAGCGGGGGCGGCCTGCGTTTCTGGCCCTGGTAGGGCGGAGCTTGTGAATTCCGGGGCAGAGTAAACAAGGAAGAGGTCCATGGTGGTTCCTGAATTCACCTGTGGTTCTACACACACACACCCACACACACACCCACACACACCCACACACATCCACACACATGTACATACATACACACACGCACAATTGAATAAATAATAAAGAATTTTAAAGACTCTTGCCAGACAGGAGAAGCGGAGCTTCTTTACTGGATGATTTACCCACATATGACTCCTCCATTCCTTAGCAAGTACTCAAGCACTTTCTAAATTTTTTTTATTATTATTTATTCAATTGTGCGTGTGTGTATGTATGTGCGTGCGCATGTGTGCATGTGTGTGTGTAGAACCACGGACGAATCAGGAACCAACATGGACACCTCCACCTCCTTCTGCCCCAGGATTCACAGGCTCCGCCCTACCAGGGCCAGAAGCACAGGCCACCCTCGCTTCCACCTGGCGTCTATATGTGGGATCTGGGATCCGAACTCAGGACCTTCCGCCTGCAAGGCAGAGGCTTAACCCCTGAGCCACCTCTCCAGCCCCTCAAGCACTTTCTAATACAAGTACCCCAGAAGAAACCCAGTGGGTCCTATATGCAAACAGATGTGAAGCAGGAGAGAGACCAAATGGAAAGGAGAATGTATGAAATGAGACAGGAGGGGAAATGGCTTTGGAGTAGTAAAGGGTGAAAATACATCAATTCATTATATTTATGTATAAAAGTCTCAGAAATAAAAAACAAAAACAGAATAAAGTAATAAAAATCAAAAAGTATTAAATAAAAAATTTTGCTGAGGGGCTGGAGAGATAGCTCAGGGGTTAAGCCTCTGCCTTGCAGGCGGAAGGTCCTGAGTTGGGATCCTAGACCCCACGTATAAGACTAGACGCAGGGTGGAAGCGGGGGCGGCCTGCGTTTCTGGTCCTGGTAGGGCGGCGCCTGTGAATCCTGGGACAAAGTAAACAAAGAGGTGGAGGCGTCCATGGTGGTTCCCTAATTCGCCCATGGTTCTACAAACACACACACATACATACACATGCGCGCGCACACATGCACACACGCACAATTGAATAAATAAATAAAAGTTTTTTGCTGAAATAGTAAAGCACTTGTCCATAGATGAGGTTTTTTCTTTTCTACTCATACAAACTTAATAGGTACCCCGTCCCCTCCCTCCCTCCACTCCTCCCCGGACCCCCTTGATCCCTCCCCCCTTTTCCCCTTCTTTTCACCCCCTCCCTCCCTTTCTCCCATTCCCCCCTCTTCCCTTCCCCCTAATTCCTGGAGTATCCTATAGTGTGAATGTCAAACTTCCCTCTAGGTCCTCCACTCTAATGAGGTGTAAGGACTCAGTAGCATTGCCTGGAGCCCTTTCTTGTGTTCCCCTTTAGTATGGGAACACTATTGTGGCTGTTAATCCCTTGCCTCTAAGGATCCTAGTGCCTGTGATCCATTCTAGATATGTCAATCATTGCGCAGGTCATGCAAAGTCTATAGATGAGGTTTGTTAGTAGCAGAAAGTGTTAACAAATATTAAACCTATATTAATTAAAATGATTATTGTACTTACTCTGTGACTTAAAAATGAGGTGATATCTCATGCTCTTATTGAATATTAAATAAGTAAAGGCATTGCAAAGAAAATAATCTTCCTGATATTTTAATGTATGACTCAAAATAACCTAAAAGAGAATGGTCAATAAAATTGCAAATTAATTTTATCATTTCTAAATAAATAAGTAAATTACATGTATTTTAATATCAACATGGCCTGATACATATGTGTATTTACACATTTGAATGATTAACTTAGCCTACTTAACATATGTATTATTCACATAAGAATCACTTCTTGTGATGAGGAGCTTAAAAACTCTTAAGAATTTTCTGGGGGCTGGAGAGGTGGCTCAGGGGTTAAACTTCTGCCTTGCAGGCAGAAGGCCCTGAGTTTGGATCCTAGACCCCACGTACAGATGCCAGGTGGAAGCAGGGGCGGCCTGCGTTTCTGGTCCTGGTAGGGCGGCGCTTGTGAATCCTGGGGCAGAGTAAACAAGGAGGAGGTGGAGGCGTCCATGGTGGTTCCCGAATTTGCCCGTGGTTCTACACACACACACAATTGAATAAATAAAATTTAAAAAAAGATTAAAAAACTCTTAAGAATTTTTAAGGTATGCATTGCAAAACTATACTCTTTGAAGTGCTATTGATCTTTTGAACTTATTTCCCCTAACTGAAGTATGTATTTTTGTAGAAATACATAAACAATGTTTGGGAAAATGTTTAAAATGACTTCAATTGGTTCATCAATTCAAGTTAGAATGTAGGTAATGTTCCTGGCAGTTTTCTTTTGCTTTTCAACATCAGTGTTCTTGGACACAACAGAAGAGCAAATCCCCTCCACAGTTCATTCCATTCCTGTGTTTGCAGAACTTCTAGATATTAGCAGACATAAAGTAATCAGGGACCAAGCATAATCACACCACATAAAAACAAGCCAATAATTTAAGTTTTAAAGATTAATGTTAACTTGGATCATTGTATGCTGTCCAAAATTGATAATATGATAGTACCAAAGTATACTCTGGCAAACTTTAATAGTTTGCTGTTCATAAGGAGAATAGTACAGCAATAAATGATACAAGAATGCCAACCTGGTGGTCTACTTGCTAATTTGTAGTTGTGAGCACATGTACAAGAAGAGTATAGAGAATACAGCCATCATTCTGAAGATAATGCACATATATAAAGGTCAGAAAGGAGAATTGTGAGGACAAAGTCAAAGAAAATGCAATTGTAGAAGAGAAAGCACCAGGAAAATTTAATAAAACCCTTCAAGATTATCAGAAGCTATTCAGTAGAGCGGCTGGCCAGCTGTTCCTAATCTTCCTTGAAATCATAAGTCAGAAAGGGTCACAGTCATAATTTAACAGATTTCGATCAAGAAAGAGATAAGGACATAAGAGAAGGAACAAAAGGATGAAGGCAGAAAAATGCCTTTAAACACTGGAGCACAGGAAATGTGTGCTTGGGTAAACATTTTGTAAAATTCTATCTATGTGCCTATATGAATGTGGAGGGGAGTGCGGTGTATGTTTAGATGAATATCTTTTAAAATTTGATGTGTGTGTGTATATGTGAATGTGAGGGAGTGTATCTGTAAGGGAGAGAAAAGAGAAAGAGAGAAGAGAGAGAAAAAGGAGAGAGAAACAGAGTCAAAGATAGAAAGAGAGGAGAGAAAGACAGAGAGAGGTACGTGTGAGAGCAAGGGAAAGAGGCGGGGGTATGTTTGTGTGTGTGTGTGTGTGTGTGTGTGTGTGTGTGTGTGTGTGTGTGAATGTGAGAGCATTAGGAGACCATGTAGGGAGATCAAAAGAAAACCTTAGGTGCTGGTCTTTACTTTGAAGCAGAGTCTCTTGTTTGCCAATGTACACGCCATGCTAACTAGACCCAGATCTGGGCATTCCCTGGCTTTATGTGGTTTCAGCATTCCTAAACTAAAGTCCTCCCACTATTACAACAAGCACTTTGCCTGCTGAGTCACCCATCCAACTCTTGGGTGAACATTTTGCTTAAAAAGTTGAAGTACTTTCAAAAAGCTTTATTCACTCATTATTTATGCTTCTTCCAAAAATTATTTAAGTTAACTAAACTAAATTTTTAAAGCTGATTATAAGCATCTTTGTTATATGGACACATTTGAATCAAGGGGAAGTAGACATGGTGATTATTATCAGGGCTTATAGAGTCATACATCTAAACAAAACACTTACTACTAAGTCATCTGTGGTCCAATTTCTCTAATCTTTAGAATACTCCAATATTATTCCAAACTGCTCAGTGTGAGGAAAATAAGTGGAGCATAATCCATATATAGAAAGGACTTAATATGAGTAGCGGGAATCAGACCAAACCCTATATCCATAAATGTGAGTCACTGAACTTTTTATCTTATTTGAATAATAAATACTGGGAAGCTTTAGACTAAGTCAGGCAAAGTGTATACAGCGTATTCACATCGTCAAACATTTCCAGTAAACTTCATACTCACACGCTTTACAAAACAATCTTTGCATGGTTAAATTAAGTATATTAACTTTCTCAAAATATTATAAAAACCCTGTGTGTGATGTATCAAGGTGTTGTATGAGCAGTAGACCATGAAGATGAAGTCTACAGAAAAGTCCTGCATCGCAACAGCTATGGAGTAGGAAGAAACATGGCTCAGATGACCAGGACCACGGTAAGAAAACAAGATTCCAAAACCCTTGCAGACTAGAATGACTAGAAAAAGTGCAGCAGAAGCATGAACAAAAAAGCAAAGAAACAACAAGAAACACAACAGGCAAACTACAGTAAAGACCAGAAGCAATGGCCCTTAGAGCAAATTCTGGAACGAAAGGAATGCATGGGCCCCATCTGGGGAGCCTTGGGCTGCTCTCACTCTGTGAGAGTGAAGTTTAAGTGCCCTGGTTTGGATGGCTGCCACTGGTGAAATGAAAGCCGGATGCCTGGATGGCAATGGGAGGGGAGGACAGTTCTCTGGCAAACATACCTTCTCATATAAAGTAATAATGAGTTATCAGTCCTCTGGGATCAGTTGTTTGTGGTTTTGATACTTGAGATGTTGATATGGTGTTTTAATTTATTATTAATAAATGATTTTAACTTGTGGCTTGTAAATGGCCATTTCAATCATTAAACTGATCTTTGTGAATAATTTATGCAGAAATAACAAGTGATTTCTAGAGGAAATTGTGTACCAGGCGTTTGTAAGACACAGACAGCTTCTTCATATGTCAGTTTGCCAATTACATGCGTTTGCTAATTATTATGGAGGTGTTAATGTGACTAGACTTCATTTTTTTCTGGTTTATAAAGAAAATACATGCTGTTTTATTTCTCTATTTACAATTCAGTTGATCTTTAAAATCAAATGCATTTTAGTATTTGTCATTTATAAAGTAGCCAAAAAGTGACACTCTCATGTGCTATCTGAATACACTATAGTCAAATTAGAGATGATTTGCTTGGTTATTCTATATGAAGATAAAGCTTATTCAAAGTTGCTTGTTTGCTCTGCAGTATTTGTGCATTAATTTCATATTTATGAAACTGAGACACCTGAACTCTACACCTACTTGTTTTTTAATAGGGCATCTCAGCCAGAATGGTTCTGTGTTTAAGAATACAAAGATTTTTGTTTCATTTATATATTTAAATGGATTCATTATTTGAAATTATCTGGCTATAATCTCTCAGAGAATGTTCCTTTCACCGATAGCTTCAGAGTCATCTATGAATATATTAGACATGCAGGATCTAACAGTTACCCTCGACTTACAGGTTCCAAACTGCAGAGTAAAGCCTGCTGAACAAAATAATAGTGAAAGTTTATCATATATCAAAGCATAGTATATGATGAATGATCAGACTGAAAGATGCTATGATGTTGCTGTTACATTTCCATGCTTAAGAATCAAATTCTAGATAGATGACAAACTGCCTCTAAAATTTCTCTAGAATTAAATTTTCTCTCGAATTACTGAGAGGCTAAAGAATCAGACTTTTAGCTAACCCACCTACTAAGTATTATTAACTATTATTAATTAAGTATACTCCCTAAATGTAATTATTTGCTATTATTATTTTAGTGGGATGAAGTTCTATGTTATTTTGTTTGGCTGTTTGTTTTTTATAGAAAAATAATGCAGTGATTTACATAAAAGAGACCATTGTACTCTGGACTGGAAGTGTGAACTTTTGCTAATAGATAGAAATCAGGAAGAATGTGAAGTCCTCTGTTATATATCAAATTCATATCCATTTTAAGCTTCCGAGCTTATTTTTACCATCACTGTCTCCTCATCTTTACCTTCATATGCCAATAACCCATCAACTTTTCAGTGTAGCAGTGGGAGCCATGAACTTTCCATACCTTTAGAACTATTCTTAAGATTCTGCTTCCTGGTGAATGTCACTATTTCAACTCCAGCATCATTACATACCAGGATTACATACCAGGATTTATTGAAATCTGTAGAAATCTGATTTGTTTATTTTCCTAGTAAAATTTTTCAATATCAGTCCTGTCCTTAGAAAACAAATAGTCATGAAACAATAGAAATAAAATGCCCTCAGTCACAAAACACAAGCAATGTACATGGCCTTTGAATAGGTTGTTTGTGTTATACTGTATGGATAGTAATAGCACTAACCATGAGAATACTTAAAGCTTTGCAGTAGGAGAATGTTAGTCATAAGATTGAGACTTTGATTAGGAAACTTGGGAAAGGTTCTGATGAAACGGCATATTCTCAATCAGATGTCAAACTGCAGGAACAAACCCAAGAATCAGTACTTCAGTGCCTTTTGCATTTAGAGCATGCTAGGAGTGTGAATAAACATGTGACTGCTGCAAAAGTCACAAATGCTCTCTTTGGTTGTGAAATGAAGCTTGCTACTTTTCAGGTAGCAACCATTAGACTTTTGATTTGCTTCAACAGTCATGAAGTGTCCTTGTTTTCTTTCACAAAATTGTCATAGAATACAGGACTTAAAATGTTTGAAACCAGTATCCCATATCTGAAACTTCACTTTTTCTTCTTTCTCAGAAATTATGTATGCAGTTCTTCCAATGCTGTTTTCAACAATTCTATTACATCATATCTTAAGCACATCAATGGGTGACATATTCAGTAAAGGCAGGATGGGTGAATAAAATTATGTGTTGTTAAACCATTAATGAGAGACTTCTAGAATGCTGCCTCTCCCATCTATTCTTCAATAAATACTATTAATCTTGAGGCTTTAGAAAATAAAAATATCTTTAGAAAGAAACATGTTGTTTGGTCTTATAAAGGAATTAGCTTTGAAAAGTAACTAAGGAGGAGTTTAATATTTATCAATTGCATTGCTACAATTTTGACAAATTTTCAGTAGTTGATTTAGTAATGTTACATGTGAAAATGAATAGCAACTGGTAGTCTCATAATACATAAATGCTATTTTGTCAGTATGGAATTAAATATTAACAAAAATAAGACAATTATAAAATGTGAAAAATGCACAGTCATCATACATATTTTACACATTTATCTCCAGAGGAAAGTTTGACATATACATTAAAGGATGCTCCAAGGATGGGGGAGAGGAGGCACTGGGAGAAAAGGGGGGAGGGAGTAAGGGGGTCCAGGAAGGGGTGGATGGAGGGAGGGGACCAGTGTACCTATTAAGTTTGTGTGAGCGGAAATAAATAAAATAAAAAATGACAGAAAGACAAGAACCCAGAGACCAGATATGGAATTTTCAAAGAATGGAATAAAGTGATAAGAAAGAATTGAAGTTTTTTCTATTAAAAATCAAACTGCAGTATATTATTATAGCTATATTCTAGAGTGAAATGAGAAATTTAGTTTTAATATAGTATTTTTACATAGTACTATAATAATATTAATTTTGAGAAAAAATGTCAGTGTATAAACCCTGGAAAACCATGCACATTATTTATTAATCTAATTAATTCCCATATTGAGAGTTAAGATCATCACAATCTTAGGTCCTTTTTCATAATATTCTTCAGAAGTTAATACTACAGAAGATCATGAATCTGAAGGGGGTGCCTGGACTATGTACGGAAATCCTGTTTCCCCAAAAATAAACAAAACAGAGAAAAAAAGAATAAGACAGGAAGAGTGGGTATGTAAAGTATAGAAAAAGGAAGAAAAAGGGAGAGATAGCCATCAGAATATATATGGTATTTCTCAGGGTAGAATATTGAATATTTCCTTGTGTATGAATGCAATTGTATTGATGTCATTTTCACCCCTTACTACCCAATTCCACTTCCTTTCCTCTTCCCAATGCAAACTTTTTTCTTCTGAACTGGGTTCCTTCCTTTCGTGCTTGGGTTTTTGTTTGTTTGTTTTTTTGTTTCCCATGTGTGGTCCACTGAATTTATCCAGATTGGTTATACTGGCAAGTGCCTGGCAATTTCTGGAACATCAATGACCTATCAGTGAGTGTCACTGTGGAAAGTAGCACCATTTTCCTACACAGCATCACTCCTCAATAATTGTTCAAAAAGGTGTGGTGCCTCTTGAGTTCTTTCTGTTTCCATGGTTGAATGTTGATAGGCCAAATTGTGTACTTCTGGTGTAGACACGACTGCAGTGAGTTCACGGATGTAGCAGCCCTATCATATCCAGAAGATACTGTCTGACACCACTCCTTCCTATTCTTTCTTCTGTTATGTTCCCTGAGTCTTGTGGTGAGGTTTATTTAGATGTCCATTTAAAGCCAATCAATGCAAAATCACTTATTATCTGTACATTGGCAAGTTATGAATCTCTGTATTTAATCTCACCTCATTAACAATCAAGTGAGACTGTATCCCTTCAGCAGACTGCATAGTACCTTCTAGCCTTTGAAATCTGACCATTAAGGAAGGACCTTTCAGATCAGTTCCAGTTTGTTTGCTTCCACACCCTGATTTTACATGAGCTCAAGGAATCAAACTCATGCCTTCATGCTTGCATGTTTGTGAACTGAGTTATGTGAACCCAACCCCTTGAGTGTCTTACTGGTTTTATGTGTTATCATCATTATCAGTGCAATCCATTTTTCTGATCTACTTTGTCATTATGTATAAAGATATGAATTGAAATTCATCTATTCGAGTGTGGATTCCATGTTGGATTATAAGAAATCTGTCACTGGTTGCTCTTAGTATATTTGCAATAAGATTTAATGTTTGTTTGACTTTTAAGATATTAAAAATCTCTAATAAAACCATATAAATGATAAGAAATCATAAAGTGTCATTGATTTCCAGAACAGACCTTCTAGTCCACCTAGTTCAGTGCTTTCATTTTACAGACTTACAACATGAGGTTCAAAGATATTAACTGTATTGCCTGAGGCTATGCAGTTCTCTTTCAGAACTCCTGAACACTGCTTCTGCATTCCATTCTATTACCAGATCATCCTGGATTTGGATTATATGTGAGTTGTATTTCATAAACCAACCAAGCCCACAATTATCAAGTTTATAAAAGTTTTTCTTGGTTCCAGTCCCCCATGCTAAACCTTGGGTACCTAATTGCAACTTCTTTTTTTTTTTTTATCTCAGCTCATACAAACTTACTAGGTACACCAGTTCCCTCCCTCCCTCCTCCTCCCCCCGTACCCCCTATTCCCCCTCCCCACCCCTCTCCCTCCCCATCCCCCAGTGCCTCCCACCCCAATTCCCAGAGAGTCCTTTCTTGTGCATGACTGATTTTCCTCTGGGCCCTCCTCTCCGATGACTTACAAGGACCCAGTGGCCTTTCCCGAACCCTTTCCCGTGTTACCCTTAGGTATAGGAACACACTGCTGTGGCTGCCAATCCTTTGCCTCCAAGGATCTTGGTGCCTTTAGCAGATGCTAGACTTTGTGAGGTCAACAGTGTGTTGGACAATGCACAGGGCATGCAATTATGATTGCTTCAGCCCTAACTAATATAGAGTATCTTACATATCATTGCTCCTCCCATCCTTATGCTCTTACACTCTTACCACCCCCTCTTCCGCAAATTTCCCTGAGCTTCAAGATGGGGAGAGACTAAGCTGGCCTAGTTCTAGGTGGTTGATATAGAATCTCTGAAGTTCTGGATTGTGGTTTGTTGATTTTCTTTTGCAGTTTTGCTGCTCCTGCAATGCCCTTCACTCCATCCTGGTGGGCATTGTATGTTACCCCCTGGCCAGAGACAAAAAGCTGTTAGAGTCTTGTGATAAAAGCACATTCAAAGGTAGATGTAATAAAAGTGGGAAACCACAGTGAGGGAGGGGTCTATCACCCATTTGCAAAATTGTTACTTTTTATCTGCCAGACTATATGCCCTCCTCTTCTGGTGAGATCACTCCCCCTCAGTAGTAAATGATCAGGAACAAAAGTCTGTGAACTTAATCAGATGTCTCATTACTTATTTGGGTCCTTGGTGGAGGCCTATTTTCCCTGCTGTAACATGGTCCCTTCTCTCCTTCTTTCTGGTGTGGCCCTCCTACCCCATCCCTCCTGTTCATAATCCTTGGAATTACTGTCTCTAAGTGGGCTGGGTGGGTTTGGTACTAGGAGCCACCTATTAGGGAGTACATACGGTGCTTAATTTTCTGGGTCTGGGATACTTCACTTAATATAATTGTTTCTAATGACATCCATTTCCCGGCAAATTCCAGTAATTCATCATTTTTGATGGCTGAGTAGTACTCCATTGTATACATGTACCACCGTTTCCTTATCCACTTGTCAACTGTTGGACATTTGGGTTGATTCCATGACTTTGCTATTGTAAACAGTGCTGCTATGAACATGGTCGTGCTTGTGCTATCGAGGTGAACCTCTGCTGTATGGGGGGTTATTCCCAAAAGTGGAATAGCAGGGTCATATGGCATTTCAATCTTTAATTTCTTTAAGAATCTCCAGACGGCTCGCCAGAGTGGCTGTATGAGCCTGCATTCCCACCAGCAATGTAGGAGAGTTCCCCTCTCTCCACATCCTCTCCAGCATTTGTCGTTGTTAGTATTGTGGATTTTTGCCATCCTGATCGGGGTGAGATGATATCTCAGGGAAGTTTTGATTTGCATTTCCCTGATGGCTAAAGAAGTGGAGCATTTTTTAAGATATTTGTTAGACATTTTAATTTCATTCCTGGTAAAGTTTCTTTTCAGTTCCAGGACCCATTTTATAATTGGGCCATTGGTTTTCTTGGTGTTTAGTTTTCTAAGTTTTTGTGCACTCTGGACAATAGAGCTCTATCAGATATGTGGTTAGTGAAGATTTTCTCCCATTCTGTGGGTTGCCTTTGAGCTCACGTTACAATCTCTTTATCTGAACAGAAGCTCTTTAATTTCACAAGATCCCAACTGTTGAGAGTTGGTAGCAGTGACTGTGCCATTGGATGTCTGTTTAGGAAATGTTGGCCTAGCCCAATCAGCTCGAGGGAGTTCCCTATCCTTTCAACTATGGTTTTTATAGTCTCTGGCCTGATATCAAGGTCCTTGATCCATTTGGAATTAAGTCTTGTACATGGTGACAAGTACGGGTCCAGCTTTAATTTTCTGCAAGTGGAGATCCAGTTTTGCCAGCACCATTTGTTGAAGATGCTGTTCTTTTTCCATTGGATTCTTTGGGCCCCTTTGTCAAAGACCAAATGGCTGTAACTTTGTGGGCTTATATCTGGGTCTTCAATCCTTATCCATTGATCTGTGTGTCTATTTTGGAGCCAGTACCAGGCTGTCTTAACAACTATGGATTTGTAGTATAGACTAAGGTTTGGTATGGTTATACCTCCAGCTGTGTTTTTGTTACTCAGGATTGTTTTTGCTATCCTGGGTCTTTTGTGCCTCCATATGAACTTTGAGATTGTTTGGTCAACTTCTTTAAAGAATTGCTTTGGGATTTTGATTGGTATAGCATTGAATCTGTATATTGCCTTTGGTAGGATGGTCATTTTCATGATGTTGATTCTGCCAATCCAGGAACAAGGGAGGTCTTTCCACCTTCTGGTGTCTTCTGATATTTCTTTCTTTAGGGTTGTAAAGTTTTCATTGTAAAGGTCTTTTACCTCCTTAGTTAGGTTTATACCAAGGTATTTCATTTTTTTAGGGGCTATAATAAATGGTATTGTTTCTCTCAAGGCTTTTTCACTTCTTTCATTCTGGGCATATAGGAAGGCCTCTGATTTTTGCACATTTATTTTGTATCCTGCCACCCTGCTGAACTTCTCAATTAGATCCAGGAGCTTCCTGGTGGAGTTTTTGGGATCACTCAGGTATAAGATCATGTCATCTGCAAATAGGGGTAGCTTGACTTCTTCCTTGCCGATTTGAATCCCTCTTATGTCCCTTTCTTGTCTTATGGCTTCAGCTAACACTTCAAGTACAATATTGAATAGAAGTGGTGAGAGTGGACAGCCTTGTCTAGTTCCTGATCGAAGTGGGAATGCTTCCGATTGTTCCCCATTGAGCATAATACTTCCTGTGGGCTTGTTGTATATAGCTTTTATTATATTGATAAAGGTTCCTTCCATTCCTACTGTCTCTAGCGTTTCGATCATAAAAGGCTATTGGATCTTGTCTGCATCTATGGAGAGTATCATGTGGTCTTGGACTTTGGACTGGTTTACATGATGAATTACATTTATTGATTTGCGTATGTTGAACCAACCTTGTGTGCCTGGGATGAAGCCTACTTGGTCTCCGTGAATGATCTTTTTAATGTGTTTTTGAATCCGATTTTCTAAGACTTTGTTGAGAATCTTTACGTCTGTGTTCATCAGAGAGATCAGCCTATAGTTTTCTTTTTTAAGTGAATCTTCATTAGGTTTTGGGATTAAAACGATATTAGCTTCATAGAAGGAATTTGGTAGTGTTCCTTCCTTTGTTATTTGATGGAACAGTTTAAGGAGTATTGGTGTTATTAACTCCTTAAATGTCTGGTAGAACTCTGTGCTGAATCCATCTGGTCCAGGACATTTTTTGGTGGGAAGATTCGAGATTACTTCCTCAATTTCCTTATATGTTATAGGACTATTTAAATAATTCACAACTTCCTGATTCAATTTAGGTAAGTTGTGTTTACTTAGAAATTCATCCATCTCTTTTGTGTTGTCAAACTTCACAGAGTATAAGTTTTTGAAATATGATGTTATAATTCTCTGGATTTCTTGGGTATCAGTAGTGATTATTCCATGTTCATTTCTAATTTTGTTAATTTGGGTTTTCTCTCTTTTGCTTTTGGTTAATTTAGCTAGGGATGTATCAATCTTATTGATTTTTTCAAAGAACCAGCTTTTTGATTAGTTGATTTTTTCTATCATTTTTTTTAATCTCGATTTCAGATATTTCTCCCCTTATTTTGCTAATCTCCTCTCTTCTATTACTTTTGGGATCAGATTGCTCTAGTTTCTCTAAAGCTTTAAGCTGCATTGTTAAGTTGTTTATTTCTGATGATTCCATTTTTTTTGATGTAGGCATTAAGAGCTATGAACTTACCTCTTAGAACAGCTTTCATTGTGTCCCAGAGATTTTGGTAAGTTGTATTTTCATTATCGTTCAGTTTCAGGAAATCTTGAATTTCCTTTTTAATTTCTTCCTGAATCCAGTTCTCATTCAGCATCATATTGTTAAGTTTCCAGGAGTTAGTGTATTTTCTCTTGTTTGTTGTGTTGTGGATGTCCAGCTTTAGGCCGTGGTGGTCTGACAGGGCACAGGTTAGAATTTCAACTTTTTTGTATATGTGTAGATTCGTTTTGTGGCCCAGTATGTGATCTATTTTGAAGAAAGTTCCGTGTGCTGCTGAGAAAAATGTGTATTCTTTGGTGCGTGGGTGAAAAGTTCGATAGAGATCTGTAAGGTCCATTTCTTTCAGGGTTTGATTAAGTTCCAAAGTGTCTCTGTTAAGCTTTTGACCTGTTGATCTATCCCATGTTGAGAGGGCGGTGTTGAATTCCCCAAGAATTATCGTTTGGGGGTTGATTTCTTGCTTTAGACGCTGTAGAGTTTTCTTAATGAATGTGGAGGGGCCCGTATTGGGTGCATATATGTTCAGTATTGTGAAGTCTTCCTGGTGAATTGTACCTGTGACTAAAATGTAGTATCCATCCGTGTCTCTTATAATTTTCTTTGGTTTGAAGTCCACTTTGTCTGATATCATAATGGCTACCCCTGCCTGTTTTCTGCTTCCATTAGCTTGTAGAATTGTTGACCATTTCATTTTTAGGGCATGCCTATCTTTTGTGGTGAGATGGGTTTCCTGCAGGCAGCAGATTGATGGAATGTGATTTTTAATCCAAATTTGTAATCTGTGTCTCTGGATCGGTGAGTTAATTCCATTAACATTTAATGTTATAATGGAGAAACTATTTTTAATTCCAGATATTTATTATGTTTAGTAGTTTTTATAAATATATTGCTTCGCTGTTAATGGTGTTATACTTGCCTTCTGTTCTCCTGGATATGCCTGTTTTTTTATTCAAGCTTGAGTATCATTTCTAGCATTTTTTGAAGGCCTGGTTTGGTGGCCATGTATCCCTTAAAGTTGTCTTTGTGCTGGAAGATTTTTCTTTCTCCCTCGATCATGATGGATAGTTTTGCAGGGTAAATCAGCCTGAGTTGACATTTTTGCTCATTCAATGCTTGAAGTATGTCTCTCCAAGCTCTTCTTGCTTTTACTGTTTCAACTGAGAAGTCATTTGTTATTTTAATAGGTTTACCTTTAAAAGTGACTTGTTTTTTCTCCCTTGAAGCTCTCAGCACCAGTTTTTTATCTTGAATGTGGAGTGTTTTAACTATTATTTGTCTTGGCGAGCTTCTGTTTTGGTCATATCTGTTTGGGGTGCGGAATGCCTCTTGTATATGGATGGGCCTCTCCTTTTTTAGATGAGGAAAGTTTTCCTTGATGATCGTTTGAAAAATTTCCTCAGGTGTGGTATTTTGAGATTCTTGCTCTGGTATTCCATGAATACGCATGTTAGGCTTCTTCAGAGTGTCCCATAGCTCCTGGATATTTCTCTCAAGTATCTTTTTGATTTTAACAACCTCTTCCATTGAGCTGGTTAAACTCCCACTTTATCTTCAAGGTCTGAAATTCTGTTTTCTGCTTCCTTAGTTCTGCTGATAAGACTCTCTGTGGAGTTCTGGGTTGAAGATCACTTGTCTTTTAGCTCAGTTTTAAACTCTGCTTGAGTCTGTTTTAACTGCTCTTTGCCAGTTTTTGTTTCTTGCACTGTTTTTCTCAACTCCTCCAAGTGTCTGTTGTGTTCCTCTTCGAAGTGATTGATTCGATTATTTAATTCCTCCCAGATTTCCTCTTTCATAGTATTGAACATGGTAATGATCATATTTTGAAAGTCGTTATCCTGGGTCAGGCTTTCATGGCCATTTTCCGTGGGTTTGTTCTGGTTGGAGTCTAACATTATGGGATTAATTCCTTCAGTGGGAGATTTGTTTACTTGAGTGTTGTTTCTCATGGATTTGCACTTTGACTTTGGCATTGTCATTTTAACTCTTAAGATCTTCTTTCAATTTCTGTGCGTTTTTCACTGAACTGAATTATTTGATCTGGGGTTCTGGGGGTGGGCAGGGACGGGACTTACCTAGGTCGCAGTGAGGCCCTGCTGGACCGCGCACGTTCCAGGCGGCGGAATGGAGGAAGAGAGGATGGGGCGTCGGCGGGGCACTCTTTAACCTGGGGGTAGCTGGGACAGGGCCCAAGGCGCAAAGGGGGTGTCCTCCTCCCACGCCCTGCCCGGCTCAGGCTGGATGGCGGGAGGAGCTGGGTCCCTTGGCCTGCCTGGGGTTCTGGAGGTTGGCGGGGGGCTGGAGCTTACCTAGGTCGAGGTGAGGTCCGGCTGGACCGTGCAAGTCCCGGGTGGAGGAGTGGGGGAAGGGAGCCTAATTGTGACTTCTCTTAGAGTCTGAAGACCTCTGTGCTATGTAATATATCATTCTTTATCCTAAATACTTTTTCTCCTGTAAAATGAACTGTTGTCAAGAAGTAAGCTGCTGTGTAAGTTTCTCAACATGTTGAGTGTCTCAGAAAACATGCAGTTAGATTATGATTTAATGTTGTGGCTAATGGCAAACCTCAGATGAGGCTAAAGGATATGAAGCTGAAATTTTTATCTATTTATTTCATATCTACTCATCCCCAGTGACTTCTAACTTATATCCATTTTTCTCACTCTTGAAAAGGCTGAAAAAATTTTAATAGTTTCAGACACACAGGAAGGACTAAAAGAATTAAAATGTAGCTAAGCTTGTCAGTTGGTATCTGTCACTACAGGTCTTGTGAGATCAAAATAGAGAATATCAAGATCTAGGCTGCTTACAACACATAGTGAGTCCCTGTCTCAAAATACAAACAAGACAAATAAAGAAAGGTAAGTATTTTTATTGACTCTTAGTGGAACAGGCCAGTTATGTTTCAGTTCTTATCAATAAGGCTGTCTCCTGGCATATAGTATACACTGCTTGCATTATAAAGAGCTTAGCTTTATAAGTTAGAAGAATAAATAAATAAATAAATAAATAAATAAATAAATAAATATTTTTTAAAAAATTGATAAGAGGGGTTGGAAAGATAGACCAGGGTTAAGACTCTGCCTCACAAGCAGAAGGTCTTGAGTTCAGATCCCACTTCCCATGTAAAAATACCAGGCAGAAATGGCAACAACCTGCACTTGCAGCCCTTGTGAGCATAGTCTGGGAAATCCCAGAACAAAGTAAAAAGGAAGAAAGAGCAATCCAGGAAATGGCAGCAACCTGTACCTCTGGTCCTGGAAAACTCCAGAGCAAAGCAAAGAGGAGTTATCACAATCTAGGGTGACTCCCAAAGTCACCCTTGGGCCTCCACAGACACACACAGTGCCCTCTGATACCCACAGTTACACACATATAGAAATACACATGCAAAAAAAAGATGAAAGTTATTGTCTTCAAGATAAATGACACTATGTGAGAAATAGATAGTAGAGACATTCCTGAAGAAAGTGTGAGCAAGCCACACAAACCACAAGCAACTTTTCTGATTTTTGCTTTCCCTGTGTTTGAAAGCAGTCTAGGATTCAAAGTTCATGTTGACTGCAAAGAAATCACAGCCTTATTCTCCCTGCACAGACTTAAATCAGACTGGGACAAAATTCATGCAAACAGGCATAACTCCTCCTATTCTTCTTAAACGATATGGACTGATAGAACTGGCATTCTCTACCAGGGGGTTTTCAGAGAGTCTTCCCTACTGGTGACAAGTGGACAGTGATGGAAACTGATCTTCAGTCATTATCCTTTGTAGTCTAACGTTCAGTACTAACTCTGGATCCTCTGGAGACCTAGGCTCATCCTATACTTAGATCCAGAATGCCCTGCGCAGGGTAGTAAATGTTTTTCTCAGACTTTGCTGTGTCCACTACTGAGTGCCCATCTATCTCTCTAGAATCACCAGAAGCCAAGAAATCAAGTTGTTCATAAAGCATCATCTGATTTAATAGACCATGAAGAACCATAACAACCTGGCTTGTGGTTAGAAACTTGTCTTCTCTTGCTGTGATTTTTCTGTCTTTACTGTGAGAAAAGTATCCTTAAGTTACAAACTGCTCAAGGCCACACAAGACTGGAATAGGAACACACAAAACTAGAATAAAAACAAATTTGATTTCTTAAGCTATAGTCTGCCTTAATCTAACTTACAAAATGTGTTTTTCCATTATGGAAGTGATGAGTACAATATAAAATCGTGTCACTAAAAAAGCATTCACAAACAATAAACATGATTGGCAGGGATTCTGCTTTTCTTATGTTCTAGGAACAATGACCCCAGCAGCTGTGATTTTTAAATAGCTCAACACTAGAAGCCACAACAGATGCAACTTCATCATAGCCACCTGAACAAGGTGCCAGCTCACTTCTCAAGTGCCAGTTCTTTTACATTGATGTAGTTGTGTCAGAAAGAATGGAACGGATTTTGCCACAGAGTCTAGTATAAGGAGGAAAGAGGAAGATTGCAGCAAGAGGGAGCAATGAGAAGTCAAAAGCAAAATTATTTTCTGCACGATAGAGTATTAACTTAAAAACGCTAATAGTTTTTGGATTTTTCCCTATTAAAGGTGAACATGCATCATGATCTCTTTTCTACTTTACTTGTAACCTGGAAGCTAGTACTTGTAAAAACAATATTTCAGATTCAGTATGTAATTAAATGACTGTTTTTTTTTTTTTTTTGCTACCAGGTCATTAATAGACAAATTCATCAGAAATTGAAATGTCATTATATTATATTCATGTTTTCCTCTTCATCCCTGGAACAAAATTCCTGTGTGATAATGAAAGGTCTGTACATGGAGTAAATATAATAATGACTATAACAACATTGTGGGTATTGTTAAGTACACAGAAAATTTCTTTCATTGTTTCACTTAGTGTATAATGTGACTTACTATTATTGAGTGCTTGGCAGGAAGGATTAAGTGTTTGCATTTTTATTGCATTAAATGACCCTGCCATGAATATATGGAAAGCACAACAACAGGAGCCTGAAGAGCAGCCCACTGTAGTGGTTGCCTTATCTTTCATCCTCAAATGAGTCATGCAGCACTGACCACTTTGCATGCATTCATTTTTTACGTTTACGACCACTTCTACTTTTTTGAAGCTTTCTCCACAGTAGCTTTGTGACTACAGACTGTAATTTACAGCTGCATGAACAAAACTAATACTATTTATTGCTAACGGGTTTTGGGAGCAGCTAGCTTGCTTCTGAACCCTGAAATTGGATACTTAACCTACTGATTAAATATTGACCACTTAAGTGCAAAAATAAATGCTTCTTGAAATGTGTGCTTTACTTCAGTCAAATTTTATTTCATCACAACTGCTTTAGAGACTCAAATGTTCCTAACACTGGTTAATGGACTAAAAATCAAAATTCGCTTTAGGCATGAATCCACCATCATTTGTATATTAAATAGAATCTATTCAATTTATTTTCAATGACATTAAAATGCAATATTATTGTACATCATCCAATTACATGGGCACTTTATAGAAATCTTTTGATTTTCTATTTTCTTAGGTGTGGGGAGTATATATGTGTGCACTTGTTTAGGACAACCTGAGTCAAACAAAGGGAATCATCATCATTTGCTTTTCTATCTTATACTTTTTGAGACACAGTGTCTAGTCTAATCAAATGTAACACTCACTGACAGGATTAGGTTAGTAGGCTTGCCTGGGAAATCTCAGTCTCCACATTCGAAGACTAGAAATACAGACAGGTTGCCACAGTCATCTACCATTTTATGTGTGCTCTAAGGACCCAAACTCTGGTCCTTTTGCATGAGCAGCAAGGTCTTTAACCACTGAGCAACCTCCCCAGCCTTCAAATAATGTTCATAAACTATGTGCTGCTGCTGCTGCTGCTGGTGTGTGTGTGTGTGTGTGTGTGTGTGTGTGTGTGTGTGTGTGTGTGAAGCTGAAAATGTGATTTTTCTTCAGCACTGTATCTACAAGTCAATTTATGATAAAATAAATTGTATTTGTAGTTTCATACATTCCTGTATTGTTAACTAAAATAGAAGTAAGGAAAGAGAAGGCAGGAAGAACATGAAGGAGAAAAGAAAAAATAAAGGGTAAGAGAGGAAGACAAGGTCAAGGGCTGAAAAATATAGTCACTCTTTGCAATATTTATGTTTATTTTGGAAGTTCATTTTTATTCTAAAATTTCTCTCTTAGAAATTTTCTTGTTGAGAGCCAGTTTTCATATGACTTGTCCTGGGTCAGTGATCAGTATTAAAAAGATTTTACATTCTGGGAGCAAAATAATACATCTGACACAATTATGTAATATGATGGTGACAGTTGAGCTTCGGTAGTCCCTTTCAGTGTTTCAGTAAAGCTCCATCCCCTGTCCATCACTGTGTAGTGTAAAGACAATCAGTGTTGCAATTGAAGATACAGGTACCATGATCGTAAAACCAGTACAGAATGTTTCTCTTCCTTCTGACTTGGTCAGTAAGTCATGAAAAGAATGGATTACTTTCATTTATTTTATCTAATGGTAAAAATAAACCTTAGAGGTTAAATTGAACATCCTAACCTAGCTTGAAAGTTCATTCTTCCCTTAATGTTTCCTTGCCTTGGTTGATATGAGTTTAGTGTCCTAATTCCAGAAAACAAATCAGACCATGAATCTGTATAACAGCTCTGCTAGAAGAAAAGCTATATGGAAATCTTGGCCTTCAGGTGACATTCCATGCAAAGAGTGGCCAAGTGCCTCAAGACTTGCTAGGATATAATTATGTCATAATTACTGTTTTCCCAAAAGCATCACATCACAATCCGGTCATAAAAATCTGTTTTTGTGTATCAGGAAAGAAGACAGAGTATGCGATTTGAAATATTATAAAGCAGGCTCAGTTAAGCAGTTTAATTTGCATGGATTACCCTCATTCTATAAATGACTTACTAGCCAATGATGCTTCCTCACTGCCTAAGTCCAGGGAACTTTATAATTTTACATGCACACATTTGCACAAATTGAGGTTAAAAATGTTGTTTAAAATATAATAACCACAAAGAAACTGTTAAAAATGTTCCCACTGCTATAAATAATGTATTTTTACAGTTTTCAAGATGTTTTAATCACTGAAGTTAGACCATACCTCACAAACATTGTATGAGCAAAATAAATATCAAGTAAATATAGTAGACCTATATTTTAGTAGATTAGTAGATTTACTATATCATATATAGTAGAAATAAAGAGTAGAACTGTCTTATAATTCTGCCTGTGCAAATGTTTTAAAAGACTTGCATAGTAATTACATTATAGGGTAGTAATTTCTAATATGAAAATAAACTGAAAAGTAGTATTGCTTGAGGTAAATCAAGTAAAACTGTAATTTTTACATCTCATTCAGAAGACAGAAAAGTTCTTAATGTAACTTTAGTTCACAGAGCAAGTCCTTGTTGAGTTCTGATGCTGTAGTGAGTGCTTGGCAAAGAAAAGATGAAAAAGACTTGACATGCTCCCTTAGGAGTTTTCAGTGAAGCGTCAGACACTGGTACTATATCCTATGTCACAAGAGACTGGCACAGGGAAGAAAGAAAACCCAGAGGAAGACCCTACCACTTAGTGTGGGAATGGACAGGCACCGTCTCCAAGGAGATTTCTACTTAAGACTGAATGTGAAACTGCAAGCATGCGTTGTGCAAAACTGAAGAATATTATTCAAGAACAGAATATAACCTTGTACCTAAGCAAAAGAAAATATGTAACTTCTTAATTTCTGGTTTATTGATTTGCAATTAGCAAACATCATAATCCAGTTATCTTAGGTATACACTACCTTGAATGTAGACAAATGCATTTATTCATGTAATTAGCAACACCAAAACTATAAAACAGTTTCTTGCACCACCAAACTTTCCAGTGTTCCTTTGCTTCTAGTCCCCTCTCCCTACCTCAGACCCTGGTGCACGTGATGTGTTTTCTATACCAATAATTCCTTTCCTTCAGAATAATCCTAATGGAATTATAGTGTTTTGTTTTGGAGGGTCTTCCTGCATTATGCATCAACATAATGATCTTGAGAGTTTTCCATGTTGTGGAAGTTCCTTTTTATTGTTGATTAAAACCAGCAAAAGAAAAATAATTCAAAAAACTGGAATCCCCCCAATATGATGTGCATGGCACTTTCTTGTTAATCTATCTTCCAGTTGATGGCCATTTGGAGTATTTCCAGTGTTAGGAAATCATGAGTCAATAGGGTTGTTTATATGCTGGCTTTAATATGCATATACATGGTTTTCACTTCTATTTGTTAAATATCCAGAAGTGGGATTGATTGCTTTATTATATGTGTGATATTTTGAAGTAGTCAGCAGATGTACAATGTTGTGAAGCAATGTAAGCAATGCACAATTTGTCATTTTTTGTGGTGGGAGGTGGGTGTGTAGGATAGTGTAACTCAGTGTGCAATGTGTATACAGAGTGCACACGTGTGTAGGTACATGTGCTAGTAGAAAGAGAAAGACGTTGACTGTCCTATTATTTATTCTCTGGCATAAAACACTGAAGCAAGTTTTCACTAAACCTGGGGCTTGCTGGACTTTGTCTAGACCGGCTGGTCAGCAAGCTCCAGGGATCCATTTGTCTCCATTCTTCATTTCCTGTGATTATGGTTGTGTGCAGCCAAACCCAGCTTTTTACATAGATACTGGGTACCAAACTCAGGTTCTCTTGTTTAATCAGCAAATGTTCTTACTGACTAAGACATCTTCCCAAACTCTCCTATTGCATTGTGGTTTCTAATATGAAACTCTCATGGACAGATCCTGCTTCAGTGTCCTGTCTAAACTATTCTTGACTCTAGCCTGATATCATTCTTAGTACTTACTCCAGTTATGATGTCTCAGATGGAATGGAAACATGGCCAAATCCCTGGGACCTTGTCTGACCTGAAGTGATGTCACTAAGAGAAAAACTTCCCTCTGCAAAGAGAAGCAAGTATTTTGTAAGCTGCCAGGAATGTTTACCTTGATAAATAAAACGTTCCACAAAAACAAGTTGGGGGACTGTTGATACCCAAGGAAAGACCACTTAATCGACCACAGAAACTTGACCCCATACTAATGCAGACAACTTGAAGGGAACCCTGGGGCCCATACAAGCAGACAGGTTGGTGAAGGGAGGGGAGGATGGGAGAAAAAGATGGGAAGAAGGAGGGAGAATAGGAGGGGAGGGGCAAGAACAACCACTCATTATGTTTTTAAAGCTAGCAAAACAAAAAATAATTTAAAAAAACTGGAACCCTCCAAAAAACTAAGTTGTAGTTTTTGAAAACTGCAAAATCTTTAGGAATTATAGTCTTGCTTTATACTTTTCTCAAGATTAGATGGGTTATATTGAAATCGATGGAGACAGTTTAGCAAAAAAGCTGAGATATTGTCCAGAGGAAGAGACTGGTTTTTATTATGTAGAATCTTTATGAATGGTTTAAGCTATGTTACATTGTAAGAAGATATTAGAAAAATGTCCTAATGCAATCTGCTCTAATAAAATCTGTCATCCTTTGCCCTTTGAATTGTATGATTCAAGTACTCATATGTTTACTTTTTCACACTTCAATATATATCTTTTAACCTAAAAACTATCATTATTTTCAGTTGTTTGCTTTCACAGTTCTTGCTAAATTTTTAATTTTTAGTAATGTTGAATATCTTTTAGATATCTGCAGAGGTAACCGACATCCTTTTCATTATTTTACAGCCAACTTACTTCATGTCCCTGATAATCTTTCTTTTTTAGATTAAGTTATGGAAAGGACTAGGTTTCTTCAGATAATAATATATTTGGGATGCATGCCTCTAAGTGAAATTTAGAAAATGACTGCATGTCTTTTACAAGTAGAACTTAGACCTTCTGACCATGAACAGGATCATATATTCTGACCAGATGCTCAGAGCACAAGTGCGTAAGCTACATTGTCATTATTCTCATTAATTAAATTTCATCATAAAAACAACAATGTGTTTGAATATTGGGGAGAAATGTGTTTGTTTTGAAGCCATTAGAGTTGCTTTGCTTTTTATCTACTGCTTAGTGGGATTTTATCCTTTCAATTAATTCTGTCCTTTTATCCTTTCTGTATGCTCTCTTTATAACCCAGTTCATACTTTCCTATGCTAGACATGCTAGACTTTCCTATGCTACTCTGACTCTTATTAAATTCTTGTTAACCTGTCTGGTTAAATTCTAAAAACACCTTTGCATAAAGCATTACACAATAAAATTCTCAGTGGTTTCTCGTTACTTTCAGATGAATATGACCTAAATTCAACCCCATCTGATGATCCTTGAACTCAGGTCTTCCACTACATGATTGTCTTGGTCTAATCAGTTTACTTTTGAATTTACTTCTGTCTTCCATTCCTTCAATTCCCAACTAATCTTCCTTCCTGTCTCTGGTTTCCTCCCATCTGATTTTTATCTGGATTTCATAAAATAATTCAAGCTCCCTTTGCCTTTCTTTGAAGGCACACAGAATTGTTATTTCAACCTGCAGGGGTGTTTACTGTCCATCTACAAGAGACAGAACCTGTGGATGACTACAGCTCCCTTCCTAATGATGAGAAGGAAAGAAATGTCAAAACCAAACAACCAAATTTGAGATTCAACTAATATTATTTCCCTAGACTGGCATAACCATGCAGCTTGGAACAGTGCTACAATCTACATTAAACCTTGCTTTCTCCAGCAACTGACAATCTAAGGAGGGGATAGGACTACTGTTTTTGCAGCTACTTCCCTGTGAATTGAAAATGCAGTAACAAGTCTAAATATACAATGTTTTTGTTTTCCTTTTCGGTCAATTATGCAAAAATTTTGCTAAAAGCTTATGAAAGATGACATGCCACACATGGCATGAATTTACTCAGCAAAATAATTACTCAACCTGAGATGGAGCAGCAGTTCAGTGGGGTTAGCACTGGGCTTTCCTGTGGGCAGCAAGATAGGGAGAGTGTTATTTCTATGCATGCTGCTGTGATTGCATCTATGCTTATAATGTACACACATATGCACACCAGAGCATAGATTAGAAGATTTCATTATTCAAGGCTATATATTCTAACTAATTTAAACATATAGTTCAACAGAATTCATCTTAGTGATTTGCTACCTCCTTTCTGTTTATAACAAATATTTGATTTTACAAAAATATGAAATATTTCAAATAATTTGCTTATTCTCCAAAGAATTGGAATTTTTCACCTATTGACTAACAGGTTATTTTTTTTTTTCTGTTCTCTTTTTGGTTACTACTTGTCTTATTATTTCTTTAAAATTTTAACACATATTCATTTTAAAAATCAATGCTTTATTATGTTTTTATAGAATATATCATATATCATATATATCAAAGAATAAAAAGAAATAGAAGTAAAAAAGAATGAAAAAATACATATACCATGCACTTTGCCATTCTTGACCTTATCACCTTCCCTTCTCCCCAAACCTTTCTTCCCCAATTAGTTCTCTTCCTACTCCTAAATAATTCCATATGTACACACACACACACACACACACACACACACACACACACACAATGTCGAGTCCTCAAGTGAGAGAAAACATGGAGATTTTCCTACATGAGCCTGACTTGTTTCACTTAATATGATCAACTTCATTGCATCTGTTTTCCTGCAAGTGCTATGATTTTGCTTTACTTTAGGTCTGAATAAAAATACATTGAGTACATATGCAATATTTTCTTTGGCCATTAACCTAATGATGGGGAGCTAGATTGACTTCATAATCTGTCTTTGGTGAATAGCGCCACAGCAAACATTGAAGTGCAAGTAGTTCTGTGGTGGGCTTAGATTCCTTCAGGTATACACCCATGAGTAGTACAGCTGAATTATATGGTGTTCTAGTTTTAATCTTTGAGGAAATTCCACGCAAGTTTCCATGTTGATTAAACTAGTTTATAATCCCAACAGTATACAGGGGTAGCTTTCATTCTGTATACCTCACCAGTGTGTGTTACTTCTTTGATATTATCTTATTTGACTAGAGGGATATGAAATCTCAATTTGTTTTGGTATGAATTTCCATTATAGCTGAGGATGTTAAGAATCCTCATATATTTTTGGCCATTTGTACTTCCTCTTTAGAGACTTTCCTATTCACTTATTTCCCTGTTTATAGGTGAGATTTTACTTGATCTTTTTATTTAATTATTGATATGTATTAGATATTAGCCCCATTCCCAATGTATAGTGGCCTGATTTTCCCAATATTTACCATATTTTAATAGGGAGATATTAAAATTTAAAATATATGTATGGAAGTTTAGGAAGCTACAAATAGAGCTATAATGGCATATGTTACTTTGTTCCATATGATCTTCTGCATCAAAATACTTCAATGTAGTCACTTTCAATACCATTTGTAAAACTGTAATAGATATTAAGTTCTTTGCTCCCCATCTGAAGTGTCTAGTGACAATAGTCACACAAAACCTACAGCTGTCCATTGCCTGAAACCTTTCCCTTCCACTGATCTCCTGACAGTGTCTGATCCAGGCACCGCTGTGAGAATTAAGTAAAATAATAGCAAGGGTTGGAAGGAGACAGATGTCTCATAAATGTCAGCTCTCTCTGGGCCTCACTATAAAACTCTGATTAACAATCCCCATTGCTTCTAAGAGGTAAGCTTTGGAAATGATTTTCTAATTTTAAAAAATAGTGCTTTAGTGCACTCTACTCCATGGGAAGGTACAGGGAATGTTTCTTAATGCAAAAGCAGTGATTTCATAATGCATAGACACATAAGTATAGATAAAGAAAATAATCACTTTTCCTCATTTTATACCTTTCTTCAGAAAAAAAAAATTACTTTTATAAAGCCAAAGAAACATGTCACAATTCTCTTTTTAGTTTGGCGACCTATGTGTAAGAGGACAATCACCAAAAACACTGATAGTTTTTTCCTGTGGTCTTTATTAATAGGTGAAAAGTTTACACTGGCATGCATCACTGTGTACAATTAGGGACATGGCTTACAGAGGAGCAGGTAGTAGAATCAAGCATCAGACACCAGGAAATGTCAATCTTCATTGTCTGCTTGTCTTTCTTCATATCTACATAGAAGCATAGATACAGTTTGAGATCTTTTTATGTCTATGTATGTAAGATAAGAGAGGTCATTGGATTTGGGTCATTAGAAATTTGATCAAAAGTGAGTGAAGATGGGCTGGAGAGGTGGCTCAGGAGTTAAGCCTCTGCCTTGCAGGCGGAAGGTCCTGAGGTCGGATCCCAGATCCCACGTATAGATGCCAGGCAGAAGCAGGGGCGGCCTGCGCTTCTGGTCCTGGTAGGGCGGAGCCTGTGAATCCCGGGGCAGAAGGAGGTGGAGGCATCCATGGTGGTTCCCGAATTCGTCCGTGGTTCTACACACACACACACACACGCACACGCGCGCGCACATACATATGCACACACGCACAATTGAATAAATAATAATAAAAATTTTTTTTAAAAAGTGAGTGAAGAGCAGACCTAAAATACCATCAGTTTTAGATGGAATATTTTTTCTGCCCAGTTATCCTTTACCCCTCTTTTATTATGCTGTCGTCATTTATTAACTAATCCTGCCCTTGGGATGGGAGACATGCTGTTGGTCAGATAAGTCATGTTCTCTTCACTCAGGCAGCAAGTTATGAGAGCTACATTCATTATGTCTAACTTTCTGCCAACTACTCTGTGGAATGAAGTAGAAAAGGACACAAACTTAAGTTGCACCTGAGTACTGTGAGCTTGCAGGCTTAGCCGGTGGGTTTAATCTCTAGCAAAATGGGTTCTGCTAAGCTTGCCTCTTTGCCATGAGCATGGGAGACAATGATAGGGTGAGCCCCTGGGAGAAGTGTTCAGGACTCTACCAGTCTGAATTGTATCCTTTTCTCATCTCCCTGTGAACATTATGTAGTTAAGACCAAAAGAAGGAGAATTATTTTCTTAATTTACGGGGTGAATGGTTTTAGTTAGAATTTTCAGAATTAGTTTAAAATGTAAGATTTCTTGTAGCCTATGGCAGATGGCAGTATTGAGATTCTCAAATACTGAATACAAGAAAAAATATGAAAATAACTTGAATTAAGATTTGCATATGTGAAGGCACCAAAATACAAAACATTCTAAAAATAAAGACAAACGACTCAATCTAAGTCTCATTCATTTATCTTTCTTCTTTCCCTGAGGCATCTTAAAAGGTAAATACATGTCTTCACTTTTTATGAGCGAATTCAAAAGTTGCATGGAAGGATGAATATTGACAAAATGCAGAACACAATCACTCAAGGACATAAGAGACACTTTGTAACAATGCTAAGGTATTATTAATTGAAAGTGATTTCATTATCTATTTTAAAAGTCTAAATTCTTCCAAGTATATGAAAGTGAAATGCCAAGCATAATGTTTTCAGAGGCAAACTGCATCATTTAAGTGAGCTTTTGACAAAGCCAACAATTGTTCCATTAAATGATTATATTGTTTTAAATTCCTTTTACCATTCATTTCCTGTAAGAAAGAGCCTAACTTTGTTTAGCTTTGTTCATGATCAATTTTTTATAATGTGAAAATTCTAAACTGTGCGTAAACAACATTTTTCTTATCTATTTTTGTACTAAGGAGGTATTGTTTTAAAATATTTCCAAATAACTGTGTAACATTAACACACTTTAAGATGTCTAATAACAAAAAAGTGGTGCTTATTATGCATGTGCTTAAGACTTGATGTTATTTAATGTCACTTTAATTAATTTGTGAGCATCAAAACTATAGCAGTTTTATGTGAACTGTTCTTTATATTGATAGGTATTATGCAAGAAAGTATATTCAGTGGCCTGAACATTTTTTAATACAAGTACTCTGAAGAACAGCATGTTGCACCACCAAATGATGAAATGCAGATGCTTTCTCTACTTATAATTGAGAAGAGAAAGTCAGATATGTGGAGCTCTTGCTTTCTGTAAAGCATAATGTCGATCATTTTAAATGTGCCGCTTTCATTGATTTCTACAATTCTCTATGAAATGATGTTTTTATTATCTCCCAGTACACAGAAAAACTCAAGTGAATAAATAAAATATAACTCTAGATTACAAAATTGATGTATCTTATGCAGCAAAAAAATCATGGAATTAGTTTCCAAAGTGAATGCATCAGTCACCAAACTTGAAGGCATATTTTCAGTATTCTGTAGTGGAAATAATCACCATATGCTTGTGGAGTCCTGTTTCCAGCTGGATGCTCTGTTTGATTCTAACAATCTGAATGCTAATTGGAGGAAACACCAAAGTTACTTTTCAGGTATACTGAAAAATATATTAAAGTCATTGTGTTAGTTCCTTTTCCATTGATGCCCAAAATACTTGACAGGAATATGTTAGAAGGAAGAATTAATTATTTCAGTTCATCCTTTCAGAGGAATGGTCATTTTTTGTTGACCAGCAAACACAATAAAGAGAAAACAGGAAGGAACCAGCACTTGAAATAGTCCCTTATTACACACTGCAGTGTCTTTTTCCTACAACTAGGCCTGATCTCCTACTTTTTACCACCACCTTACAGTGTGACGATACTAAGAATCCATGAACGATTAGGTCAATGCTATCATGATGTGTCTCTCAAAAAAAAAAAAAAAAACCATTACAGGAAAATATGCTTTCTAATACACTAAATATACTTGTAAAAGTAAAAAAAAAAAGGAAACGGTGGCTTATACTTCCAGTCCTGGAAGGCAGAGCCTGGAAAACTCCAGAGCAAAGCAAATAGGAGGTAGAAGCAATCCAGGGTGATTTCTGAAGTCATCCTTGGGCTTCCACAGGCACACACATCGCCTTCTGAGAAACATACACAGATACACATGCAAAAAAAACTAGTAATTTTTTAAAAAATTAAATCTTTTTTACAAAAGCATCATTGACCTCATAGAGAACACAATAGACAGACAAATGGAATAAGAATGTCAATTTAAGACACAGATAAGAAAGCAAACTGGATGATATGATCAGCAACCCACTTCTACTTTTTTACTTTGTAGCCATACACAATTGCTCTGTATCTTCTTTTCCTCCTCAGCAAATAATGATATAAAAGTAATCCCATCTCCGTAGACTTTGAAGAGGGCTTGCAGAAAAAACATTTAGAGTAACGCCTAAAACAAAGCAAACAATCAATTAAAGTTATTATTGTCATTGCCTCTTTCTAGAAAAAAGTGGAAATGAATACATGCATAGACTTTACAGCACTTTTGTCAGCATTATCATATTATGTAATGAGACTGCATTCACCAAGACTAAGTACTTTTTGGAGTGTGTGTGTGTGTGTGTGTGTGTGTGTGTGTGCTAGGGCACTTGATTGCATGTACCTCTGGAGACCCAAGAGTCATATCAGAACTCATCTATCTCCTTATTTGCTTATCTCTGAGGTTTCCCAGGCTCTTCCTTCCAGGCCCCAGAGTGCTTAGGTAGAGCTGGGAGGCAAAGATTTTATCTCCTGAGCCATCATTCCAATAAAAGATTAAGTTCTGAAAAAAATGTGTTTTATTTCACAGTAAAAAGATGTGAGAATATTTGACCCTTATACTATCTACTAGGGTTTGTTTTACTTGCGTAATCATTTTGATTTGATTCCTTTTTTAGGATCTGAAGCCCAATAATTGCATAAGAACTCAACTCTATATATAGTATTAAAAACAGCAAACTTCATTTCTGCATGTTTCTTTATATTGAGTTAAATTTCCAATGTATTAAATTGTCTAACATGAATGGGCCTTGCATGGATTTTCTTTTGTTAATTACCAATGATGCTATAATAAGTCAATACTAATATATTGTTAAGTAAGGATATGAAATTAATGACTGAATGTAACTATTACATCTCTCTCTCCCTTTCATCATACAGTTGAGCACTATAACCATTTGTCAGGGCGGAAAAGGCTATACTACAGGGTGGGCGTTGTAGGGATAAGTAATTGAGACAGACAGACAGACAGACAGAGAGAATAATGCAGATATATCACTTCTTGAGCATAAGTGCAATAACAAGTTAAACCATGTAAAGTAGTAGTGAAACTGCCCATCAAACACTCATTTCATGTTATGCAATGAGGTGAGGAAGTAGAGAATAAGATACAGAATTATTGAAAGAGTAATAAAATGGAGTTTGAGCTAACTTTCTATGATGACATGTTTTATGGTTATCTGCCCTGAGAATGTATTTAAATTATATTACATTTCTTCATGAAACGTTGACATTACATATTTGCCTTTAAAATACAGAACTTTAACACTAGTTTTAATTGTACTGTTTTGCAGAGATTCTTGTAAAATTTAGTTTAAACCCCCATTTCCTCTTATCGCTTTAGTGTAGCATATGACTTTTATCATCCTTATTAGTTTTCTGTGTTAATCCTTGTCAGAAAAGGGAGAATATTCTTGTGGAAGCTAAAAAAACTGAAACTAAATATTATTTGATATCCTCTAGAGAATAAATACTATAAAAGGATTAACAGACAGGGAATAGAAAATATTTCATTTCATTGTAAAAGAAAGAAGGTCTAGGTACCAGTGGTCTGGTATGGCAGCAATATCCTGAGTAGTGTTTACAGAAATATGGAGAGATAATTTATGTGTGACTTGTTTCAGCAAATGAAATACATACATTTTAATACACTTGTTTAACTTTTATAAACTTGAAAAACTAACCTAAGATTTCAAAGATGGTACATTGAAAGAACATTGTGGTATAATGACTTTCTCTCATATATTTAAAATGATCTAACCAAAATAGTTTTAAAACAACAAATTATACTCAATGATAAAGCAAAATAAATGGAAGAATCTCAAGTATAAATCACTGTATAGTGACAATCAACAAGACAAATGCTATGTGTTTGGAACCTCAATCTTACTGCTTAGCCTTTTCCTATGAGATTGACAATGCAAAATTTTTGTACTACCAAGTATTGTCGATAGTTTAATGAAGCTGTAACTTTCATATCCTAAAGACAGAGTTGTAAATGAATATAAATATTGATAATTATATTCTGACAGCTCTCAAGATTTGAAATGCACACTGTGCCTGACCTAGAAATACCATTCTGCAGTATAAAGATATTGCATTCTTAATGGACAAAAGTATGAGTCAGAAGATTTAGGATTATATGCAGCGGATAAGTAGGAGAAACAAGTTCATTGATCCTCAATGAGGATTCAATTATGTGCATCTAAAGGTATACTCCACAATAACTAAAATAACAGGGGACCTTCAAGTATTAAGCGATTTCCATATTTTATGCTGAGAAATATTTATACTATGCTATTAAGTTGGAAATAGTGAAGAATAGCATTGTAGTCTGACAAACAAAATCAAAGACTGAGTTTTTTCCTAGAAGAGTTTCAAAAATATGTGAATTCTATTGAGAAAAAACACCAAAAGTTTGAGAAAGGGATTTTGTTTTGCATTTCATAAATTTTTGTTCCTTTGAGAATTTACTAAGCCTCAATACTGTGTTCATTTCCAAGTACCCACTGAACAGTACTAAATGAAAATCCAATGACTTTTCCAATGTGGCATGCTCAAAAGAATCATCAAAAGATTTCATCTAACATAGCCCATTTTCTTATCAGAATTGAAGAGTAGTCCCACCACTGTGCCATGAACACATGATGAAACCTCGGGCATTTTTTCAAATTCAAAAAATAAATATTCTAACTGTAGAAACCTTAATGAAGAGAACATTTTAGAGTAAAAGATATCAGCTGCCTAAAGATAATATTTTTTCTGATAGAAATTAGATAGATGATATGATAGATATGATAGACAGATAGTTATATAGATAGATAATGATAAATAGGATCTACTCTCCACACTCATACTTGTCTTTCTAATCTGCTACTTCCTTTACTCTCATTCATTTAACCAAATATTCTCTTTTATCATATCTCAGAAGTAGATGTGATAAACATTTGTGTTGTTTTTCTAGTTTGTTACATTACAGAGGATAATGTTGTAAACATCTTTCCAGTTACTTATTGGGTTAGTGAATGATTTCACAAGTAAAATGTGGTCAACTATGGAAACAGAGGTGTTCAACAGTGGGAGTAGTGAGAGACAGATGGTGCCAATTAGAAAAACTTCTGCTATTTAAACATAAATGAACACAAAGAAAACTTAGTGTTTATTTTCCATATTGTTTATTGAAAATGTGAGGCACATTCCACTGTAAACCATACAAAGGGAAGCAACAGGATAAGGTAAGGCTTGAAGTAGAATGAAATGTGGCCAGGAATTTTGTCATATATGATGATGAACTTTTAAAAATCTGGTGGGGAGGGTGGGGGGGCTGCATTTCCGGTCCTGGTAGGGCGGAGCCTGTGAATCCCAGGGCAGAGTAAACAAAGAGGAGGTGGAGGCGTCCATGGTGGTTCCCGAGTTTGTCCGTGGTTCCACACACACACATACATACACGCACACATACACACATGTACACACACACACACACGTACACACACAACACACGCACAATTGAATAAATAAAAAATTTAAAAAAAAAGAAAGGTGAAAGTCAATACTGCTATCTTGGGCCATCACTGCCTTTTGTCAGCATTCTCTACTAATTGCATATGTATTTCCTGATTTATTTTTGATCATCTAGAGCATAGATGTATCTTACTGAGCACTATCCTGTATTTTCTATGCAACACCACTGGCATTACTATGTCCTTGTCAAAGTTTGGATGCGAGTTGCTCACATGTTTGCATTTTTAACTGATGTTGATGTTTGAGAAGATTGTGGTACTTTTGGGAGATATAGTTTTGCTGAGGAAAGCAAGTCATGGGGGCAGGACTGGAAATTTGGTAGCCTGTTCCTGCTTCCTCTCAGTTTGCTCTCTCCTGTTGATGATAGCGGTTGTGCCTTGAACTGACTTCTTACATGCTTCTTCCTGTAGCCATGCCTTCTACTATATAATTCCCACTAGATTGGGCTATATACCTTCTTCAACCATAAAACAAATAAATCTTCCTTTCTCTAACTCTGAGTTGTCTGAGTCTAAAGCAAAGAAAGCTAACTACAACAATCATCAAATGCAATATGAACAAATTGACTTCAACTCTAAAATATATAATATTTAAAAGAAAGGGCTGACAATTTTTATCTTTGACACTTTAGAAATGAGTAGATAGTGCAGAGATCACAATTCATGAATTTAAACACAAAATGATTTCCATATATCTAAAAACTGAATTGCATTTTAAATAAAATAATTTTTTCACAGATTAAAGAGTGGTTTGAACCATTAACTCTCAGCTAAACATGAGCAAAGAGTTTAAAGTGTTCTGCTTTTGTTATGTAGAAAGTAGAATAAAACATCTTCTCAAAGCATTCCACATTCTATTACTTTAAAAAGATTGAAAATACATTGTCAAATAAATGTGTGAAACTTTGAGCTAAACAAAGCACAGTTTCGAATGTGAGACTGTTCAGTGTTTATCTCTAAGGGCTAAGTGTCAGCCAGTACTCCTCAGAGGTTACAGCAGCATATGTATCTTTGTTGTCCTGTTGATACCACTTCATTTAGAATCATCTTTAACTGTATACACTTGTCCAAATCATCTCAAGGATGGGAGAAGAGGAGGAGAAGGAGGAGGAGGAAAAGCAAAAGAAGAAGGAGAATGATGAGGATGTGGAGGCAGCATAAAGAATGAAATTGAAGGAGGCAAGAGGTATAAACATAGAGAAACTTTATTGTCTGTAACATTGAAAGTCATCACTTTGTGTTTCATAAATTCACATAAAACTCTCATAAACTTTCAAGGTTGATAAGGGCAAACGCGTTTAAAAAAGGAATCAAAACTGGCCCTGGGCAAATCTTTGAGGCAAGTCATATCTCTTCCTGGCTCTTTACCTTCAGCATCATCACATTTACTTTAAGACGAGATAAGACCAGTTCCCAAGTCTGTTCACAAACCCCAGGTCCTTCCTCTAAATGTTTTCCTAGCGGAGGTTGACTGTGGCTGCTACACCTGTCTTCTACTCCTACCCCTGAAAGCCCACTGTGTACTCAGGATGTGCTACCTCTGGGAGTACTTCAACTCCATTGTTCCATGGATTTTCAAAGCTAAAAATGGGTGTCCTGATTTGGAGTGATTAAAGTGCTTGTCCCACAAGCAAAAAGAGCAAGAATTTAGATGTAGATTCTTATATAATGCCAGGGCGGCCTGGCACACCACTTATAATTCCAACATGAAAGTCTGAAAATCCCCCAGTGCATGCTTGTTAGCCAGACTAGATCTATCAGCAATCTATGGATTTTACAGAGAGCCAACCTCTAAACAGCAAAGTGGAAAAATGATTCCCAGTGTCACCCTCAGATACATTCACATACTTGCACTCACGTGAATTCTTACCCACAGTACATGTATGCCTATGCACATTTAAAGCACACACACACACACACACACACACACACACACACACTACATACACATGAAAATGAGAAACAGAAGAATAGCATGCTTTTCTTTTTCTTGTACATTTTAAACTACAGCAAAGACATAGGGAGTATTATTATTAGCCAAGGATCACCATTTGTAGCCTTTCAAATATCTATGTTTCTACTATAAATACCAATGCAGGAAAGTGAATTTCTTCTCAGGAAAATTAGAGGTAAATGAAGTTGCAGGAATAATTCTTGCAGGAGTAATGCTCTTTACATGAAAAAGGCTGGAAGAAAGTATCTTTATTGTCATCTGACTCTTTACACTTGTTACCACTTCTTCCTGGCGTTGGTCTGATGAGGTTAATACACAAGACTATGGAGATTACAAAGTAAGATTTTCCTTACATTGTTTTGTAGATAAACTGGGTAACAACACTTGAAAATCTTCCCTGAAAAGTGTTCAGCTGCACTAGGAAGAGTCTTCCTCTTTTCCAGCAGATCTGGGAATGAGTCAACAGTTTCTGCATGCATTCTCTAACTTCCACATTACTGTCCTGACTGCACTATCAATGATTTCTCCTTCTGTCCTGCTGTATATTTGCCCAGAATATTTTCAAAAGATTTCTGTGTGCAGAAATTTCAACTGTTAAATCATTAAAATATACCTCCATCCTACATTAAATATAATTTTGATGCAAAATGATTTAGAAGACATTCACCCTTACATAATTAATTTTATATAAGAAACAAAGTCTTGCATGGGCTTTCAGATAAATTTTGAATTCCAGATAAACCATGTGTCAGCCCTATGGCTAAGAAATATTGAATTCTCTGTCTATTTCACCTGCCTATGTAACTCTAATTCTAAATTATAGATGTTTAAAAGTCTACTTCACAAAGCTATTGTGAATATAATCAAGCTTATGAATGAACATCTTTATATTCCTTCAAGAAATCATTCATTCTGATATTTTTATAGAATGTATTCATTGTACTATCTCAACTTTTCTTATATTTAGACTTTTTAAAAAATCTAATGTTTTAAACTCCCTTCTAGACTACAGAGATATCTCAGGGGCTAAGACTTTGCCTGTAATGCATAGGAACCTGAGTTCAGACCTGAACTCCAGTTAAAAATGCCAGGCAGAAATGGTGGCAGCCTGTACTTCCAGCTTTGGCAGGTGGAGCCAGGAAACCCCAGAGTAAAGCAAAAAGGAAGTAAAAGCAATCCAGGATAATTTCTAAAGTCAGCCTTGGGCTCCACAGACATTCACATATACACTGACAGAAAGAGAGAGAGAGAGAGAGAAAGAAAGAGAGAGAGAGAAAGAGAGAAGAGCCTAATGCTAAACATGCAATACAAATGGATCACAGAACATGGGCAAAATACATCAAATGAAACTGGTCTGAGAACTTCCTTCCTGTTGGATAGCTAACACAGTGTCAAGAAATACTGTAGAAGCTACTGGGGAAAATAAATAAACACAGACTTCATCAACTCATAAGATCTGCGAGTTGCAATAAAAATCACCATGGCAACAGGTGACCACCAGTGTAATAGTGGCATGAATAACAAGGAGACAACCAACAGCTTTCTGATTGAATTCAAGACCCGCTTGTCAGAATGGAATGCATTCCTATTACTGTTAACTAGAACAAGAACCTAGAAAAATGTAAGGAAACAGATCAATAGGGAAAAATAACTTTGAACCTAAAGGTAGGAAGACAGTATTCCAAGCTGCTCTATAAATAGCTATTATTATACCGATAGATTTGAAGAGCACTTAGCACTCATCATATAAATCTTCTTCTACAACAGAGGTAGAGAATCTCAGCACCCTGACAGGATGGAGCTTAGGTCAATAGAAGAGCAGTGAAGTGGACAAGATTGGCCGGCAGAATTAGGCCATCCTAATCTCTCCCCATCCTAAGATTTAGGGAACCTTGCAGAAGAGGAGGTGGTGAGATTGTAAGAACCTAAAAATGATAAGGTCCACCACTGGACAATTCAAAGTAGGACTGTTGAATCCAGGAACTTACTGCAATGAGACTTGTCTTTACCAGACCTGCGTAATGACTGACATACCAACATGCCCCCAAAAGACTATCGAGGAACTCAAGAGGGATAAGAATAAACAGTGGGAAAGTTGGATCAGTGAAGGGAAATGCCCTTATCAGTGAGGTGGTCCAAGGAGGAGCAACTTGGTATGCCACAGAGGACTGAACTCACACAAGTTTGTCTACAAGAGTAGACAAACCAGAGGAAGCCCTCAGTCCATAGAAGTAGCCAGGCAGGAGGGTGGGAGAGAGTGGAATGGATTGAGTAGGGAGATGGGAGGAAGGGGGAGATGGAGGAAACAGGGATTAGTACTCAAAATGCTTGTAAAACTAAAAATAATGTAAAAATGTAAAAATAAAAATAATCCCCTTTCTCCCACATGAAGTACAGATGCTGTCACTAATATCCCCGCCTGTACCATGGAGTTATTAGAAAACAAAATGAATCTAAGCTCTAACAGCTATTTTAAATGTAATGTAAATTTTTCTTTAAGTTTATTAAGAAATCCATGAAGTTCATTTGTATTATATTTTCTGGAAATTTTTCAATTGCTAATCTAAAATTTTAAGTGCTTTTGTTTTATGCATATGTACAAAAGGGTACATATGCATGCCTGTGGAGGTCCAATCCTAGATGGCTGTACTTATTACTTTTTTTTCCCAAGATCTGCCTTCCAGGGTCAGAAGTGCAGGCCACCACCATTTCTGCCTGAAGTTTTCACATAGGATCTGGAATCCAAACTAAAGTCTTTCTGTTTGAGAAACAAAAGATTTAATCTCTGAGCCATTTTTCCAGAACCAGTGTTTCTGTTTTAAAATAAAAAGTTCCCCACCAAAATACTTTTTCTTTTTTGTTCCTTAATATTTCCTGGAAAAGTCAGTCCCTGAAAAGTTGGAAGGTTTAGTATCTCTGCAGCCTGAGGGATGAAGTTGTTATGCTTTTATTTTGCTCATTTTTTTATTTAATACTAAGAAAACAAGATGAATATAATTAAATAATTTCCGTGTCATCCCTGCCATTTGGCAACAGTGCCATAATGAAGAAACAAGTCTCCTGACACATGGCCAATACAACTAGGGAGCAAGAATTCACATGTGAGCAGCAGTGCTGAGGGAAAAGCACATCTCCAATTGTGTCATGTTCCAGTAGACAACACTGTAAAAGGGAGCAGCAGACAGACGGACAAAAGTGATGGGACAAGTTGTACAAATGGCAGCATTACCCTCACATGTCGTCTGGGTGTCTTACTGTGGTTCACATATATGTTTGTATTCTCCAGAATTCAGTTAAAACACTGTCCCCAAGGCAACAATATTGTCCTGAAGGTAGAGTCCTTGTGACGATTAATCTTAATGTCCAACTTGATCAGTTTGAAAAGCACCTGTGGTATCATTACAAAACCCTTTGGGAGTATGTATGAATGGTTTTCCAGATATTATCTGTGGCAAAAAGAAGCTCTGCTGAATGTAGATGACCCTTTAACAAGAGAGGGATCAAAATGGAAGAAACCAAGGGAGCCATACACGTTGCTCTTCCCTGCTTTCGGGCTGCCTTGAAAAGACCTGCTTGGCTCTGACATGTTGCCCCTACCTTGGTGGACTGAAACTATGAGTCAAAATAAGTCTTTCTTCCCTTAAGTTGTTTATGTCAGCTATTTGGTTTCAGCAATGAAGAAAGTAACTAAAACAACCCTTATGAATGGGATTAGCACCCTGACAAAGACCAGAAAGAGCCAATTGTCCCTTTTGACCCTTCTACTATATGAGGACATAGTAAGAAGATGCCATCTGTGAAGACTTCATCAGAACCAGGTCTGCTGGCACCTGAATCTTAGTTTATTTGACCTTGAGAAATAGAAGGAGTAAATTGTTATGAATTACTGGTCTAATATACTCCATTATGGTGGTATATGTGACAGTGAGCATAATCATTCTGAAAGTAATTCAGACTACAGAACTGACTTTAAGGTGGGTGAAGAAGGTCAGATCTGTGTCAATCTGTCCACTTAGTGAGAGGCCAAGATAGCTACTTTGATATAGAAAGTTTGCCTTGCTGAGCAGGTGATGCAATCACTAATCATGATTTTTCAAGGCAGAATGTGAAATTCTACACTTGGTAGTAGCAGTGATTAAACATCTGTCTTTTCCTGAGAAATTACTTTAGCCCGCTTTTTTGCGCTTATAGTCTTCATAGTCTCATTTCACTGATTTCTTATTTCAAGCATAGTCAGGTTTGACATTAATACCAAGCTCACTTAATTGGTGAGTCAGTCAAAAATCAGTTTCCTTGGCAAGCAGTAGGAAAAGGAAATCTTAGAAGAAGGTAGTAGCAGAATCTGCCTAGCAAATGACAAGTGTCTGTTGAATCTAGAAAAGCAAGGAGAGGCTACAGGGAACAAGGAGAAGTGAGTCTGTCCGATATGATAGGGCTTTTGTCACTTAAAGAAAAACAACCATGGAAACTTCCATATATAACTTTCAGGAAAACAAGAATCGGGATGTAGAAAACTCTGCAATTAAAAATAACGGACAACTTGTTTATCAGAAAAGAAGTTCAATGAAACTAGTGCTTGGCTTTATATTGAATAATAGAAGCTTGAAAGACTGGTGTTTAAATAAAAATGTTGATTGCATTATGCCAAGAGGATGGATAGACAGGAAGCAAATAAGACAATGTTAAGAAGGAAAATTTACATAATGAAAAACATTAAATAGGAGCTAAAAATGACAACTAGAAAGATTAGAATATTACTGACAAATTTGTGGTAAATACTATAACTTGGAAGCTCTATAAATAATTGGAGCCCTAACAGAACATAGGAACACCTGCCAGTTCTTTTAAAACTATTACTATGCTTGTATTTTGCTAAATATTTTTAAAAGAAAAAAAGATTTAATTAGTTTGTAAAACTTCTTGAGCATCATTGTCTGATGGCTTCCATTTAAGTGTTATAAACAAATGATAAAACTTTGAATAAATCTATCATGACATGTTGGTACTGCTAAGGAGAATCCAGATATTATTTTAATATATTTTTACAGATACAAAAAAGAAATGCCTAGGCAGTAAAATTAATATCATGGGATATAGTGCAGCAGCCTAAAGGATTGGCATGGGATCCTTTTTGGATCAAGAGAAGGGTAAATAGAACTTCCACTGCAGCTCTGCAGACCGAGTTCGAAGCAGGAAGGCAATGGGACAAAGGAAAGGAGGCTGGTAATGGAATTACTTTTTCACTTTCACAATCGACATACATTTGCACTATTTGCTTTTACTTTCAAAATGTGAAGATGTATTCTTTTTTAACATCACTTTTATCCAAGTGTCTTCATTGTAAGATTTGCTGTCTTCCCTTCACCTACATGTCCAGATTCACCTACATGTCCAGATCTTCTAATGTTTGTGATCAGAGAACAGTGTGCCATGTGCAAGAGCCCTTAATTGTCATTCAAAGCTCACTCTTGGAAATGCACATCACAGTGTCAGGGTTTGTGTACCTCTGATTTCCATTTGTAAGTTGCACTTTCATTACGCCACATTAATCATTGATTTCTACTTCAGTGTGTCCACATTTGAGGCAGAACATCTGGTCACATTGTTTTTGATCCCTGGGTCACCACATCTCCCATGTCATCCTAATACAATGACAGTAAATCCGATGGTCTCTTATTGTTAATTTTATCTTTTCAGGGAAAGTGAACATTTAGCATCTTAAAATAATTAAAGGATCAAAACAGGAGGTCATGAGGTCCACTGACCTTCTAATGTTTAACTTGATGTAGCTTAATAACCGTTTTTGGGTCTTCATTTTTGTTAATGGCATGAATGGGTAATTATAATGTTTCTCATCAATGTCCCATTAAAAGTAATTTGATTTTCCCCATTAATCTTCATAATCCTGGTTGTATCAAATAGTTACTTTTAGCAAGGAGAATTCTTTTCCATCACACTGAAAATATAATAGAAATACTATCCTTTCCTATATCCTATTCTCAGCAAAGATTTCTTTCATCCACCACAATAGTAGATATTGACTTTCTCAGTATGCATTTTTATTATTAAGAAACATATTAAATATGAACTGTTTAAAACCTTTAAGCTTAATTAAATATAGGGCAGAAATGTAGCTACTGAAACAGAAAAGAAAATTCTGAATCCAGAAGTAGTAAAACCTAATTATGATATGAATTTTGTTTACTCCTATTGGTTTTAGGTCCTCATCTTTTAATATCCTGTACACATTAGAATGTATGACCACTGCTTTTCTAAAAGAGTTGGTACCAATGCAATTGCTCTTGAGAATAGTCAGTAAATAAAATTAGTTCCTACAGCTTCACTTAAAAGAAAATAAGAAGTAACTTATTCTGATAGATCACACTGGGCTTCTTTCTCCTCTCCTCCAACAAAGAGATTCATTTATCTTACTTTTGGTAATTTAGTAATAGGATAGAAGGAGATGATAGTTCTTAGCTTCTCTTGCAGAAACTCAATGAATTAGTAAAATTAGTAAAATTTTCATGGAGAAAAATTTTTGTTTATATTTTGAAATCCAATGTATTTTCAATAATGAAAAGTCAATACATGCATCTGGTGGCTATTTTGTCAACAAGAAAAGAAAAAATGACTCACTGCTATGAGGGTAGATCAACTTCTCAGGCATCTGAACACCACTTATCAAATGACCTCTTCCAGGGTGGGTGTGCTAAGTAAATTAGTCAGTTTTAAAGTGGAAAGTTTTCCACATGAGTAATTAAGGAGCAGAGCTCATTTCTGATCATTTGTCAGAGGCCTTTTCCAATATTTACTTTGTTCAACATATTAAGAAATATTAAAAAAACTTGTAATATCCTCAGAATTATGAAAAAATTTATTTCATTGTAATAAGAACCTCAAAAATTAGCCATTTGATTTTAATATAAGAGCAATGCAGTCTATACATATGATATACACACATGCATGAATCTCCTAATAGTCATGTCCAAGCCCATACACATGATGTACTCAGGAAAATTTTTTTTAAATGTTACTCTTGTTCAAGAAAAGCATTGGAAAAATGCTATTGGATTAATTAAATACAATACTTTTCTGCTTGACCTTTCACAGTGTCTTTATGTACTCTTCAATGTTCCTCTAAGCAAAGTTAAATTTTTAAATTACCTGCATGAATTTTAACATTCATCTTTACTTTGTGCAATATCAGCTTTAGATGCAAATTAGATAATACTAACATGTATGTAGAATCACTAAAGTTATGTAATTCACATTCTGTAGCATGCATATGCATATGTATTTTGTTCTTACCGAGCAGGATAAGTATTACACTGACTCAACAGAATGTATTCATCTGTGTACCTATACTTCTATCAACAATTTTTATCTGTGGCTTTCTAGTAAGGAACCAGTGAAAGTAAAAAGGAACTATGAGCATCACATTTCCTTCTCTTTTTTAATGTCAGTTTCCAGAACAATGATTCCTTACAAAAGGGACACAACACGAGTAGGAAAGACCATATAAAGGTTTGTAGGTCATTCATGCCTTCTAGAATGGCCTTCTAATTCTTCTGTTTCCAAAGCATATACTAACAAGAAGTAAAGTGCAATCTATCTGGACTGTCCATATTCCTTCTTCTTTAGGCATGGTCATAACTTATGATCAAGTCTCACACTGAATCCTGCTTATCTCCCAACCACTTTGGGATCACACAAGTTGGAACACCACTACTGTGAATGGGGATAATATAATATAATAATAAACAGAATAGTGGCTGGCACTTTTCTCTTCATTTCATGCCCATGTTGCACTGTCCTCACCCAACTTAAGATTGCAAAATCAAGGTGTTTGCATCACAGATATAAAACAAGTCTGAGGCCTTTGTGAACCTTAGTCCCTGGAAAACTATATTCATAGGAAGACTGCTGGTCCTACCAAGATCCCCTAGGTTGTACTTTGGGAAGACATTGCTTCTTAGAGATGCCTCTATTCTTCCTACTAGTGTGTAAGGGGATATGAAGAAGATGGTGATAGGTACCTTAATGGTGCCTTTTCAGACATGCTTTAATTATCTGGCAACTATACAAGCACATTAATTTTAAAAACAGAAACATCTTAGATTGATTTGGGAAAGAAGTAAAGTGAAGGGTGTGAAAAAAGTTATTCAAAGATTAATATCAAACCATATAGTCATACTAAAAAAAAAACCTTACTTTCAGTTTGTTGATCAAGGCCATTGCTGACTTAATCTTTACAGAAACTACTGTCTCATTTAGCAAACCAAGATATATGAGCCTTAATATTGATAGGCAACACCAGTATTGAACAGATGTTTTAGTAAGAAGCCTAGAAGATATCATATGTGTGCTTTGATGACATTGTCCTTGTTTTTATTTGTTTATGTTCCAGAGACTTTGACTTATGAGACTTAATAAAATATGAGACAATGGATGCTGTGTTAAGATTCAATATTTATCTCGTTCTGTTTCAATACATATTATGAGATTTGGTGGCATGCTTGACAATAGGGATAGGCCACTAGACATCTGATTTATTACATTGTAGATGGGCATGCTATTAGCAGCAGGAGAGCAAGTCTAACACACCTTTATTGTCTTCTAAAAGAACAGAAAGGATGGAGCGTTAAGGTTAAGGAACAAGGTACATGGCACTTCACATTCCAACTCTGAAATGAAGTCTAGAGTGAGTACAGAATGAATGCAGACTTTGTTAATGTAATGAATGATCCAGGCTAGAAAGAATCCATAATTTCTGGATAAGGAGGATTAAGCAAATTCATTTTGATTCCTTACTGTAAAGAGAATGATGCCTAATTGGCAGGACTGCAGTGAAGACTTCATGGAACATTGTAGAAAGGACATCTGTGGCTGGGATATAACAAAGAAGCAGCAAATACCAGCCTTTCTTGTTGGAAGAATTGAGTACTGAGGCTGTCAGGGCTGGTGGTGGCAGTCAGGGGCAGGAGTGACAGAGGAAGACAATGCTATATTTCCACAGCTTCCTGAATCAGCATAACCACTTTACCATTACTAAAAATAGGCCCTGTGACAGTTACTCTCTCTGCTGCTGTGAGACAACAACACTCAGACAACTAGCAGCTACAGGGAGGAAGCAAGATTTATTTGGCTTATGGTTCCTCCAAAGGGGAAATACAGTCCATTGTGGTAGAGTAAGCATGGCAGGCAGCAGAAGCTGGAAGTGACTTAAGTCACATCCATCCTGGAGGGTCAACGAAACTGGATTCTGATGGCCACAGGAAGGAAAATGAGCTTGCAGTACAATGTAAAAGAGTCTTCCACAGATCTCCTGTCTTGTAATTCCTTTTATCTTGTCTGCTGGTTCAATCTAGATTTAGGATTGTTCTTGTGTTAGAAATACATTGGTCCAGATGCAAATATATTGATCTCTGAGTGTTTGACAGCTAATCTGTTAGTCAATCACAGGTATGTTCTAGAAAATTCAAATGCGTTCCAAGCTTACCTCTCTGATGAAATTCAGAAAAAAATCATTTAGTTTTGTATATTGATATACACTCAGCTGAGTCCCAGTAATTGCTTAGATAAGGATTAGGAAACCCAGATAGGCAAAGATATATATATAAATATATTAATATAAATGTTGTTGATACTACTGCTTGTTTACTCACTTGTTTATTTTGTTGTGGAGGTTACAAATTTAGATAAGAATCATTAGGAAAATGTATCGATGAAGATAAGACCTCTGTAGAAGTAACTATTCATAGATTAGAAAGCAGAACATATAGCATTTACAAAGGCACATGGAAAAATAATCAACAGAGAGGTGAAATGCTTCTTCTACATGGAAATTTATACATCAGAAAAACTACTTACATTCATTTAAGATCTGTAAGTTAACTAAACCACTTCATTAAAGAAAAAATAAGCATAAAAAATTCAGTTACTTGCTACATGAAAATATATTCTATTAAATATATAATGGTTAAAACTGATAATAGCCTAAAGTACCTATTTTGTAATAAATATAACAAGCAGAATTTGGACATGTGATGAAATAAATAACATTTCAGGTCAAAGAAGCAGGATATACAGTGGTAAGACCATAGTAAGGAATAAGTGTCAGGCAAGAAACCATCTTTGAGAAATTACCCTTCGAATTACAGTATTCATATTATCTCCTAGGATTCTTATTAAAATGGAGATTTCTGATTTAGTAGTTCTATAATAGGGCCTCAAAATCTATGACTTTAAATTATGTCAGTAATGAGAGCCAAATGTTCACCCTATCAGTAGCAAGGTCTAAAGTTGATGAGACATACCAGTATAAAACAATGTTTAAACCTAAATAATAGTAATAATAATGATGATATTAATAATAATATGCTGTATGCTTTGAAGTCAAAATAAAATTGAGTTCATATTCCTAGTTCCCATGTAAAGTGCCAAGTAGTTATGGCAATTCACCTGCAGTTCCTCCCTTGGAGGCAGAGCATGGGAATCTTTAGTACAGATTGGTTACCAGACTAGCCTAATAGATGAACTCTTGGTTTGATAAGATGTTAGAGCAATAGAGGATAATCCACTATACAAAATCACATTAACACACAACCACACATACATGTGTTCACAAAACATGTGAACACACAAAGACATACATATGTATCCCAAACACATATAATTGAAAAATGGAAAAAAATAAAAATATTAATGGAAGACTGAGGTTTTGTATTTTATTGAAATTAAAGATTTTTGGAAACAATTTTCTTAACTGTGATAGACTTAGTAAAGTCAACCAAAAAGAGTGCTTAATATGGATATTTTCTGAATTGAAAAGTATTTCCAGAAAAGATAAACTCTTGCATTCTTCAACCAATCAGAAGCTTTGACTTTATGGGTACTTCATTCAGTACCTGTCTCCTTAACGACCTTGTTGAACAATTTGGAATCCCTGAACTGGGAGGGTCTTATATTATATGTACCTTTCTCACATTTATATCACTAAGGTTCTCCAAGGAGAAAGTCTCTAGCACACCATATTGCACTTCATCTCTCATGGGTGGTAATGTGTAGAAGTGATTGGTATTAAGACTGAATTAAAAATATTTATTTGCAAAGCAACAAATATATTAACTTTATAGCCAAACAGAATTTCTTTACACATGCATGCATATATATGTATGTATGCATGCATGTATGTATGTATGTATGTATGTATGTATAAGCACACATATGGATATTTTAATTTTAAGATCTAATTTCTTCCCATCTTTCCCTATCATAGTATATTGCATCACCAGAGACCTGGAAGACATCCATAATTCCTGCATTTCCTGCCAGTGATGAAGCCCTGCAGATTCTACATCCCAAATGTATTTCAAATTCAGTGACAGATCTCTTAACATCATTCCATCCCGGCAGTCATTATCACTTGCCTGTGCTGCTTCAAGAGGATACAGATCAATCTGTCATTTCTTCTCTTTTGCCCCTCTCACAATGCATTCTTCTCAAAAAGACAGAATGAGACATTTAAATTACACTTCAATCAAGCCACATCTTGATTAGTGCTGTTCAAAAGCTAATCATTTTACATTTAACAGTCCTCAAACTCTCTTGCTTCTTAAACTAGTATATTTTCTGGCCTCTCAGATTTTATTTTCTCATTCATAAACATTTTACCTCATTTTTAACAAAGCTTCAGTTACAAAAGTTTTATCCATTTGGGGGGAGTTATCACTGCCTTAAGACCTTTACCAATCTTTGATCCCCTGTTTGGGAGATCTTTTCAGTAAAGTCTTTCCTAGCCACCCTATGTAGGTGAAAGATCTTCAACATCACTGAAACTGTATTACTGCGGTATCTTAGTTCCTTCAGAAAGCATTTTTCTACCCCAACACCATGTAAATTCTAGAAGAGCAAACTTATGCTATTTCTGGTTGACTATTATAATCATAGCATCATTTTCTCTTGCTACAATATTTATATAGTGTCTAAATGGCGCAGCACTATTTTTAGAGTTCTGCAAATACAACAATAAGCAAAATATAAAGGTCTTGACTTTATAGGACTTCTGCTCTAGTTGTGAGCAGAAGACAATGAATAAATGAAATAGTTGGAATGTGAAGTGTGTCGGTAGAGAGCAGGTGTTTTAATAAAAGATAAGACAGGAAAGAAAGAGTAAATTCTCAATATATGTAGGGACCACTACTTTAAACGAGGATGGGCATGGAAGTTCTTAGTCTATCATACTAACAGATGAAAGGTGCAAAGTGTGTTTATCTCTATACATATATGCAAGAAGTTCTTTAGTAAATTCAGCTTTTGTCATAAAAATATCTTAATAGCAGTACTGAAAGTGAACATTCTGAAACTTTTCCATTAGTATATCTGATACCAATGTATGGAAAACACTTGTTCAAATACTTTTAATAATATCAAAAAAGAAGTTAGAGTCTATAGCAAAACCATTTAACATTACTTGTAAGTGCTAAAAATGCTATTAGAGAAGAATAGAAGCAAAAGTAACTAATAAGGCTTAAGTGTTAGAAAATAATAGCAATTTCTTTAAAATTGTATATTTCTGCAAAATAGTCATTATAATAAAATTAAAAATATATTAGAATTACTAAGTAGCCCGTAAAAATACAACAATTAAACTATTGGAAAACCCTCTAGCAAAAGTTGTATTCAGTATAACAAGATACAATGAATAAGTTCATCTCTTCTAAAAGATTTAATTTTACTGAATTTTATTTTACAAACTTTAAATGATTTAAGAGATATCCACTCCTTGATGTTAAAGAAGGTTCCATCATTTGAAATTCACAAACTCTTTGAAGTTATTCTATAGTCAAAACACAACTCAAATCAAAATAAAGTAAGATTTATGTGTACATGTAGCAAAATAAATTTGAGATTTATAAAGAAACCCTGGATTATTTAGAATATGTGAACGGAAAATAAAAAAAGAAGAAATTTCCTCCACTAGAATTTAAATACATCAAATTTCACAAAACTCAAAGTAAAGCAATATGGTTTTGAAAACAACAGTCGTGCATATTACTATTTAACCTGTTGACCCTTGCTTAATTACACAGGCTTGGTCCTAAAAGCAGAATCACAGGAAAAAAAATTGATAAGATTTGGTTGAACAGATATTAGAAACTTTGGAACAATACAATCAGGAAAGATCCAAAGCCAAGTCAAACATCCTCAGTTATCATGAGAATGTTTGCAATATACATGACAAAGTATTACTATCATTCATTTTAATGGACAATAAAAAAGAATAAAAATGAAACTAAGAGAAGATAGTGACACAAGTCTGCATTTGATAGTAAAGAGTTAATACCAAAATATAAAGAAGTTTCTAAACACTTAACCATAATACAACAGTTCTCCCCTCCCAAAAAGAGAGTAAAGATATGCGGAAGAAAGGAGTCCTGGAGAAACAGTAACTTAATTTTTCTTTGGGGTGTTTTCACAGTAGATTATCCTGAATGTGTGTGGGCCTATTCAATTGGCCGGGAGGGAGGGAGGGTGCCCTGGGAATAAGAAAGTTGCAGCACAGTACACAACTTTCTGTCTCTCTTGCTATATCTATGTCTGGTCCAGACTCTGTTGGTTTCCTACTATGGTCCAGACTTCAGTTTCTTTGGATTTTGGAAGAACTTGAACCAAAGACTTTTGGGGGGTACTTACACCTTTGGGCTTGGAGTATAATGTCTGAGAGTTGCTAATACAATTGAAGTGTCTGCTTTACTACAAGTAAAAACAATTTAAATCTATTATAAGCTAATTATTCCCTATAGAGATCAGTATCTGAAAGTCTATCATCTGCATGTAATAAATTGTTACTGTGAAAAAGACATATTGACAGAATTAGAGATTTGCCTTTTAATCCTAAAGAGAGCAATATTTGGCATGATTCTGTGGAGATTCATTGCTTAGCATAATCTTTAGGTAGACTGACTCTTTTTTGAACAAAATAAAACTCTTCCTTTATTTAAATGGAATCTGGTTAAATTTAATTATATCATTATAGTTAAAATAATACTACTACCTACTTTAAAATTTCATAACCAAATTATATAAAGTTTAAAGTCATTGCAATGTTTTATTCATTATGTTGAAAATTGAAGTGGCAGATGAAATTAGATCATTTAGAAATGGCCCATGCCTCAGCCTCATTTCTGCCACCAATTGCCCAGGAGTAGATGCTTTGTCTTCCCCAAATACTTAATTTCCATTCTAATTGTAATTGCTTCCAAATATCAGCATTTGTCTTGGGAGAAATTACAGCTTTTTAAAGCAAATATAGCCTTAATCCTTTTTAATAATAGCAATAGTGATCTTAAGAACATCATATTGCAAATATTTAGATATCCACTGTGGCTTAAAGTAAATAGGAAACTGACAAAATTACATTTCAGCTGGCATTTTAGAGATTCTGGTATCACATATTCACAACCTTTATACAAATATATTGACCAGTTATCCAATGGAAGCAAAAAAATCAAGTCTGCCTTTAAACCATTTGGGGAAAAAATGGTAAAAAAAATACAAAACACTCTGTACTTATGTTAAGCTTTACATGTCTGTAATAAATATGTGCGTATTCTTGTGTACATGCATGTGTGTGTGCACATGACTTTTTCTTGAAATGAATGTTAAAAAAATGAATTCTACCCCCCAAAATAAAATTACATTAATTTACTCCTGAGATTTCTACAAAAAAAGTGTGCTTGAGATCATTCAAGCAAAATGTCCTAAAGTAGGGGCTGATATCTTGCACCCAGGCATCACTGGGAAACAGGCCTCATTATTCTAACTTCGTCACCAGTGAGTATCCAGCAGTATTTTTCGCTCTTTACCAGCTTAGGAAGACTTTCATTAGCATGATTTTCTTTCTTTTGAAAAGAATCTGAAATGTCGCCTACATTACCTTTAAAGTTCTTGTCCTTGAACATCTTCAATGGAATATTGCTCTTTGAGTAATTTCTTAGTATCATATTCATCGGGTGTAATGCTCATCTTTTGTTAAAGAAGTTATTTTCTGGGAAGTGGAATGAATTGACTAAATTGGAGAGTGACTCATTCATTGATTAATTGATTCATTTCACAGACATCATTGAATATCAGTCAGTCATGTTGTTAGCTAAAAATGTCTCTGATTTGGTAAGTATCTTCCAGAAGCCCCAAATGTACAGAAAGGAGGCAAAGAGAGTGCTGCATGTCACAGTCTTATCACCCATCACTAATAGCTATTAGCTCCAGTGATAAGAGTGTAGACGCTCATTTTTGCTATTCTTTTTCTGTCATGTATTTAAAAGTTCCCATTAAAAAAATCTTTTCATTCCGTGTGTGTGCACTTGCACTTGTGTACAAGAGGGCGCTTGAGTCTATGAGTGTGTGTGCTGTGGAAGCCTAGTGGTGACATGAGGAACCATCCTGTAATGGTCTACTTTCTTACTACTTTGTTCTAGGGTTTCCCAAACTTTAGGGCCAGAATCACATAAAATCTCCATATCCATCTAGTATTTTTACATGGGATTTAGGATCCAAACTTATGTCCTTTTGACTACAAGGCAAAAGCTTTAAGCTGTGAACCATCTTTCTGGGGATGCTTCATTTTTTTTTAACACAGACTTTTTTTTATCTTTTGGGTTATTGTGAGATCATACCATTCTTAAAAAAAAAATCTGTGGGTTTTGGTAATTGATTGTTTATATGAATATCTTTTTCTTTCTGGATTTGCCATAACTTTCAGTCACAATTTATTCACTTTTCTGCAGAATCAGCTTTCCAAATTCTCTAAGGGTAGAGATAGTAGTGACATGTACACAAAACACCTCCCTAAAAATTAGGTTATGGGTTCAGTTGTGTTGAGTTACTCTATTAAATCTTCTCATGTCCTTAGCCTCTAAGCCATTAAACTTTATCACATTGTCCTAGCTCCTTTCTTTCTTGATAGATTCCTTTAATTTCCATACCATGTCTTTCTCTTTATGACCAATCTGATAAGTATCAGGGACAGGAAATTCTGTGTTTCCATTTGTTTCTTCACTACAGGTCAAGTCAAGCCTTGCTTTCCTTTCTTGTAAGACTCAAAGAAAAACTTCCCTAAAATTTAAACAGCAGTATCAATGTCTTTAACTTTGATGTAATCTGAATAGCAGCCAGCATTCATATCGGTTTCATTTAGAAATGTAGATAGAAAAAAACTATTGTATTTTATGAGCGCATTACAGCAAATTTGTGTAAGAACTTACAAATCAGTTGACTTATCTTTGGCTGCTTTTCTCCTTATATACATGCACACACACACACACACACACACACACACACACACACACACAAACACACACACAGAAATGTGTTTTTCCACAAGATTCACATCAGTGTATGCTTTTGTGTCTTACCCTTTAATACCAGTCTATATATATAGTAAATACAATGAAAAATTAGAGGCAAGTATAGAAACTTTTTAATTTTATAATTGACAAATTAATGCCATTTATTTATGAAGATATGAAGCTTTAATTCCAAAAAAATCATGAGATTGTTATATATCACTAAACCACATCTGTCTCCTCAGGTATCTATATTTTTGTAATGAGAAACTCTAACATCTATTCTTCTAGTAGTATGAAATGATCAATTTGAAATTATTAGCTGTGGCAACTTCCTGTGCAAATAGATGTTTTAGATGTATTTCTCCTGTTTAGATGGAGCTCTGTGTACTTTTGCAAAGATCTTTCCATTCCTCTCCTCATCTCACATCCTATCTCTGCAATTAATCCTTATTAAAAGGAAAAGAAAGAACAAAGATTGAGTAGAGGTCAAGCTGTGGTATAGATTTATCCCCAAAGGATGTTCTAGCCCTAAATGGTCCTATGGAGTCTTCCTGACCCGGACTGGATGGGTGAAATTTTCACTCTTCCCTCTGAGGCAGACGATAGACATTTGTCACAAGGGAAACAAGCAGCCATCAGATTCAGCTACTTGTTTGAAATCATGTAAGGATAACACATCAGAAAAATTTGCTGCATTATTTGAAAAGATTTGTAGATTTGGCCAGTGATAAGAGAGATAATACTTGTGAAATTTGATGAAAATTCTGAAATGAATTCTCTCCAGTATAGCAAAACTATCTTGAACTGACAATTCTCATGTTTATCCAAATGTTTACCAGTGATATATCATAGAAAATAGCTGTAATGTCCATTAACTTCTATGCCTAACTTCTTCACCCATCACCATCATCTCTCTGGAGAATGTGCTGCTTTTAAGGATTGATAATGAGTCTCTCATTAGTACATTCATTATCCTAAGTATACTTGCAGACTATAAAGATGAAGGCAAATGATTTTCTTTTTTTTTAATATTTTTTTAAATTATTATTATTATTTATTCAACTGCGTGCATATGCATGTGTATGTGCGCGCACGTGTATGTGTCTGTGTGTGTGTGTGTGTGTGTGTGTATGTATGTGTGTGTGTGTAGAACCACGGACGAATTCGCGAACCACCATGGACACCTCTACCTCCTTCTGCCCCGGGATTCACAGGCTCCGCCCTACCAGGACCAAAAGCGCAGGCCGCCCCCGTTTCCGCCTGGCGTCTATACGTGGGATCTGGGATCCGAACTCAGGACCTTCCGCCTGCAAGGCGGAGGCTTAACCCCTGAGCCACCTCTCCAGCCCAGCAAATGATTTTCTTTTAACTACTACAGAGATAAAAGTTGTAGTAGGTTGAATGAAAAGTGTCCTCCACAGGATTATGAAAACTTTGTCCCAAGTTAGTGGTTATGTTTGTGAAGATTGTAGAATCTTTGGAAGGGTACTGTGGAAGTGTATCCTTGGGGGAAGGTCTTGAACATTGTTAGCCTAGATACACTTCCTGTTCTGTCTTTCTGCTTCCTGACTGTGGGTACAATGTGACTCACCAGCCGTGCCTTCTCTGACTGCTGCCATTTCTTCAACAACATACTAGATTCTATCTTTCTGCACCTAGAAGCCAAAGCAAAGTCTTGCTCCCTTCAATTGTTTTTATCAGGGCATTTTATAATAGCAACAGAAAAGTAGCTAACACTGATATTTTCTTACTACATTAACAACAGAATAAGCACAAATAATGAAGTCAAAGAGTGTAAGACTTTTAGGATCTTTTCTTCATAAAGGTACAGCCACAAACTGAAGAAATGACAAAAGGCTATCTCCTATTGATAAAAATTTAATTTAGGCATTAACTGCCTCTTGATAAATATTCTTGATCACATGTCTGAAAAACTGACAAAATCCTAAAATATGGATAATCTATAGAGGAATAAAATCACCTATTCACTATAATAACAGACTCTACAAAATACTGTGATCTTCTCTTGCTCTAAGAAAGGTAGTTTGTAGAAGGCAGGGAAAGATGATGAAATTCAGATAATGCTATTCTCAAAATTATGTGCTTTACAAATTCCAAAACCTTGTAATGCTTGGGAAGAGTAAGTATTTAACACATATAAAGTACATGTGATGTTGTCTTGCACTGGGCAAGCATTCAGATGTTAGATGTCAATGTTATCATCATTTTGATATCCTCTACACAGCACCTGGACTGCAAAAGAGAACAGAGAAATCTTAATAAAATAACTTTAAGTTGGATTGAAATAATGGAATATTTTTCCTCACAAAAGAATATCTGAAAATAATAATAACATGTAAATAACATATTATATTAAAAGTAGGGAAGTATTATGTGAAAATGGAGCTAGTGCCATATATTTTTAACTAGAGGACATTACTACTGTAATTTGCCTGACTTTTGAAGGATATGAGTTGTGCTATATTAAACATTGGAATACAGTTCTCTCCAGTTAAATATCCATACTGTGCTTTTTATATTATCTAGTAATTCTTGTTTGGCTTTTGTAAATACCTGTTTCCATAATAACTTTGCTAACCTATATTCCCACCAACAATACAAAAACATCTTTTTTTAAACTCCAGCAACATTTATTAATTAATGGTTGTTTTTTATAACAACCATTCAAATTATGGTGAGATAATACTTCATTGTGGTTTGCATTTGAATTTCTCAGATAATTAAGAATATGCAGCAGTTCTCATATAACTTGTTGGTCAGTTGTTATCTTCTTTTTTCAGAAGTATCTACTAAGTTCTTTGAATCATTTTTTGCTGCTTATTTTCTTGCAATTGAGTTGTTTGAATTCCTTATATTCTAATCAGAGCCCAGTTTGCAAATTTGTTCTCCCATTATTCATTCCGCTTATCTATTTAAGTAGTTTACTTTGTTATGTAGAAGATTTTTAATGTTTTGAAATTACATTGTTTGTTTCCTGTGCTTGAGGTCTTAGCCAAAGCAATTTATCCATGCCAATATCCTGACGTGCTTGATTTTTTAGAAGTGGTTAACATATGAATATATGAAAATGAAAGTCAAATTTAGAAATGCATTTGTATAAAAAAACAGTAATTATAGGTAAAAGATTATTAGGTTGGTATTGAATTGTCTAACCTCTGTTTAATCTATTTTTCTACTAAGTTTTCAGAACAAAATACCCTGAGAAAGTGCTTGTTAATGTCTTGGCCATTTTCACCTCAAATTGTCTACAGAGGGCAGCAAAGAGCTGCAATCCAAGATGAGCCAGCTGGCAGGACAAATCTCCTAGCTTTCTGTTCCAGTACCATATCCACCATTGTGACAGGGGCTAAAGTAAAGGTTCAGCTTTACAAACTTACATGATTAATTCTTATGAAAGAAGGAAAAGAAGAGAGATCAGAATTGGCTACCTGACCGACATCATAAGTGTGTAGAAATCAGAGCGTTCAGTGAATCCAACAATTTTATTAAAATTATTCTAAAACTTGACACTGAAAGGGATGTCATTGCTTAAAAAATACAAAATATTCCAAAAATAAATAATAGTTAGAATGTCATGCACACAAATATTTTATTTATTTATTTAGTGTGTGTGTGTATGTGTGTGTGTGTGTCAGAAGGCACTGTGTGTATCCTTGGACCAAAGGTGACTTTGGGATTCATCCTGGATTGCTGCTTCTACCTCTTTTTTGCTTCACTCTAGGATTTCCCTCACTCTGCCCACAGTATTGGAAGCACAAGCCATAGCCATTTCTGACTGGAGTGTTTACACCAGACCTGGGATCCAAACTCTAGACCTTCTGCCTGCAAGGCAGAGTCTTGACTCCTGAGCCATTTCTCCAGCCCGTTTTAATATTTTATTTATTTACTTATATATTTATGTGTGTGTGTGAGAGAAGAAAGAGACAGAGAGATAGAGAGACAGAGAGACAGAGAGAGAGGAAAGGCGATAGAAGGCACAAGCATGCATACCAAGGCACATGGGTGGAGATCAGAGGATGACTTTAACAAGTCTTTCCACCATGTAGGCTTCTAGGAATCTAACTCAGTTGGCTAGTTTTGTAGGCAAGTATCTTGCTGGCTCAAAGATTATAGTGTTTTATGAAATTATAAATTCAGCCAACCAATGACAAGCAACCATAATGGATGTAGCACAGTGTATGTTTTAAGGTTACTTCATGTTAGTGCTTCTCACTGTAATGACTATATCTTAATTTTACACTTTGTATTCATTAACTATTCTTGACATAATAAAACCCAAAGTATATCCAGGGGGCCACTAGCTCATCTGTATCAGAGCAGTAATTCACTACCCTAGATTGGATACTGATTCTTTCTGGAGTTTACCTAGTTAGAGGTTTATTAGGGTATATCCCATGGTCTGCCTTTGAGGATTAAAAGGAAAGATATAAACAAAGGACAGAACAAAGGTCAAGCTGCAGCTCAACTCCACTCCCAAAGGGTGTTCTGGGCTCACAACAGGCCTTCAGAGTTCTACTTGAGGCTGAGAGAGTTCTGCCTTCATTCTCCCTTCAGGGTCAGCCTGTGGAAGTGGGCTGATTAAGGGAGGGTATGAACTTGGGTTAGGTGACTCAGACAATGAATGCCTGCAGAGGCCATAGTTCATCTTTAAAGGAATGTTTGAGTGCATCATCATTACCTGTACTCTCTTTGTGTATAATATAAAGTAATCAAAGCTTATTATGCTAAAACTAAAGGGATAACATTTGCATTTATTTTGCAAGCTTTGTTATCTCTTAGAGCATTAACTTATTAATTCATGTTTAATGGGAAGCTATTATCTTAGAAGGACTGTTAGCTCCTTCAAATTCTGGTTCTTAACAGGTGAGACAGCTGATGGATGAAAATACCTGAAGTGAATAGTACATTCAAAGTTTACATTAAAAGCAAACACTGAAACACAAAAGGGAAAGTGACTAGGGGTTTGCTTAATTGTACTTAAATGAACAGTTTACAACACCTTTAGGCATTCATTTTTCAAAGAAACAATTTAGATAAGGAAAAATAAATGTGTTAATTTGGAGACATTCTAATCTCCTCATTTAGGGAAATCCTTAGAGAACCACACTGTGACAAAAATCAAAGAAGTAATAGAGAATTTGGTTTGTATCAAAGTAAATGAAACCAGCTTTACTATTATAGAAAAATATTTACTTCTAGATGATATATGGACAAATAGAGAAATAGAAAAAAAAAGTCAAGTTACCCACCATCTATCATGTTTCAACTTAGAGAAAACACTGTGGTCTTATTTTCCTTCCAGTCATCCTTCCCTCCATACAAGTATAAGTTTTGATTAGGGTTATTTTGGTTACAGACTAAGTTTTTTTTTTTTCTATTCCATTAATGTGTACTCAAACAAAAGTTTGCATTACTTCAGGTTGCTCCTTAATGGCATGTGGAGCATATAATTAGCATCATTACAAGGAATGAAGAAGAATTGCTGAATTGGGGTGCATATTTCAAACTGTTCCTTTTGGAGAAAGTCCACTGAATTACTTGGTCAAAGAAAAATAACATTTTGAGTTCACAATGCATTGCCAAAAGAAGTCTAAAATAGTGCATCATTGCCTCTGAATTTGTATTTTTTGCAACAGTTCTAACAAAATTTGATGAGGAAGAAAATATTTCACTGCTGTCTGATTTTTTTATTTCTTTGATTAAGTAAATGCAATCTTTTTTTTTAATTAGTAACATGTCTCTTTGTTGCCGGGTGACTTTCCAGGTGCCTGTATGTATCCAGGTTCTTGTGTTCAGAGTTAAAGACTGAAACCAGGACACATGTGGAGGATTAAGGGAGAGTTTATTAGAGGAGAGAAGAATGAGAAGAATGAAACTCATGGACTCCAGACGTGGAGTGCATGAGAGGAAGCGCCCTGGACAATTCATGGACTCCAGGCATAGAATCCATGAGGGACAATGAGCTGGAAAAAAAACCTGCCCATGAGGGGCAAGCACCAAAGATGGCTGCCAAGGTCAGATGTACATATGCTTTTAGGTAAGCCCAAAGGGAAAATGTCTTTTCCTCATTGGTTAGCTCATGTTGGCACCCACCCCTGCTGATCTTGTGCCCACCTGGAGGTGCTTCTTTTGATGGATTTAACTTACCTACAATGGAGAACTAATCTCCACATCCTTTGCTAAGCAAAGGGTCAGGAAAGTTGACTTCTTATCTGTGGAGGATTGAAGTCAGTTCCTCTCTGTTGAAGGGGGTGTTCCTCTAGGGTAACCCCAGCAGTGCAGGATGATCTTCAAAAACCTTCAGAGACCTTCCCAGCATGGCTGCTCTAAAACTGCCTAATCTTGACTGCAAATAATCCATTTGTTACAGAATCTGAGATGTCTTGTTTTCTTTGTGTGTGTGTGTGTGTGTGTGTGTGTGTGTGTGTGTGTGTGTGTGTGTAGGTCAGAAAACAACTTCATGGAATCAGTTCTCTCCTTCCATCTTTACATGGGTTCCAGGGATTGAGCTCAGGTCATCAGGCTTATATAACAAGCACTTCAACTCACTGAGCCATCTCACCAGCAATGAATCACTGCTTTTAACAGCTGATAGGTAAATCCTCCGTATACATAACTCTGACTCTTTTCTCCATAATTACTGCAGGTTTTCTCTACTCTCTTCTCTCTCCTTGCTTCCTCTTCTCTTCTTTTCTTTCTTCTCTTCCCTTATCCATCCTTCCCTCACTTCTCCTCCCCTTCTCTACAATGCTTTCTTCTCCCCTTTGGTTCATATCATGAATCATTCTCAAGACTCATCCACCTTATTATTTTCAGGCAAGATCAAAGCCTAAAAGTCTGGCTAGCTGCCATGCTCTGGGGATTCCAAGTCTCCAAGGCTAGAATTAATGCTGAGCTACCACACCTACCCAACATCTGCATGACCTCTCTGATCTCCTGTTCCTCTTTCTTTTGATGGTTAGCATGTAACCATAGAATCATTTCACCAGCTCTCATTCTTAATATTAATTTGCATGTCTTAATGCTTTATTGATAATCTCAAATGCTAGCTATCATTTTATTTCAAACCTCCTGGATTTTTTGAAAACATAAGTAAAATAAAATTATAGAGTAAAATAATTTCTTTTGTAAGTACATCTCATTTGAACTTTTGACACGAAAGTTACTGATTAACTTTCTAGTATTAATATTTAAACCCACATTGTGTTTCTGTGAGACTCTGAAAATTTATCATTCCATTCTGTTAAAGATAAATTTTTCCCAAATTAACCTAACCGTCCCATAACCCAAGAAAAAGTAAGCCATCTGTTAGTTTGTGGTGTGCTCACAGACTGAGCATTCAAAACCTTGACTATAACTCACAAATCAATCCTAATATATCTCAGAATGTTAATAAGAAAATAAATACCACAATGCCAAATGGAAAAAAATAATTTATTATAGTTTAACAATTCATTGTATTGATTGGTATGCACTTATATTATATTCTTATATTTCCCATTACCCCCAGGATCCTTTTTAATTGTCCATAGTTCTGATTAAATTTAAAATCTTCCTTCCTCCCCCACCTTCTTCTTGCCCTTTATTAAGAAGATAGAGTGAAACAATTGAATTTGCTTGAATACTTGTATGTGGTTTAGAAATACAAGAATTCTTTTTAAAAATTTGCTAAGGAAAATTTAATTGGGAAAACTAAGAAAGCTGATACAATTTCTTCTGTTATTGATAAATTAATGATCAAAAAACTTAAGAGAGCAGGAAATTAATTAAGGTTAAGATTCTGCTTACAGTTCATAGTCCATTTTGTTAGGAGAGTTCATATCAACAATAGTAACCAATGGAACTAGAGACAACATATCCACATGAATTGCTGAGAGTGATGCAAGTCTTCTTGCCAGTATGTAAGTCTGTCATCGTACCAAACTATCTTATTCATCTGCCCAGGGAATGGTCCTATCCACTATGGATTCAATCTTCCATCATCAACTAGATAATCTCTCCCAGTTTTGTTCAGGGCTGCTAAACTACTAATTCCTCAAAGATATATCCAGAGCTGTTTTAAATAGTCAAGTTGATACTAGCTAGCACATAAGCTCTAAGGCTATTTTATTTTTTTTAAGAGACAAAATCTCAACCAGCACAAGCCGAGTCACACATTCATTATGTAGCCAAGGATGACCTTGAACTTCTAATCTTCTTGTTTCTTTCTCTCAAGTGCTAGAATTAAAAATGTGAACCATCACACCTGGTTAATGCTGTTCAGTATTTGAACCCGTGACATGATAGGCATGGTCCTCAAGCTCTTACTTACTAAGGGCACTGCTAAGTTGTGATGATGAGTTGTATAAACTTTAACATGGCACATTTTAAACAGGCTAAGCCTAATTCCTTTGGAATGTACATGTTGGAAACCAAAAATAGGTGTGACTAGGCATCTAAGAATTTGTGAAACTATGCGGTAATCTGGAGTCCTCTTAACAAAAACAAAATACACTTGCTACTTTCTTTCTGATAATAGGATTAAAGTGAATTATCGATTTATTGTCCGTGTTTATATTGAGTTAAAATATAAAAAAGTACACGGTAAATAATAAATACAGGGCTATGGGTTGTATATGTTTTACATTTGCACATCTCACTGAGTATGAGGGTCTTCAAAATGGATTGCTTATGATAATATATTTTGTTGACCAAAAAAAGAAGCATGTTTTGGTTTGAATTCAGTTCCCACAAAATTCATTTGTAGTCATCTTAACCCCTTGTGGTTTAGAATATGACCCTTGGAAATAAAGTCATGGTAGATATAATATTTAATACGAAGTCACAGTAGTGTTGACCCCTAATCCAGTATGACTTATTTTCTGTAAAAAAAAAAAATAAAGGAAGAAATGAAGGCACAGACTGCACACAAGAAAAATACTTCATGAATGCCAAAATACTCTAAGAATGTAGGAAGTGCTTAAAACTGATCCTTCCCTGATCTCCTTAGTCCTGTAGAGGAACATAGACTTTAATTTTAGACTTCTGACTTCTAGAACAGTGAGGTATTAAATTGCTGTTTGTCTGAATCACCCAACTTACACTGAACTGAATTACACCAAATTACAGCTAGCTATGTAACCTCCAATTGTAACCTATAAATTGACCAGCTTTTATCCTTGAAAAGCAAAACAAAACTTCTGGCTTGTGGTGTTTATTGTAAATGAGTCTCCAAAACATGAATTCCAGATAATAATTTGGTTAAACCACTAAGAATGCAAAGCAATGGAATCAGTAAACCCTATTTTTGTTTTAAGTAGCATTTATTTTATTTTATAGGGTATTACTTTAATGAAGGATCAAATTGCTCAAAGAGACCCTTACAAACTCTTTATCTTAGTTGATCAGCTGAAAAATCTGAAAACTATAAATGGCATAAATTTTAAAATCTTAATGGTATTTTTTGTACTCATGATTATTCTTCCTAGACAAGTTATTGAACTGAGTTATACAATAGTATAGAATAGTCCATATTTATACTTATTTATAACACTGGACACAAAACTGCAAACTATTCAAAAATAAGTTTAAACAATAGTAAGCTACATAAAATCAAATTCAATATGTAATAATCTTTAAAGAATTAGAAATGAACTTGGTTGGAAGCTCAATAAATATATGTAATTGATTTCAGAATATACATTTTGAACTGATCGTTTGTTCAGCTAACCCAATAGGCCACTTATGCAAAAAAATGTAAGATAATAAGAGAAAGACTGAGAGGGAAGAAGAAGGGTGGAAGTGGGAAGGGAAAGGAAGATGGGACTGGAAATTAAGGTATGAAGTTATCATAAATTCACTGTAATCATGCATTAAACAATAAAAGATTAGTTAAAAATAGTTTGGAGGTAGGTGAAGTGACTTTTCCTTTTAAAACCTGATTATATATTGTAAGTAAAATAGGAAATTCTGATTTAGATACTGACCTCACACAAATGAAAGGAAATTCAGTTTTGAATGAACACTATTTACAATGAATACATGTAATGAATTGGAAACTATGGATAATTTGATGAGTGCTTTCTGGGCACTGAGACTTGAAATTTAGAAATTAAAAAAGACACAAAGATAAAAAGAAAGAAAATGAATAATCACCCTTTCTGCAAGGCTTTTATTGAATTTAATAGCTGCAAGTATCCAAAATACTTGATTAGTAATATGGCAAAAAGTTCGGTTTTAATTTTAATTTTCTTTTAAAATTCAATTATAAGCCCAGTAAATGATTGTATGATTTCTTTTGTGAGGTATTCATTTACCTTTGAGCACAATGAAGTATGAAAATATAATAATATCTCTTTTACTTCATCAAAGCATCCAGTAGTGCTGGGCAAAACCCACTGGGACTGCATGGAAGCTGGTGAGGTGGTCTCAGTGAAGTCACCTGCAAGGGAGGTGGGAGATGAATATTCTCTTTGATATTAGAAAGTGAAATAAGGCTGGAAAAAGTTTCATGTTAACAAAACAATCCTTGAAAATCCATAAGGTTAATTACATATAGCACTAATACTCTAATGTATTAACCCTGATTATGGATAATTTTTGAAAAACAGTTTCTTATAATATTAAAATTAAATTGAAAGAGCCCATTAAGTTTTCTTTCATAATTTCCTAAATTAAAGGTTACAATCCAAATTCTCTCTCTCTCTCTCTCTCTCTCTCTCTCTCTCTCTCTCTCTCGTCTGCAAATGGTCCAAGTCACAACAAGAACTCTGAAGAGTAACAATGTTTAGAGGGTAAGAAGCTAGGCAGAGTACAAAGAAAGTAGCATGAAGAGAGAAAAGGTCACAAATATGGAGACTCTGATAGTTATTATGCAGGTTAGAAAGCTTTTAGAAAGAGGGGAGGGGCTATTTGCAACTAAAAGGTAATACTGGTCTGGAAAGGCTTACCAATGGATGCTAATAACATTAGATGGAAACCTCTTTGCACTAGTCAAAGTACCACTCCTCAAAATTTACTAATTACTAAAAGGAAGTTGTATTATATGTATTCATAGTCAGATCAACTGACTTAGAGGGGAATTTTCCCCAGATCTCAAACTGTTTGGGTTTTGAGACAGGGTCTCATTCTGTAGCCCAGGCTAACGGAACTTGCCACTCATGGACCACCAAATCTAGATGAACTGTTTCTTATTAAGCCTATGTCCCTAATGTCCAAGTTACAGCCAATATTGGATTTTTTTAAAGCATGAAATGACAATGAAACAAAGAGGATGAATTTGAGACACAAGTCATTCCAAAGACAAGTGACCAACAATCAAAATGTTAATGGCATCATAGACTAAAAATAAGAGGTAGTTACTCAAGATTAAATTTTAAGAAATATGAACAAATATCTTGTGTAGTGTCAGAGGATGAGTTTACATAATAAATAAGACAGCAGAGAAACATTTTAAGGACAATTATGTATTATATAGCAAGGACTCTTTAAAAATGATTGTCAATTTTCTTACAGTGGCACTTGAAATTGTAGGAAATTTTGACTAGTTTTAGAAAATGCAAGCAGAACATTTACAGGTACCTAACTGGCAAGTTGTCCACAATTTACCTCTACAGTTATTAGGAAAAACACACCCACCCACACATGCATGGTGAAAGCTAAAATGTTAGAATATTAAAGAATCTGTCTTGTGACATCAGTGTAATCATTGCACCCACAAACCTTTCTTTGTTTTTAAAATGTTCCTTTAAAACAGAAATGTGTACTGGAAAGGAGGTGTCGGTGTAACTGAAAGATTCAGGAAAATAGGGCAGATGAAGGGAGTGGGTGTTGCTTTCTCTCATTGGAAGCCTTTTTAGTCCATTAACAAAGGATTGAGAATTAGAACAGAGGTGAGAAAAGGAAATAGCATGTTCATCCAAGTCTTGGAGAAAGTTAACAATTAAGATGAAGAACAAAATGGAGTTGAAAACCAAAGAAAGAGTGAATTGGGAGAGGAGTCTTTACTTTTGCTATTTTTAGTTTGGGGCATTTTACTTTCTCCATCTTGTTCTGAGAATGAAAGAGATGACTTTCAGCACCATTAGACAAATGTCTGCAAAGAGGAAGAAGAGAGAGCTGGGCGCTACTTCAAGGGTTCTGAAGTTGCAGTGTGAACAAGGAACCACAACACAGGGAAGCAGAAGTGAGTTTTCCCTGACATTAGCAGGTGACTTAGATCGCAGTTCTTTCAGCTTCCTCTCTGCCCCCCAAAATCAGGCCATTGCCCTCTGAAAGTTCTCCTTCAGGGCAGAGTTGATAAGATCTTTCATCTATGCATCATGGCCATGACAGACAACTTTGATTTATAACATTTCTCTGATCTGTTCCTTGTGACTTCTAGCATGTAAACTGGGTCACATGATATGGATAGCCCTGCCCTCCCCCACACCTACACACACACACACACACACACACACACACACACACACACTCTGTCCCAAAAAGTATAACAGCCAGAAATTCCATTTACTGAAGAACTTTTCTCTCCTTTCAGGTCCCATACTGTGCAGTGCCTTAAATCTTCCCATATTCTGGATTGAAGATTCCTTCTTCCTTCATGATGAGATGGTATAATGTTCCTGGTGTTCTAGGAACTAAGTCTCAGCATGGTACCTATTGTTATGATGTCTGTCTCTTGAGTTTCTTTTGCCTCATGATCTCGTCATGACTGCCTATGGCCACAAGTCTATAATTCTCCTAATAAAATCTTTCTGAAGGGAAATTTCACCTCAACTTAATTTCTAGGAACATGTGAATAACCTTTTATTACTTACAACAAATACCTTATTTGCATGATCCCTCTAAGAGTCTATAATAAATTTTCATCCTTCATTATTTTTGAAAAGACTCTCAGTATAAATTCAGACTCTACCAGTCCTCTATCCCTATACACAGTGAGGTATTTAATAGGAATGAGGAGGTAAAGCTCTTGTACAGAGAAAATGCATTGATTGTCTCAAGCCTCAGCCAGCCTGGGATCATTCAGGTAGCTGGTTGAAAAACAAGCTCTGGAAGGTAATTACATCCTGACAGTACCAATGAAGACAGTGAGATTCATGCAGCTCATGTCTTCCCAGTCCCACACAGATCTTGCTTCACCTGGTACCAGGTCACAGATACTATGATTTCAGAGCTTTTCCCTTTGTACCACATGTGATCTCTTTCTTAGCTTCTACTAAATGTGTTAGCAGAAAAATTCAACCTAACCTTATTAAGGCTATGAAAAATTCATCTTACCAATTCCAGTTCCTTAGAGTAAACTACAAACTTTGAGAAATTTAAGCCAAACAATTCAACCATATTTTCACTTGCTAAAGCCATAGTCTTCTGCTTTATACTCTACTTTGCTTGGTTTTAATAGACATATCACAAAATAAAATTAAATAAATGACTCTGACTGTATTAATGTCTATTGATACACAACAAATTATCATGGACATAAGTAAACAGTATAACTGAACTATACAAAATCATTCTTTGGTGTCCAGTGTCAGGAGTCTAGAAAATTGCTATCCGACTTTTCTGCTCAGAGTCTCATCAGTCTGAGAAATATTGCCTAGCCTTTTAGCTCATCTGAGTCTTTGAGAACTTCTTCCAAGGTCACCGACAGGAGAATTTCATTCCTTGAGGTGGTAGGACTGGGATTCCTGCTTTTCTGTGAGCTGTAAGTTAGAAGTCAATTTAACCTAAGAATTATGTTCACCCTCTGCAAATATTCTTCCTGACAGTGTGGCAGTTTATGCCTTCAAGGCTAGGGGGCACTCTTGAGAGGGTGACATCGGTCTTACCAGTTCACAATGTCATGTCTTGACTCTCTCTTCAGCATAAAATGAAACCTAATCCAAGGTGAATCTCATCATAAGAACATTGCTACCCCCACTCAAAGAGCCGAGGGGCAGAGATTGGGTATGTCAAAGTCATCTTAGGAGTCTGCCAGCTACACAGAAATGTTATGTTCAAAGGTACTTTTATGCATTTTGTAGCTGACATCTAAATATTTTTTTCATAATTATATTTCTAAAAAACTTCAAGCTTCTAACCAAGAGCAGTTTTCCCCTGGATGCTTGTCCTAAGTCTGTTCTCGCAACGAAGTGAACACACAGGACAAGCATTCCATTCTTTCTAAAACAATGGATCTGTGATCTGTCTTAGATGTGGCTCTAATTGCCTCTATTGCTAATGTTGCTGCTCATTTGTAGAGAATCTGTACTAGTGTTTCTTTCTGAGATTATTATCTTTTGAATATGTATATTTCTGTAAATATTCAGCTCTGCTTTGTAAAAAGTAAACCAAGATCCTGCCTGGCAGCTGAACAGGACATGAGTTTATAATGTGGCATTGTGTTAGATTGCTTAAAGGCTTGTGACTATAATAATAAAGATTAAAACACTATGGGGCATATGTGTTAGTGGCTTTGATAGGCGTTAATTATGTTGTCATCTAGGAGAGTGAAAATCCAACCTCCTGAACTTGGGTCTTGGCATGGAGACCAAGGATGTGATTTAAAAAAAATACTATTGTTATTAAATATATGTATTTGTAGTCCTAAGTATATTTGCTCCTTTAGATATTTTCAGTGTTTTTTTTTTTTTTCCAGTGTGTTAATGCAGGTTGCATCAGACTTGCCCTTTTGGATCCCTGAGCTATATGGTACTGGAGACTCACTGGAGAGCTTTTAAAGCTGTGTAGTGTCCGTTGGGTGCTTAGAGAGTTTCATGGTTTCAATTGCAAGTTGTCCCTCACAGGTTCATGTAGTTAAATCTTCAGTTGTTTGGGAAAGCCATGGCACCTTTAGGAGTTGGAGCTTTGCTGGGAGGAAGGCAGTCACAGGGGTGGCCCTTGAGGTTGGTTAGCCCTGCTCTGCTTGACTGAGTGAGGGAGTCTCCTTGTGGCCTGCAGCAGCTGAGTCTCCATGAGGGACATGACTTAGCCTGTCTCCAGCTTCTGCCAGCCAGCCATACCTTTCGGTCATAATGGATCATATCTGCCCAATGAAACCATAAGTTGAACCCTTTCTCTCTTTAAGTTGCTTGAGTTTGAGTATTTTTCTCACAGCAACAATGAAGAGTAACCAGTACAGAAAGTGTCTAGGGTTTGACGACAGCTGGGAAACCTTCAAAAGCCAAACACTGTCTACTAGTACTGAGCAGAGAAGAGAGTTGACCTATCCTTATGCCTTTTGGCATTTAAAGGTGCTAATTGATCTCATAATCACTAAGAAGCATGTCTATCAGTTAAGCTTATATACACAAGATATAAAACTGACAAAAGAGACCTTAAGGAAATCACTTATTCAAATGCTCTGTAAAATTCTACAATTTTGTGACGTGTAAATATTGACTTGCGACTATGACAAAAAATAAGACTCTGATAATATTTGGGAACTGAAAAAGTTTTTCTTTGGAAAACTTAGCAGTTAATGGTTTCAAGAAAGAAATATTAAGCACAAAATGTCTACAACAGTTGGCATTCATGCAGGAGCAGAACGTCCTGTTGTGCTAATGCATTGTGGTTGTAACACTCAGGGTGCCCTTGATCTGAATATTGCAGAAAGATCTGTTTAAAAATTCATTTGTTGCTTCTTCACACACCCTTCTTGAGGTGGTCAGATGCATTTTAGTAAGGTGAAGACACACAAGATCCACAGATCCTAATGCCTTCCTTGTCTGACACCTACTTCAGTATGAAACATGTTAAGACATTGTTCCTCTCAATCCTGAATTTCAATCAAGTTGTGTGAACTTTGAGTTTCTTGAAGAAAGCCTATCATTGCTGCACAATTCTCTCACACACTTGCCAGTTACTTACAGCAGAACCTCTCAAGTCACTCTCAAGTCATTCTTGGATCTTGCTTGGGATGTTTTCTGTGGAAAACATTCTATTCTGACTGCTCCCACCCTTCCCACAAGTCTACATAAATGTCTTTGTTACTAGACTAATGGGGCTACTGGGTTCTTTCTGGTTTAGGATATCCCTCAATTCTTCATTGTACATAAATCACACATTTTCTATGTGTCATGGATCTTTCAAATAAAAGCAAAGACTAGGTTAGAAACCCTGTCTTTTCTGTTTGTCATTTGATCTTCAAGGCTTATCTATAATAACGAAGTAGCTACTACTTGTTGAGTGAATGCATGAACAAGTGAATAATAAGACGATTGGTGAGAGAATGAATGGATTGCATTATTTGTGATTTCAGAATGTTGATCATTACCAATAGGCCCAGATAGAACAGATTAAGTCTCTATTCCTCCCTTACAGCTTGTCAGTCTGAAAGCGAATCCTGCTCCTCAGCCGGCATTATGACTGCTTATATTGATGTCAGGGGAAATGCTTTGTGAAGTTTTTTAATAAACCTATAATAGCAAAAGCAGATAGAGACCTTGGCAAGTTATGGATGTCAGTGCAATTCCCATTCCATCCCTAGCTTACCCAAACACAAGAGAAGAAAGATTGTAGACAAAAAATAGCATGAGCCAGAGCATGGAATAGATTTGAACATGTGGAAAAGATGTCTTGCCAGTGGTGAGTTCTGAGATGGCATTTCAAGGAGGAAAAGAGCAGCTGGCCATTCCAGACAGGCATGTTGGATGTCAGGAGAAAGGACAAGAGACAGAGGAGACAAGAGGCAGAAGTGATGTGGGCCAGGAGCACTAGAGAGGGTAACAGGTCAATGAGATTGGGGGAGCCAAGCACAGTTTACAGTCTGTCTCCAGCTTTGCTTCCTGCTTGAGGTAAGATTCCTGCCAATTTAAAACTTGCATGGAGATGAAACACTGGCATTTAAGCCTCCTTTCTCTGAAGGTGCACACACAAAATTGAAATTAAATGCAATCACCAGGGTATTTTTTCCCTTGAAATCAGTAATACTGATCATGTGTCTTGGTTTGGCATTTGTTAGCAATTCCAGGTGATGCCCTTCCAATTTGTTCGTGTTTTTACTGTCATCCGTAGAAAGACATTCTTCAGAGACGGTCAAAACAAGATCAAATGTAATCAAATTTGTAATAAAATAACATCCTTCAGCAGTTGAGAAAGGGAAGCTTGACATAGAAATGCATCTAGCAAAGTTGATATTTCAAGCTTTCTTTGCTCTTTTGTCAAATAGGAAATCAAAACTTTTTTGGATCCCTCAGATTCAGTGAATATTTGAAATTGCCTTGCAAGGTACAAATAGAAATGTTATCTGATGAGAGATAAGCTAGAACTAACTTTTACCTGGTGAAAAATGGCCAAAGATTATTCACAAGAGAAAGAAAACAGAACTGGTGCAGATGTCCATCAACAGCAGAGTAAATAGGGAAAATGTTTGAGTTAACTCAGCTGTAGGGAATTATGAAATCTGTAGGGAAAATGGATGTACCTAGAAAGGTTAAGTGAAGTGACTCAAGTTCAAAGGAACAAAAACATCCAATGATCTCTCATAGATGGACAAATGCTAATGTATGAATATATGTATATAAGGGAGAGAGAAAATGGGTATGGACTGTAAAACTGAGTAAGGCATCAACTGAGGAACCCCAGGTGCTGAGAAGGCAGTGGGTTGGGGATGAAGGGACAGAAGTTGCAGTGGGGCACATAAAGGGAAGGGCTGAGAGAGAAAGAAGGACGGAAGCAACCAACAGGATTCCTTTGGAAAGATGCCACAATAAAACCTAATTCTTTATAAGAGCAATTTTGCACAATAAGAGTAATAAATCAGAACAATTATAGCAGTGAATAATAAATTAATGAATAAATAAGTAAATAAATAAATAAAATAGAAAAAATGGCCAACGTAGCTGTCGGGTAGCCCTAACCATTTTGAATGATATTCTAAAAGTGTATTTCTTTCTTCAGTCAGAGAAATGTATTAAAGGTCTCCAAAGCACAAATACACAATTAAAAAACAGCAAAAATGGAAATAGATTCAGAAGGGAATGATAAAAGATTTCTGCCCAAAGTGTGGCATGTATAAATATTTCTTTTACATTCCTTCTGTTGTTTAAATATTTCCACTTGTGGTTGCTGCGTCTTGACATAAAAATTACCAAGATTTTCGTTTTATAGAGGAGGCTGGTAGCACCAGTCTGAAGCGGTCCTCAGGTACAAATCTCATTTTGGCACTAGTTTCAGTCCTGCCACACTTCCTTGCCTCACTCTTGGCCATGCCTCTGCTCACCTCAGTCTCCCCTGGGTCCTCTGGACCCACATGTTTAACCAGATGTACCTATCTTCTTCTGCCAAGACTCCTTAGGTGTCCTTGAGACACTCACAGACACAGAGCCTTTCCTTTGTCCCTCTGACTAGTTCTAAGCCACACTGTACGGCTAATGACTTCCCTAGGTTTTTCTTCAATTCCTTATTACCATTTTAAGTTGCCTGTTTGCAAAACCATTCTATTATTGCCTTCCCCCTGCCCTCCACTTCATCCATGTGAGCTCCACAATGGCTGCTCAGACAGACCCAGGTGGGCAGCTGAGGAGCAAGCATTGATGGTGGTGTCGAAGAAAGCCACCAGATAATCCGAAACAGGAAATGGCTTGGGGACCAAAAAACATATAGGCAACCTAAATCACATGATGAGGACTTACAGCTTTGTCCTCTGAAAGAACCAGCATTCTTGCTGTTGCTGATGACATGGAATGGTTCCTAAAAGGCAACATTTAAATTTTCTTACAGTAATCTTTGAAAACAAGCATTGTTCACAAAGCAAAACATTATTAAGTGTTCAGGGAGAAAGCAGATCCCTTAGAAAAGAAACACAATAACACAATCCCCCCTCATAGAGGCTGGAAACGAATCTATAGGCTAATAAGTAAGACCCAAGAGGGAATATGAAGTGTATTTATATGAAAAGGTTATAAATATTATGTTAATTAAAGTTTCACATGCACATCAAAAAAGCTAAGGAACACAGCAAGATGTATTTCCATTCTCAAGCACAGAGCAAAGGGAGAGTTTGTCAAAGCAACACTTAGCAAAGCTTTTCAAAGTAACTGGGGAGCTTGTAAAAAAAATAATAGTGTATATTGTGGACTCCCCAGAGGATTCCAATTAAGGACCAGGTAGTGCTGGTTAGGACTGTACACTCGAGAATTATTCTAATTTGGAAAGTCATACTGCATCTTCATCAGCCTATTTATTTCAGCTACAATCTTTGGTATTTACCATGTGCCAAACATTGTATGAAGTGTTTTACATTCATTTGGTTATTTGATTCTAGCATCAAATGCATGAGAAACAAGCAGACGAATGGTTTTATGTGACCAATTGATAAAGAACATGGCAAGAATGTTGGTGTTCTTAATGGTCCATGTAGTACATATAATGGCCAAAGTGAACTTAATAACTCAGTTTGTATTTGATTCTTATCATTTGTCCATAGATGGGTTTGAAATGAATTCATGTGGAGTTGTTCAGTATGAAGCAAGGTAAAACTGAGTACAATTTGTTTGTGAAAGGCTGTAATGTTCTAAAACCAGAGCAAAAAACAGTGGTATAAACACCAGGAAAAGTCAGGAGCCAGCCCTTATGGAAGCTCTCCCAACACAGCAGGCTGAAGGAGCCTCCCAGGACAATAAGAAAGAGTATCTGCATCAGACAGCACGCTAGACCAGGAGCATCTGCTTTCGGTTTGCTCTGTTTCACAACAGACTTAGTAGGCACTGACTGTGTGATAATCATTAAACATTTTTCATTTAATTCTATTAGCAATACTGTGCAATGCTATTGGTGAAATCATTATTACTCTGTTGATATACTCATTTGAACAGTGAGTTAAATAGACAATTTATATGTGCAAGGTTGCTTCTCTAGTAACTGGCGAGGAGAAGACTAGAACTCAGATCTATGGAAACCAAAGCCAGTTCTGTACCACCACCACCCCAGTGGGGTAAACAGCCTTAACCCTGAGACAGCTCCACAAGCCAGGCTGAGCTGTCTCCACTTCTTTCTGTTCCCTCTGACTACATCCTACTTCTCACTGGAGATACCACCAAGTGTTTACCTTTGTTTTCCTCAGTCGTATCTCACTCTACCTTTCCTCTGCCTCTGCATTTCTTATGCTATTCTGAGATAACTCTGTGCTTTGATGTTCATTTATCTTCTTGCTCAAAGTTCATCCCCAGGGCAGTCTTTCTCTAATCACCAATTTGGATTAAAGCCTTGACTGTACCACCTGCTATTGCTTTTATCACTTTACCATCCTGCTTTCTTCTGAGTACTTATCCTTTTCTTCAAATTACCTGAGGTGTTTATTTGTTCCCGAGTTCATTGCTTTTTCTCTCCTAATAGAATTTAAGCCTCACCTAGAAAGAGTCTTTATACTTTTGCTTACCAATCATATATTTGTTCTGTGAATGACTAAATGGTACAAGATTTGCCCAGATTTTTCCTTGTGTGTGCTAAATTATAATGGCATAAAGACAAACAATACTGAAATGATAATAATAGAGGAGAACAACATTATTATTTGGGATCTAAAAATCACAAAGAAATATAATTTTTAGTTGAAATGAATGCTTTATGTTTGCATTCAATTCACCTGGCAGAAATAGAGAAGGAACTTTTGTTATATTTCATGCTATATATGTATATGGAGAATGGATAGTCAGTGTGGTAAAAATTAGTAATTGACCACCTCTAAATCTCACATCTGATACTTTAAACACAGGATAACTTACTAAGGTGCTAGAAGTCAAGTATATAATTCAGATTTCGTGATCATGTAGTGGGTCCTGGAAATGAATAAGTTTTATAAGCACCTCGCATACTCCAGGAGCATTTGATACACGTCCATGTCTGGGAACCAGCAAATATGCTGCCTGGTTTAGAAAGAGACTTCTGTGTTTTGTGCTGGTGATGAATTTTAGAGAAATAGCACCAATTTGCATATTTGCATAACTTGAATCTGAAAGTCAAGAGTACTGTTTAAAAATCAAACTAAAAGCTGAAGCTCCTGTCTTTTGAAATCATGTATTGAGACACTGATTTGGTTTTGCCTTATAAATCTCTCCTACCCGAAAGCACAAGGTGCTTTATAAACATTAACTTCAGGAGAAACATGAATCTTGACAAAAACCCTGTCAACTAGATAAAATGTTTTTAGTCAATGAAAAAAAAAAAAAACTAATTCTATTTTTCAAATTGAATTCCAAGTGGCATTTCCTACTCCAGTGATGTGTGCTTCTGCTTAACACTTTGCTAGTTCTGAGTACCTCACCTTCATTTAGATGGCCTCAAACACATCTATGGGTAGACCTTTCTCTTCCTTATGATCCTCTTCTTTACCTTTGGTTGAGGCCCACTGCTTCCTTTAGTGGCTAATGAAGAAGAAAATTCAGATACCACGTTACCATCTTCCTACCTCCCTCCATTCTGAAAGCATCTAGATCAATTCTTATTGATTTCTCCAATCATCCCAAGATGGCCTCCTAGAATTTTGAATATATAGTGTTCCATCAAAATCTACATAAAATATATCGTGTTGAAATACAGTTTATGAACTTCAGATAACAGAAGTTGCAGTAAAGCATCTGAAAGAAAATTTTGTCCCTTACTACTTCCAAAGATTTTCTGCTTCAGAAGTTTCTCTTCGCAGATCCATAAATGTCTCTTCCATACTTGTCTACCAAAGTGCCTAGATCTTACCTTATTTCTTTTTTTAATTTGCTGTCACATTTTTGGAGCCTATATATAATATACCTGTTATCTAAAAGTTGCTTTAGGATTCTCTTTCAATAATCTCAGTAAATAACTTTATTTAATGATTTGTGGCTGCAAATTGTCCAGTACGTGGGGGGGGGAACAGTTCTACTATATGGTCATGTAGGTGAGTATCAAGTATATAATGTTTCATGATAAAAGTTCAGGCATCCAGGTTTCCCTCCATGATCTCAAGGTCTCTGAGACTATTTAATATAAATCAGAAAAGGTAAGAAAGAAAGGCTTTTTTATCAAAATTCAGCAAAATATTTGCTAGCATTCTTGTAACATGGTTGCATTGTAGTTGGATGGAACTGTATCAAAACTGTTGGATTGTTCTCCTTGAGAGGTAATTAGGTGTCAAGCTTTTGTAAAGCAAATTCTGTATCCAATAAAGAGAAGAACTAGTGAGTTTCATGTAAACAAGGTAAGTTATACAGAAACCGTAAAATTCATAACATCAAAAATATTAGTATCTCTTGAATAATCAATTCCTAAACATCTGTAAGGAGCATTGCAACAAAATGATAATAACTTGAAGTTGGGTAAGAGAAGCAACACTGAAGAAGATACCTGTTTTTTGTTTTGTTTTGTTTTTTAAAATCTGATCACTTCAAAAAAAAAAGCTGTGAGCCCATTTACTGGGCACTATTTTAATATTCTTAGCTAAGGCCCTACTTTCTTGGTTATACTTTAAAAGAAGAATCCATTATTTAATGGTAAAGCTTGAGTATTTGCATTCAGCTACATAGTTGGCCTAGATATTGATTCCCTATTAGAAGGATATATACAGCTCTATAATTTATTTCATGCTTGACATGTTAAATGCTTTAGTTGTTCATAGAGAAAGGAATATTGAAATAGGGCTCCCTGACATGAAACTTCATGTAAGCACTCTTGCAAGTAGTATTTTTAAACATTCATTTCACAACCAACTTTCTCTGAGAACATTGAAATGCAGAAAAATAGTACATTTAAAACATTATTTATGCAATTAAATATATTGATAAAATTATATTTTATACAGAGATGTATGAGTCATTCCAAAAGTATAAATATCTCCTCTGAATTTCAGATTTTTTTAAAATTTGTGATCAGAGGAGAATCTCTAATAAATTCTCTGGAAGAAAGACAACTATTGAAATTATCACCAGATCCATTAGTGAAACTGAAAGATATGTATAAAATATTAGCAGTGGTTTTTGGGGAGGGTGTGGTTATAAGTGATTTAGATTTTATGTTTAGTGATTCTTTTGTTTGAATGGCTTATTAGCCTTCCTTTTGCTATTTTAGTTGGGAAACAAATAGATAAACCCATGTGAGGAATGAAAAAATTAGTCTGTAGGCTCTAAACTTGTGCCTGAGAACTCTCCCCGCCCCCCACATGATCACCCCTTGGTTTCTAAAGTTAACTTTCATGCTATCTTTCTGCCACACCTTTCTGACTGGCTAACTCCAACTTATCTCTTACCATGTCACTGAAGCCTCACCTCTGTGGCTTTATTTTTTATTATTTTATTCAGACAGACTCTTACTTTATATCCCAGACTGACCTCAAATTTTCAATCCCCTTACATCAGCCTCCTGAGTGGTGGAATTACAGGTGTGCTCCACTGTGCCCAGAACACCACAACTCCTGGTTGTCTTTTATCAGTTTAAACCTCTCCTGCAACATGACCAGGAATGTCTCTCCTATTGGCTAATAATCATAAGAACATAAGAACATCTGAGAACTTTCTAGTGGAGATTTTCTTACACTGGAAGTATTATGCACTTTTTTTGTCCATTTGAGATCTGTCTACGAATATTTTAAGTAACTGCCTCTTCAGATATCTTTGAAATATTCAGTTTTACAACAAATCTTGTATCTGTTCTGTAAATTGTAACAAATACAATCCAAACAAACCAAGGATCTACCAGTTTCCTGCTGAAAGCTCTGTGTCTGAGACCCATTTGGCCTTGCCTGTAAAATATTTGCCAATCTTGGTGTAATCAAAAGAATTGGAACAGATTTGGAAAAGGCAAACTCATCATTACCTTTAATGGTATGTCCTCAGAGAAACACAAGTGGTGGCAATGTCCTTCAGTGACCTGTCCCATGTTTAAGTTGCACTGTCATTTATCTGAGCTGATCCAACAGGAGGCCCCATGGGAAGCCACCTTGGGGTAGTTTGAGTCCCTGCTCCCCCTCAGGTTATCAAGCAAACTGAGCTCCATCGAAGAAAGTGACTGTGAAGTTAGACTTCTGGGCTATCAGAAAAGCCATTTATCTTATCATGGGAGACTTAAGAGTACTGTTCGGTAATCATGCTGGTGTGTCTGAACATTTAGCACATAAAACAAAAAAGAGGGCTTATTTGATTTGATGATATAAACCAGAGCTAGTAGCAGTATTGGGATGATGCCCAGAGGTACATTTTGTTTAATATAGATTAAAGCTTTTAAAAACCTAGATCTAGTTAAAAACATTATCAAAAAACTAATGTCCCACCATACAGATAGTGAAGAGTGAGGATACAAAGAAAATATTTCCTTCCTTCCATGCTCTTCCATACAAAGAAGAAGCAGATAATTTCATCCACATGAAGACAGACTCTGAATAGCATGCTGGAAAGAGGCCAGGGAGACCTAGGGCTCTGTGCCAACTCTTGAAAATTCTGGTCCCGATTTGCTGCCGAGAATTCTCTCAAACACCTGTTCCTCTGCTGGAGTTAGAGAAGACTTGAGTACAAACACTCCAATGAGTTACCTGTGAATGGAGATGTAAAGCAAGATCGTATTCACATAGCCATACAGTAGCACCAAGTCCAGCAAACACAGAGTAAAGTCAAACACGAACACAAGTGAAAATTGAAATAAAAAGTACAGCTAAATAAATAGATTCCCACATGATTTCAACCTCCAGGGACTATATGCAGACAGTTTATCAGGTTAGAAACCACTGACTGCCACCCAGGATAGCCTTAGTGTATGCCTTATGCACCAGGAATAGATTTGCCACCTGGCAGTTTCAGCCACAGGATTTCACAACCCAGTGGCTATATTTCCTAGTGAAAACCAAAGCATCCTTACAATGTGTTCTGGTCTCTGCAAAGCATGAACACCCCACCATACAGGCCTCTCCACTGCTTGGTGTACCCCAGCAGTGGAGATCTTTACTGTGAGGGTCACTGTGATTGCAAGGCTAATCTTAAAATTTCATTTGCATCAACATGTGTGGGAACTAGACTTCACGGGGCTACCACCTCAGCCTCTCTGTAGCAAAACCTGCTCTCCAGGAAACCTGAGCAAGTCGGCCTGCACTACTGCTATAAAAGTCCCTGTGCCAACTCAACAAGTCTACAATAGCCTTCAGACTGGGAACCTTCATATGTGGGCAGCAGAAAGCCAATGCTTTGTGATTTATGACATTGGGCACAGTACATGACAGTCAGACTCACAGCTCCTCAGAACTCAAAGTGCAGGCTGGAGCAGCATAGGCCACACTAGAAGACTGAGAAACAGTCTTTCTCGTTCACCTGCACCTGTGTGTGCCTGATCAGTTTTGGCCCTGTTTCCTAGATTTCTCACTAACTTGCTCCTTCTACATGTTCATCCTGCTTTTGAGATCCTGGGCTCAGGCACCTATGGTTTGCTTCTACAGAGAGACAGAGAGAAGTAAATAGGGAAAGTGAGAGAGGTAATGAAGCAAGGAAAGCTGGAATTGTTAGGAATGTCAGACATCCTTGATCATGTAAGGTGAGGGGAAGCTCAGGAAGGGGCATCTACCACTAGTGTTAAAATGATCATCTGAGGCGGGAGTGACATCATCTATCAAATGATAGACAATGGGGTGCTGGTAGTTCTTGTGCTACCTGCTCAGGTATGTGGAGGGGTTGAAGGAAGGCTGGCTTCCATTGGTCCTCAAGTACAACAGCCCAGTGCTTTCTGTACCTGCAGAAATATGCATTCACTGTTTTGGATGTAGACAGAGATATTAACATCCAAAAGTGGGAGAGTCTTGCAGAAACATAAAACAAACTAAGGCAGACTATTTCAGAATAAGAGTCTCTCATTCCTAGAATGATTTAATACATGATATCTGCTTCTTCATTCTTCTAAATCACTAAATCTTAGCATGGCTGAAGTTATATAAACAGTAATCTTTATTTATTAATTTTTTCCTATGGGCTATATACTAATTGAATTAACTTCCTGAATTTTTACCATAATCCTGTAGAGCAGCATCCGCTATTTTCAGTTGTAGAACAGAGGAAACTGAAGTACAGGTAGCCCGAGATGGCTATGCAGAAGAGACGGAGCTGAACTTGACTATCAGCTATTGCATTTCTGCATTAATGTCACTTAGTTGATCTTCAGGAGACTTCAGCATGGGCTAGGAGGTCAAGCCAGCTAAATAAAGCAGAGTCTATTAACACAGGAAGAATAAATTTCATTCTACTCCATCAGGACAGGAACAACAAACACTTCCCACTACAAAGAAAAAAAGACATTGTTCACGAAGACATTATCAACGTCTGACCTGAAGGAACCACAGGACCCAAGACAGGTAGCAGGAAGTAAAAAAATATCCCCAACACAGATCTAGCTTCCAAATTAAGAAAGTCAGAATTGAGTCCGTGAGTCCTTAGGGACACCAAGAGACTGACTAGAACATGCATGGCAAGAAGCAAGGAAGGGCACTGATTGATTGCCTAAGGATATCAGGTTCATCACCTTCCAAGTTTGACATAATCCTATCCTGTTCTCCTTTCTCCAAATAACAGCTGAGCCCGATTATGTAGATCTGTATTTAAAGCTCATGCACCAAGCATGCAGACTTTTCCTCACTTAGTAAGTACACGAGAATAGCAATTTGCATTGCAAAGTGTAAGCAGAGGTGTATTAGAGTTTGTGGTTATTTTGAGGGAAGAGATCCTTGTCACTTTCTTAGTGATTAATAACAAAATCAGAAATGTGAGAAACAAGGGTTTTATCACCAAGTGTATGAGCACTTCAAAGCTCATCCTTCTCCTATACCCAAAACCCAAGTGATTGGGAAAATGTTGCGTTGTCATGCAATGTGGCATTTAGAAAGCTTCCTCGAGTGTTGCCTACCCAAATTCCTTAATAGCAAATGAAATTTTCCTATTCTGTGAGTACCAGCCTTGCCTAGATAAGATGAATGTGTCAGACATAATGTACTTCTAATTCTCTAAAAATAAATTCAGAAATTAAAATCGCTGGAGATTGCAGCTCTGGAGCAGCAGGGATTCAGAAGCCAGATGCTCTGGGGGCTCTTTGAAGTAGACAAGTAAATGCCAGCATTAGTCTTGGAGCACTGATGGCACAGCCACGCCACGTATTCCTCTGGCTTCTCCACCTACGACCTGGATTTTTGCAGCTGGGATAGATGAGGTCTTCCTGTGCACTGCCTTAATTTACTGCACTTTACAAGTCACTTGCCTAAAATACGCTTTCTGTAGTTGTAGGTGGTTTTCTTTTTTCTCAGCACAAGGATGACGTTATATTTTTCTCCTATCAAGACCAAATCAGCAGACTTTTACTGTAAGGACTCGTGTACTCTAGAGTGCACTGTGCATCTTCTAAGAGGCACTGGAAATTCAAAGAAATACAGGGACTGTAGGATATATACAAGGATTGTTAATATATTCTTTGCAAGGACATGAAATAAAAGACAAGAGAATATTTTTATGTGAATTTCAATAGATAAAGATGAGTTATGGCAAAGACGTATGTTTTGGGATAAGGCATGTTAAGAAGCAACCTCTCTTTGGGCTGGAAGATTGCTCAGGGATTAAGACTGCCTCACAAGCAGAAGGTCTTCAGTTCAGATCCCAGGTCACATGTAAAAATTCCAGCTGGCTCTGGTGGGCAGAGCCAGGGAAATTCCAGAATAAAGCAAAAAAGAGGTAGAAGCATTCAGGATGATTCCCAAAGTCACCTTTGGTCCTCCACAAGGAAATACAGTGCTCCCACACACACAAAATAAAGTTAAAAAAATCAACCCTTCTGTTCTGTAGGATGCAGTAAGAACTCTTATACCCAAGCAGTATTAAATAGCAGTTTCCTAATCCTGAAACTCCTGTCAGCTTTCCATTTCTGTGAAGAATGTTGTCGACACTTAGAACACCATGTCCAAAGCCAACAGTGAAGTCAGACATTTCATTTCCATAGAAACTGAGAGTGCAGCTGTGACTTCAGTGTGAGTGCAGAGAGACAGCTGGAGTGGGCCCCAGCTGGAGTGGGCTAGTTCTAACACCTAGAATGTCACACATCCCTCAAGGAGAAATGTCTGGGGAAGCAGGGCATGTTTCACATGAAGATTCTACTGAAATCTTCAGAGAGGAAACATGAATGTTTCAATTTTCACATTGTGTGTGTGTGTGTGTGTGTGTGTGTGTGTGTGAGAGAGAGAGAGAGAGAGAGAGAGAGAGAGAGAGAGAGAGAGAGAAAGAAAGAAAGAGAGAGAGAGAAGGCGCTTTGTGTCATTGTGGAGGACCAAGAGTGATTTGGGGAATCATCTTGGATTGCATATACCTCTTTTTTGTTTGGCTCTGGAATTTCCCAGGTTCCACCCATCTGGACCAGAAATAAAGGTCACTGTCATTTCCACCTGGCATTTTTATGTGGGACCTAGGATCCAAACAGTACCTTTTGTTTGATACACAGTCTTAACCCCTGAGCCATTTTCTAGCCAAACTTTCACATTTATAACAACTCTGACCTTTAAGGACTTTGCTTGAATTGCTAATCAACAGCTTCCTCATCTATACAGCAGGGGAAATGGCAATTACAGTGTGCTCTTCAGGGTTAGTGTTCATAGTAGTCACTCTATATGACAGGCACAAGATGTTTTATGTAAACTCACTATTGTGCTTCTCATGGAAATAATAGTTTACAACCATGGGGTGCTTTGGACATTGCGTAGGGCATGCAAAGTCCAATTATGATTGCTTCGGCCCTAACTTGTGTGGAGTATCTTGCATATCATTACGCCTCCGATCTTTTTGCTCTTACACTCTTATCGCCCCCTCTTCGGCAAATTTCCCTGAGGTTCAGGATGGGGAGAGATTAGTCTGGCCTAGTTCCAGATGGTTGATATAGAGTCTCTGATATTCTGGATTATGGTTTGTTGATTTTTTTTTCACTTTTGCTGCTCCTGCAATGCCCTTCACTCCATCCTGATGGGTATTGGATGTCACCCCTTGCAGTCCTTGATGGTGGCCTATTTTCTCTGCTGTAACATGGTCCCCTCTCTCCTTCTTTCTGATGTGGCCCTCTTTCCCCATCCCTCCTGTTCATACTCCTTGCAATTACAGTATTACAGAGATTTATCCTTAAATGTTTCTAAGTGGGTTTGGTACTAGGAGCCACCTATTAGGGAGTACATATGGCGCTTAATTTTCTGTGTCTGGGATACTTCACTCAATATAATTGTTTCTAATTCCATCCATTTCCCAGCAAATTCCATTAATTCATCATTTTTGATGGCTGAGTAGTACTCCATTGTATAGACGTACCACATATTCCTTATCCACTCGTCAACTGTTGTACATTTGAATTGATTCCATGATTTTACTATTATAAACAGTGCTGCTATGAACATGGTCATGCTTTGTGCTATCAAGGTGAATTTTTGCTGTATGGGGGGTTATTTCCGAAAGTGGAATAGCAGGGTCATATGGCATTTCAATTTTTCTTTAAGAATCTCCAGACAGCTAGCCAGAGTGGCTGTATGCGCCTGCATTCCCACCAGCAATGTAGGAGAGTTCCCTTCTCTCCACATCCCCTCAAGCATTTGGTGATATTGTGGATTTTTGCCATCCTGACAGGAGTAAGATGATATCTCAGGGAAGTTTTGATTTGCATTTCCCTGATGGCAAGGATGTGGAGCATTTTTTAAAATATTTGTTAGACATTTTAATTTCATCCCTGGTAAAGTATCTTTTAAGTTCCAGGGCCCATTTTTTAATTGGGCCATTTGTTTCCTTCCTGTTTAGTTTTCTAAGTTTTTTGTGCACTCTGGATAATAGAGATCTATCAGATATGTGGTTAGTGAAGATTTTCTCCCATTCTGTGGTTTGCCTTTGTGCTCATGTTACAATCTCTTTATGTGAACAGAAGTTCTTTAATTTCACAAGATCCCATCTGTTGAGAGTTGGTTGCAGTGACTATGCTATTGGATGTCGGTTTAGGAACTGTTGGCCTAGCTCAATCAGTTTGAGGGAGTTCCCTACCCTTTCAACTATGGTTTTTATAGTCTCTGGCCTTATATTGAGGTCCTTGATCCATTGGGATTAATTCTTGTACATGGTGACAAGTAGGGATCTAGTTTTAATCTTCAGCATGTGGAGATCCAGTTTTGCCAGAACCATTTGTTGAAGATACTGTTCTTTTTCCATTGGATATTTTTGGTCCTCTTTGTCAAAGATCAAATGGCTGTAGTTTTGTGGGCTGTAGTTGTGTGTCTTCAACCCTTATCCATTGATCTGTGTGTCTATTTTGGAGACAGTACCAGGCTGTTTTTACAACAATGGATTTGTAGTATAGACTAAGGTTTGGTATGGTGATACTGCCAGCTGTGTTTTTATTACTCAGGATTGTCTTTGCTATCCTGGGTCTTTTGTGCCTCCATATGAATTTTGAGATTGTTTGGTCAACTTCTTTAAAGAATTGTTTTGGGATTTTAATTGGTATAGCATTGAATTTGCATATTGCCTTTTGTAGGATGGTCATTTTTACGATGTTGATTCCGTCAATCCAGGAACATGGGAGGTCTTTCCATCTTCTGGTATTTTCTGCAATTTCTTTCTTTAGGGTTTTAAAGTTTTCACTGTAAAGGTCTCTTACTTCCTTGGTTACATTTATACCAAGGTATTTCATTTTTTTAGGGCCTATAGTAAACGGGATTGTTTCTCTCAGGGCTTTTTCACTTTTTTCATTCTGGGCATATAAGAAGGCCACTGATTTTTTTAACATTTTTTATTATTATTTCTTCTCATACAAACTTAATAGGTACACCAGTTCCCTCCTTCTCTCCTCCACCCCCAGACTCCCCTCACCCCTCCCTCCCCATCCCCCAGTGCCTCCCCCCCAATCCCCGGAGAATCCTTTAATGTGCATGCCAGACTCTCCTCTGGGCCCTCCTCTTCGATGACGTACAAGGACTCAGTGGCATTTCCCTGAACCCTTTCCTGTGTTCCGCTTAAGCATAGGAACACTACTGTGGCTGTCAATCCCTTGCCTCCAAGGATCTTGGTGCCTTTATAAAATGCTAGACTTTGTGGGGTCAATAGTGTGTTGGACATTGCGCAGGGCATGGAAAGTCCAATTATGATTGCTTTGGTCCTAACTTGTCTGGAGTATCTTGCATATCATTGCTCCTATGTTCATAGCAGCACTGTTTACAATAGCAAAGTTATGGAATCAACCCACATGTCCAACAGTTGATGAGTGGATAAGGCCACTGATTTTTGTACATTTATTTTGTATCCTGCCACTCTGCTGAACTTCTGTACTAATTCCAGGAGCTTCCTGTTGGAGTTTTTGGGATCACTCAGGTATAAGATCATGTCATCTGCAAATAGAGATAGTTTGACTTCTTCCTTGCCAATTCGAATCCCTTTTATATCCCTTTCTTGTCTTATGGCTTCAGGTAAGACGTCAAGTACAATATTGAATAGAAGTGGTGAGAGGACAGCCTTGTCTAGTTCCTGATCGAAGTGGGAATGCTTCAAGTTTTTCCTCATTGAGTAGAATCCTTGCTGAAGGCTTCTTGTATACTGTTTTTATTATATTGATAAAGGTTCCTTCCATTTCAACTGTCTCTGATGTTTTGATCATAAAAGGCTGTTGAGTCTTGTCATAAGCTTTTTCTTCATCTATCGAAGAGTATCATGTGGTATTGGACTTTGGACTGGTTTATATGATGAATTACATTTATTGATTAGCGTATGTTGAACCACCCTTGTGTGCTGGGGATAAAGCCTCCTTGGTCCCCGTGAATTATCTTTTTGATATGTTTTTGAATCTGATTTGCTAAAACTTTGTTGAGAATCTTTGCATCTGTGTTCATCAGAGAGATTGGCCTATAGTTTTCTTTTTTAAGTGTATCTTTATTAGGTTTTGGGAATAAGACACTATTAACTTCATAGAAGGAATTAGGTAGTGTTTCTTCCTTTTCTATTTGATGGAACATTTTAAGGAGTGTTGGTGTTATAAGCTCTTTTAATGTCTGGTAAAACTCTATGCTGAATCCATCTGGTCCAGGACATTGTTTGGTGGGAAGATTCGAGATTACTTCCTAAATTTCCTCATATGTTATAGGACTATTTAAATAATTCACAATTTCTTGATTCAATGTAGGTAAGTTGTGTTTACTTAGGAAGTCATCCATCTCTTTTGTGTTGTCAAACTTCACAGAATATACGTTTTTGAAATATGATCTTATAATTCTCTGGATTCCTTTGGTATCAGTAATGATAACTCCATTTTCATTTCTAATTTTGTTAATTTGGGTTTTCTCTCTCTTGCTTTTGGTTAATTTAGCTACGGGTGTATCAATCTTATTGATTTTTTCTAAAAACCAGCTTTTTGACTGGTTGATTTTCTGTATCGTTTTCCTAGTCTCGATTTTGGATATTTCTCCCCTTATTTTGCTAATCTCCTCTCTTCTACTGTTTTTGGAATCAGATTGATCTAGTTTCTCTAAAGCTTTTAAGTTATTTATTTCTGATGTTTCCATCTTTTTGATGTAGGCATTAAGAGCTATGAACTTACCTCTTAGGACAGCTTTCATTGTGTCCCAGAGATTTTGGTAAGTTGTATTTTCATTATCGTTCACTTTCAGGAAATCTTGAGTTTCCTTTTTAATTTCTTCCTGAATCCAGTTCTCATTCAGCATCATAGTGTTAAGTTTCCAGGAGTTAGTGTATTTTCTGTTGTTTCTTGTGTTGTGGATGTCCAACTTTAGGCTGTGGTGGTCTGATAGGGCACAGGATAGAATTTCAACTTTCCTGTATATGTGGAGATTTGTTTTGTGGCCCAATATGTGATCTATTTTGGAGAAAGTTCCATGTGCTGCTGAGAAAAATGTGTATTCTTTGGTGCATGGATGAAAAGTTCGATAGAGATCTGTAAGGTCCATTTCAGTAAGGGTTTGATTAAGCTCCAAAGTGTCTCTGTTAAGTGTTTTACCTGTTGATCTATCCCGTGTTGAGAGGGCAGAGTTGAAATCCGCAAGAATTATTGTTTGGGGGTTGATTTCTTGATTTAGGTGCTGTAGGATTTTCTTAATGAATGTGGAGAGGGCCGTGTTGTGTGCATATATGTTAATATTGTGAAGTCTTCCTGGTGAATTGTACCTGTGACTAAAATGTAGTATCCATCTGTGTCTTTTATGATTTTTTTTTGGTTTGAAGTCCACTTTGTCCGACAGCATAATGGCTACCCCTGCCTGTTTCCTGGTTCCATTAGCTTGCAGAATTTTTGACCAGCCTTTCATTTTTAGGATGTGCCTATCTTTTGTGGTGTGATGAGTTTCCTGAAGGTAACAGATTGATGGGTTGTGCTTTTTAATCCATGTTTGTAATTTGTGTCTCTTAATTGGTGAGTTAATACCATTGACATTTAATGTTATAATGGAGAAATTATTTTTAATTCTAGACATTTTTTATGTTTAGTGGATTTTGTAAGTGTATTGTTTGACATTTATGTTTTGGTGGTATTAATCTTCCCTTCTGTCCTCCTGGATATGCTTGTTTTTTTCTTCACGCTTGAGTATCATTTCTAGCATTTTTTGAAGGCCTGGTTTGGTAGACATGTATCCCTTCAAGTTGTTTTTGTGCTGGAAAATTTTTCTTTCCCCCTCGATCATGACAGATAGTTTTGCTGGGTATATCAGTCTGGGTTGGCATTTTTGCTCATTTAATACTTGAAGTACGTCTCTCCAAGCTCTTCTTGCTTTTACTGTTTCCATTGAGAAGTAATTTGTTATTTTAATAGGTTTACCTTTAAAAGTGACTTGCTTTCTTTCTCTTGAAGCTCTCAGCACCTTTTCTTTGTCTTGAATGTGGAGTGTTTTGACTATAATTTGCCGTGGCGAGTTTCTATTTTGGTCATATCTGTTTGGAGTGTGAAATGCCTCTTGTATTTGGATGGGCCTCTCATTTTTTAGTTGGGGGAAGTTTTCATTTATGATCATTTGAAAAATTTCCTCAGGTGTGGTATTTTGGGATTCTTGCTCTGGTATTCCATGAATGCGCATGTTAGGCTTCTTCAGGGTGTCCCATATCTCTTGAATGTTCCTCTCAAGTATCTTTTTGGCTTCAACAATCTCTTCCATTGAGCTGGTTAATTGTTCCACTTTGTCTTCAAGATCTGAAATTCTATTTTCTGCTTTGTTAGTTCTGTTGAGTTTTGGGTTGAATATAACTTGTCTTTTAGTTCGATTTTAAACTCTGCCTGAGACTGTTTTAACTGCTCTATGCCTATTTTTGTTTCTTTAACTGTTTTTCTCAACTCCTCCAAGTGCCTGTTGTATTCCTGTTCAAAGTGGTTGATGCGGTTGTTTAACTCCTCTTGGATTTCCTCTTTCATAGTATTAATCATGGTAATGATCATACTTTGAAAGTCGTTATCTTGGTTCTGGCTTTCTTGGCTATTTTCTGTGAATTTGTTCTGGTTGGAATCCATTATTATGGGTAAATTCTTTCGGTGGGAGATTGGTCTTCTTGGGTTTTGTTTCTCATGGATCTGCACTTTGATTTAGGCATTGTAGTTTTGTCTTTTAGGACTTTTCAGTTTCTGTGTGTTTTTGCCTGAACTGATTTAGTTGGTATTACTATACTTGGGCAGTTATTACTATTACCCAAAAATGCCAACCCAGACTGATATACCTGGCAAAACTTCTGTCATGATTGAGGGAGAAAGAAAAATTTTCCAGGCACAAAGGCAACTTGAAGGGATACATGTCTACCAAACCAGTTATTACTTGCCTTGAAGTTGGGTACGTTTGTCTTTTGTTATTGTTATTTCCTAGATAAGGCTATTAGGCTGTTAGTACATGAGTTAAGTCAGGTTATGTAGACAGGGGGTTAATATTAGTGTGCTAGTGCACTTTTACAATTTAGTATCTTGGAGATATGTGAGGGTGAGTGGTGTACTCCCTGGAGTTGTATATGTTTTGGGGGTGGCTGTATGGAAAAGTTAAAATCTACAGTGATTAATACTAGAAAGGAACAGGAAGGTGAAAAAAAGGAGGTTTACTTATTTTGGGGCTGGATGTGAAGAATCGCTCCCATGTGATAGGATGATTGTAGAGGTCTTCAGATGTATGGCCTTTGACCCTTAGAATTTTGCTTGAGTTTTCTTTGGACTCTATTGAATTCTGAGTAGCAGTGTGTCTTCCATGAACCATGGGTCCCCAGTGGGCTGGAGAGGCAGAGGGGCTATTGCTGATGGCAGAATTCTTCACCTAGGACCTGGGACTTGGCTTAGTGCCCCCCCCAAGCTCCAGAGATGGAGGAAAGTGAGCAAGCCCTGTCCGGTTGATCGGACAGGTGGGCAGGAGGAAGAAAGGGGCTGGGGCCTGGGCATGGCCCAGGCAAAACTGGAGGCAGCCTGGGTGTTGCTGGGATACGGGGCCACCTGGGGGACTGAGCGAACTCACCTGGGATGGAGGACTGGGAGCGCGGTTGGGCTGACAGGCGGCCGGGAGGAAGAAAGCAGCCCCTTGGTCTTTTCTATAGAAATCCCCACCCCTACTCCACTGTGGTCTGTGGCCATGGAGATGATCTCTGTTTTAAGATTGTTCTGCCTAAATACTCTCCCACCTTTAGGTCAATCATGGCTGTCCTAGCTCTCTGTTCTATAAAGACTCCTGTTGCTATGGATCTCTACCTTCTTTCCTAGCCCTTAGCAAGTTAGGATTGTGCTATGCTAGTTAACTATCATTAAAAAGTTCTAAAAATTAGTGAAACCTTTGTGGGTTGATAGAAAGAAACTCATGTTTGCTCTATTTCCAAGAAAATGCTTATTGATGATGATTCATCCATTCTTGCTATGGCCTGGCCACTGGTCTTGAAACATGGTGGGAGCTGAAGTTCAATATGACCCATCTTAGCACCATGATATTGATGGTAAAATACCAAATAGAACAAAATGTCAAAAGGGATCTAGCTCTTTTGACTTGGTCTCACTTAATGTTCTGATGAATGCCACTGTATCTTTTGTGGCTAAACTCACATGGTGAAGTCATACTGTGCACTATGCTCATTGTGACTTGATTCATTTCACCAAAGCAATACAGGACAGCCATGGAAAGTTGGATTCAGCTAGTACACATTGAATTATTCAATAAATTGCTTATGATTTCATCAACACAAAAATTTGCTTTCCGTCATGTGGCTTCTCAAGCTTTCCTTATCCATTCATATCCTATAGTCTGCAATGCACTATGCATAGTCGTTTCAAACATCTATTTTACTACAATGCAAAAGTTCAAATCAAAATTATAAGCAGCCCTAGTTAATCATGCTGAAGATTTTTGAGGGGTTGAAAATTGTACATATTATTTATACTAAATTTGCCATGAATATTTTTCCATATTACAATAAAGGAAGGAATTTTCAGCACTATTGGTTTTATTCATTATTTATTTTCATTACTCATTCAGTTATCAATAACAAACTACCAAAAGATTTATAAAACAAGTAAGATGTGATTGCCAATGTGAAGCATGGCATGTGCAGATGCAGCGGCTTATGGTGTCAGGAAAATGAGAGTCACTTGTCAGGGGAGAAGAATGCAGACATCCTGACAGACATGCTGCCTGTTTATTGCATGTCTATATAAAGCCCCTGAGTTTTTGGGCCAAGGACCATGACGGAATTTCCAAGGACTACAGGGTGGAGACCACTGAAAGGAAAGCTGAAGGCCTAGGATGCCAACCTGAACAATGAAAAGAGTATTATAAGTTAAATAAAAGGGTTCTAGCTCTTTTGACTTGCTCTCACTTAATGTTATGACAAATGCCACTACATCTTTTGTGGCTAAACTCCATGGTGAAGTCATGCTGTGCTATATTAATATTATTTACTCACACGCAGTCACACAAATGCACAGTTAGAACAAAATACCAACCCTTTTTTAGGTTTTCTATAAATCTATCTTTGAGTCTCTTCTTATATTAAGATCTTCATTTAAACAGTCTTTTATCTTTGGTTAGGAGATGAGCTGGATAACCAATCAGAATGCAATCAAGGGCTGAAAACAACAACAAACCATAAATCAGAAAACCAAAAACCCTGCAATATTCACCGGAAACCAGACCAGTCAAATCACTCCCCATCCTAAAGTTCAGGGAACCTTGCAGAAGAGGGGGCATCAAGATTGTAAGAGCCTAAAAATGGGGAGGACCAAAAGACAAGATATTCCACATAAGTCAGGGCTGCAGCAGCCAGGATATAGCCACAATGTGATTACATCTTGCCTGACCTGCACAATGGCTGGTGTTATGGTTTGGGATATGTCCCCCACAGTCTCATGTGTTTGGCAAGGTCATGGCACCTTGAGAGATGGAGATAGGAGAAGAAGGGGAGTACCCATTGAACTTGTATAACTAGGTAAAAAAATGTAATAAAAATAAAATAAAATGAATGGAACATTTCCAGGAAAAAAAATACATCCTTTAAATAAAATGAGAGATTATACTAAACAGGAGTGAAAGAACATGAGTTAGTCCTGAAGTCCAAATAATAACCAATCTCTAAAGTACAGAATGTAATAAGGAATGTGAAATTACGACATGAAAGTTCATGTTAGATGTCTTGTTAAACTTCAGTAATCTACATTTCCTATTGTTAAAGTCAGGCTGTGTAAGACCTAAAAACATGCAGCCTCACAGAGTAAGTTAAAGATGTTGTAGTATTTATTTACCCATGTGGATAATAAATAACAAGAAAAGCAAGGATATTAGTTCCTCAAAGATACACTAACATGAAACCATCTGAGAGTATTGTATCATATTTTGAAAACCAGAGATTGTATAGCTATGAATGTCTTAATACAGTAAGTTGGCTCAGAGTCTATGAAAGTAGAGAAAATCAAAGCTCTGAGAAGCAAACACAGGGGTAATGCTGCAGAGATGGTAGAGCAACAAGCGGCTGGCAAGTTGCATGTTAAAGTTTTGTACTATATATTAGTGAAAACAACTTTATTGGGCATCTACCATGACGAACAAATCAAGACATGCTACATTCATAGTTGTTAGCTTTTTAGCAAAAATAAAAACACATCAATGAGGTATAGATCCAGTTCTAGAAGCACAATGATGGACGAAATGGAGGGTAAAGAAAGAATCTGATCATGATCAAAGCATTGAGGAGTTGGACCAGCTGAAGCAGAATCAGGTTGTGTACACTGGCAGGAGGGAGCTGTGAGGTTGTGGAGAGTTTCTCTGGAGTCAAATCTACCAAAATTCCACCATAAGCAAAATCCAGATAGTCTTCTTTCTCCATGTTTATAGTAAGTACCACCGTATCTAGAGCAAGATATCATTTGAAACATATTATCTGTGATAAACAAAATAGAACATTGCTAAGGAAAGAAGTTAAAATGAGAGTCAAACTTGTGAGAAACTCTATCAACTACCTAAGACTCTGAGAATATTTGCTCTGGAGGAAAGATATACTTCAATAAGCAATACTAACTACATTTAAAAAATGATTTTTAAACAGTCCAAAGAATAATATGTAATTGGATATTCTAAATGTCTTTAGAAAGTGTCTAAAACACATTAAATTTAGATTAATAATCTATTGTCTTCCTGGTCTTAAAAATATTGTTATTGTCAAAAAATCTAATTGAAGCAATTTATATTTTAAAACATTTTAAATTAATCCTATAGATTTTTCTCTTCCCATAGGTGATTAAACACGATGCCATTTCATCAGGCTTCAGGTCCCAGTATAATGGAAGAAGAATTACAACCAGAGAACCAGAATTATACTTAAAGCAATTGGAAAATGCACTCTAGAATTTTGAAAAAGCATCCTGTAATATTGACTATGGCTCACAATCTGAAGTTTGGATCAAAGATTCTGAGTGAGTCTTTCAGTATTTTGTTGGGCTATTTTGACCTTTTTAATCCAGTTATTAATCATGAGATCATGAATTTACTCTGATTTTTCAATGTCATTTTTACATTCCAAGACTGTAAATATTTTTTAAAAGTATTGCCTTTGTACATAGAGTCACAAACACACACACACACACACACACACACACACACACACACACACACAGAAGGTACAATAATAATATGGTCTAATGAAAGAAAAATCACTTTTCAAGACCTAATTTACAAAACAGAGAGGAATACTTATGCTTTTGAGGGCTTGTGTGCATTAGAAATTATGTTACATAGTTTAGACGATTGAATAGGTATGATGAAATTTAATGACTTGTAAAAAATATGATGTATTGGAGACAAAATAAATAAACACCTCTCACTTGTAAGGAAGAGAAGTTGACAGGGTTTGGAAAGATATAGAGAGGGTAAGGGCAAGTTCAGTCAGAATGCAGGTGCGCATAACCGGAGCACATTATATGCATTCATAAAATTGTCAAGGTTCAGATTTAATAAATAAAAACTCTCCAAGTTTTTAGATTCCTACCTAAGCATAAAACCTACACCACATGGTTTCCTCATGGTGACAAGTAATAGCTGCTTCCAGCCAACAAATGTGCTTGGCTTTTATTGTCAGAAGTCAAAAATCTTTGGTAAATCAAATTGTCTCTCAGAAACCTGGTCAAATTCTTAATGGCCTCCAGGGTCAAAGGCAATGGGAGATCTATTCCAGGACAGTTAAAGGTAATCAGTCGTGTTTGCCTTTAGCAGGTTGCTTTGCCTCTCAGTCAATTGCTTTGCCCCTCATCCTGCAGAAAACAGAGAGGCATTTCAGGAAGTCATGCCCTGCTAGGGTTCTATGCACATTACCAACATTCCAGGTTCACCTCTCATCTTCACCTCATTTCCATTTACTCTTCAAAAGAACTACAAACAAGAGCCCTTCTCATCATAACTGCGGACTCCATCCATAACTGAGATCAGATATCAGGTTATATACCAGGGTTCAGGGTTCATTTGTTATTACTATGGATGTGCCATTACACCCAGGCAGCAATGCGCCTTGTTGCTTATTGATCTAGAAATATAATAAAGAACTAAATGTATTCTCAGTCACTCACACAATGTTGACTCCTCCTAGCTATTCTTTGGCTTTCTCCCTGGCTTTTTGAGAGAGCTTCCCTTAATTATAGGTTAATACCTCTGGCACCAAACAGATCCCCACATACACCTTATTATCAGCCACATAGCAGCAGTCTGTTAGTGTTGATTCTAAGTTATCTTACAGAGAGATCCTGAGAGCTGCCTTTGAGTTCTCTCAGCCTTGCTATCAGCACACATTCTGTGTCCAAGAGTAACTGCTCTGGCTTGTAGTTTCCTCTTGTAAAAGCAGAGACATCCTTTGGAGTTGTTAGAGGATCCTAGCATGGGACACATGATTTAAGCAAGTAAAAAAATAAATAGCAGTGTCTAAAGTTCTATCAAAATAAATCTTCAGGTGAGTAGTATAGATATATTGGAATTTGGGTTAGTAATACTGCAAAAACACAGTACCACAGACCAAGTTATTGAAATGAATGAAATGTATGCTCTCATGTTTCTGGAGACTGGAAGTATGGGTAAGCTGTCAGCAAGTTGAATTTCTTCTGAGGTTTCTTTCTGTAGCTTGCAGATGTCAAACTTCCTTTTCCTATGTCCTCATGTAGCCTTTTCTGTTCTTGAGCATGGCTGGTGTCTTTACATCTTCTCAGAAAGACACTGGTCATACCAGGTTTGGGGTCCTACTCTTATCATCTCGATTAAACTAAAGTTCTTCTTTAAAGTCCCAAACTCGTTCTTTAAAGTCCCAAACTCCAAGTGCAAACACATTGAAACATGAGCAATCCACATACGAATTGTGAAGGGGCCTGCCTCAGGATGTTGAAATTCTTTGACAATTTGGAAGTAGCAAGGAGAGCTTCAAAAGAAGTATTCTCTGCTTTCCTGAAGCAGAAATGTGTCCCCCACAGTCTCATATGTTCAGGAAGGTCATGGTACCTTTGAGAGGTTGAGCCTTGCTGGAGGAAGGCAGTCACAGGGGGTGGGCCTTGAGGTGGATTAATCCCACACTACCCCCTGAGGAGTCTGCCTTTGCAGCAAGCAGTCTTAAAGGCTCTCAGCCTCACAGATGGGAGTGACTTAGCCTGTCTCCAGCTTCGCCAGCCAGCCATACTGCCTCCATCATGAAAGACTGTATCTCCCCTTTGGAACCATAAGCTGAATAAATCTCCCTTTCTCCCTTAAGTTGCTTGACTTTGAATGTTCTCTCGCAGCAACACACAAGAGTAACTTTTAATAGCTTAGAAGAAGGGAATCATATAAAACAAATTTCTCAGCTTTATCTGAAAGAGGCTTAGAAACTAAAGTATTAGGTAGACAAATTCAACTGGACACAAAGGAGCATCATTCTGAAGATGTTCTTGAATGGTAAGCATAATGGTCACTCGGGGAGTTGCTTAGAAAATAGTTTCAGTTTACAATGAGAAAGTTCATGTCCTTGAGCATGATCGATGTCATTTTTCTATTGCTATTGTTTACTTTAAAAGAAAAAGAACCTTAGTGATTTAAAATGACACAAATGGAGACTTTCACCGCTCCAGGAGTTGGAAGTTTGAAAGGGGACAAATGAGCTTCAGACAAGACATAGTAGAACTCTGCAGCTTCTGGACGTATTAGTGGACAATCCATCTCCTCATATTTCTAGCTGCAGACATCTATGTGATCCCCACCTCTGCCTTCAAACCACATCACCACTCCTTCTTTATAAGCCCTGGTGACCTCCACCTGCACAGTCATGTAACTACATTAGACCACCGAGAAAACCCATGGTCATCTTTCCATTCCAAGAGTCTCAGTTTAATTACAAACTGCCATTTAATATAAGACAGATGAAAATTGCTATAAATATATGGACAGATGTTCAAGACCACTGCTCTTTCTTTCAAGCATGTAAGAGTCTGTCTTCTAAATGTCTGGATCATGAGAAGCATCAGGGAAAAGACATCTGAGCTAGGGCTGGGCAGGAGCTTCATGTCCACCCATCTCTGACTCTTTTGCTACTAGGTTTACTTTCTGTGCCACATGCAGACACAAGAGAAGGACTGTATCCCACTCTGGGAGTGGACAAAATGACAAGAAAAGAACTTTATTCTTAAGTCTTAAAATTGTATGTAACAATACAATTTTGTTATATGTAAACACTGTTTGTAATGTGTAAACCATACTTATTACTTCAAATATCCATCGGTCCTCACCAATGAGAACATTCCAATCTCTCTTTCTTGATGTTTGAAGACACACAGTCCATAACTATTACTCAGAGTATCCTTACTGTTCAGCAGCACATTAGACTCTTTACTCTTACTTTTAAGCCATAAAAGAGTGAAGTTTGCTGTACATGTCAGCATAGATGGAACTGGAGACCATGCCAAATGAAAGAAACCAAGCACAGAATAACGCTTAATTACTTTCATTGGAAACCTTAGCTCAGAAGTAAGATAAATATGATTCCATAAAAGCATGATGCTCTTAGAAATTATTCAAGTTCAAAAATCTAGAATATGAGCCCCATAGAGGGTTCCTCCATGAGGGGGACAGCTACCCTTAGTTGTGTGAACAGGTGACAGGATTCACTAAGTGCAATTTCTCCTGGGCTAAAACCACATTGCCTAGAACCTGAGAGCAGGCAATGTGTGATTGTGCAAATGCTGAGCCTTGCAGTTCGCTGAGCTTGTGGGAAAGTGCCACTTCTTGCACTTCCACACCCTGCTTAATGCCTCTACACTTCTCCGTATCCCAGCAGAATTGCAAAGGAGAGTTCATGGAAGCAGCCTCCTGGTTATCAGGTAAGTGGATACCTATATATATATATATATATATTTTAACTTTGTACACTGAATTGATAAGAATAGGGAAAAAAACAACTAAAAGGCATTCCAAATCTCTCACTGTCCTCATATTCCTCTGGTAAGTGCACATGTTAGGGATAAAGCTATATATAATATACACAAAGCCTTTTCAGTAAAGTCTGGTTTTCAGATGGGAAGAATGGAAGACAGGTACTGGAAGCAGAGGAGACTGAACAGATTCACTCACCATTTTGTTTAAAAACAATTCTTCCTCAAACTCAAATCACTCTAGCCTTGAAGTGTTGTGCTATAAATATTTCATTGGGATGTTACACTTGAGTTTGTATTGCTTCTGAATATCTAGTAGTGCAGAATGTCTCTGAGAGCCTTTTCCTTCAATATAGAGCCTTCCAGGAATAAGAAAAAAAGAACAATTTATGTTTCATTTGTAATGGACCTTTTATAATTTAATAATCAATAATTGATATTTATATTGAGATACTGGCATTTTTCCTCAATGTCTTGAGTATTTCCTGTTTCCTTTCCACAGTTTACAATGTCTTATTCAGTTTTATTTGACAGAGGCTGTCTGCCCTTAGTTAGTCCTAGGTACTGCAGCCATATTATATAATAATCATCTATTATCATAATCTCCTGATCTTATCAGGATGTTGAGCATTTGTAGATACTATTCAGAGATTTTTTTCTTTCAAATACTGACATATTTGAAAATGATATATTAAGTCATACCAACCTTTGCCATCATATTACTCACATGGCCTAATATTGTACATCTCAAAAACATATGGTGTTTTATTTTTTTCATTAGCAAGTTTCAACTAATCTGTCCCTCTGTTTAATACACAAACAGGGCATCATCTCTGTTTTGAGAACTATCCAATGTCAAATGTTTCTATTGGAAATGCCTATTATTTTGTGCTGTTAACAACAATGTTTACAAATCTTTCCTCATCTTTGGCATCTAATTATGCTCATTTTGGAGAGCCCAATACTTTCTACTTGTTTGTTCAATGTAAATTTTAACATCGATTATTGCAAAGCACTTGGCAAACATCAGATCATAGAACACTTCGGATATTCTCAATTTTAAGATCATAATTTGCTTTTACAACAATTAGAAGGGAAACTTTGGGGGTTTCTCCTTATTTAAATATGTATAACAGAGAGCAGATGAACAAAAGATTGCACAAAAGTTTTACATTGGGTGGCCACCTGAGTTGGTGGGCCGCGAGAGTGTTGTCTCAGACAAATATTTTCTAACTTTTTATTGATATTAAAATGGGAAGCATCAACAATAAAACTCACTTATCTTAAGTTCCTAGACAGAGTTAAAAAGAAAGCAGCAGACTTAGGAGAAAAAAAAAGGGCTATATACCATGAGAGCAAAAAACTCACTTATTATCACCAAAGAGGATGCTAATTGTGAATGTGGGTCTTCTTTGCGTGTGTGTGTGTGTGTGTGTGTGTGTGTGTGTGTGTGCATTCATGTGTGTGAGTGCCATGTTGACACATTGAAATCAGAGGACAACACTAGGTATTGGTGTTCATCTTTCATCTTGCACTAGACAGGTCTTCCTTTGTTCTCTGTGGGGATTTGCTGGGGGCTGGACTAGATTCCCTATTCTACTAGGATTTCCCCATTTCTACCTCCCATTCTGCTGAGTGAGCACTAGGATTACAGTTTGCTCTACCACACAAGATTTCACATGGATTCTGGTGATTTGAACTCACTGTGTTATACTTGCATAGCAAACATTTTGTCCACTGAGCCATCTCCCTGATCCACTGAAAGAAGCTAACTGACAAAACATCTGCAAATTTGTGGGCCAAGCAGAGACCCATGACAGATGCAATGCATTTCCTCCTCTTATTTTGACTTTTATTCCAATTCACTTCCCATTAGGTTCATGATAAAGCAGAAGGCTGAAGGACTACTTCTGAATGTGTTTACTTAGCAGATTAGATCTGGGACCAGTTAGGCTGTGATTTCTAGTGTAAAAATGCCGAAAACTAATCACTGATTTTATCAGTTGGAGAGCACTCTTTTGCAGTAAAAATTTATCATTTGAAGACATCTTAATAGATTGCTTCAATTTTTATGTATTCATTGAGATTTTGGTTCATTATGAATTTATATTTTACAGAAGAATCTTTTACTGCTTTCATTTAAGCTAAAAAGAAAATGTACATGAATGTACTAAATATGCATATACATGTGTGTATGTATACATTTACACGCGTGTGTATACATATATGTGGTATGTATTCACATACACATTATGAACATATACAGGTATCTAAGAATTTGAGTAATTGATATGTAGGGACAGCAGGTGAATTTAGGGGGCTATATTAGGACGACTGTTTCTGAGTTAAGAGATTACAAAAATGTCAGTTATCACAGGAGCCAAATGGTGCCTCTGGACTACAAAGCATGGTTTTTTCAAGGGCATCTGTTTGTAGCAACTGCATTGATACTTAGGACATGTATTGGCCTAAATTCCATGTAAGTAGATACTAACAAGATTTTAGTACTAATCATAGTAGTAATTCCATGATTAAAAATATTGTGTGATGCTTCCAACCTTATTTTTGGCATATTTTGGTCCATGATGAATTTTGGTGTGGGATTAATTGAAAAGAGTTAAACAGTTTTAAAAAGTTAATACTGATAATGACAATGATTTGTAGCATAATTGATGTTGAATATATAAATACATGTATTATACTAGTCAATGCAAATGTTCTAAATTCAGCAAGATATTACTATTCATCTCATTAAATTAATAGCCATAATTTGAATGCTGTTCAGTTTGAAATTGCATTTGAATTTAAATGCATCATTGCTGCATTTTAAGAGTCATAAAAAGTTTTATAAACGTAAAAGGGAAAAATTAATAGCCAACTTTATATCTACATATATTATGTAAGTAATGAAAGTGAACACTAGAGACCTACAAGCATTTTCTTATTTGAAAGGTTCTAGCTATCATTCAAGTTTGAAAAACATTGCAATAGACATTTTAATGGAAATGAACAGAATTTTAGCTTGACTATTATCAAGGCTAAATATCCAATTTATATTCAAAAAAGTTTGTTTAAAAATCAATAATTCTGAAACAAGGAACATGCCTCAATATTACTATTTATATTAGAATATTTTTCTCATTAATCCAAGTTTAACAAATGTATTGAAAGGAATTCAATAAAGTGTCATGGAAATAGCATAAAACTTACAATGAGCAAACCTAGGTCCAAGTCCAGAACCTGACATTTCTCAGTTTAATAGAGTCTTAATCTGTCATCTGTAAAATGCATTCACCTTTCCTATGGGAAAAAATTGTTACATCATACAAATTATGATGTTGCCATAGTTAATAAACATCAAACAATCACCAGATATGTACTAATATAATCAAATTGAGGTCTTCTGTCAAAATTAGAAAGGTTTGTATGGATTCTTGAAAAATCTTCCTAAAGATTCATACCTTTTTAGGGCAGAAGTATGCAGAGTATAGATGAAATTCTATTAACATACCCTTGACATGGTCCTTCAGGCTCTTTATACTCACTGATCAACTAGCCCATTTGGGTAACAGCAGAGCTAGGAGGAAGAATAAGAACAATAGTGACAAGAACCAGAAGGTGTTGGATTCTGGACTCTGTATACTCTTGCCTTCCCCTGCTGTGTTGGTTGGGATCTCTTGCACTATCTTTGCTAAAAAGTTAATTGCTTGTCACCTGGCACCAGTACATACCACAACCCTAATCCTTCTTGGACCATGAATGTATCTGAAATACGTGAGTGAGAGAGTGAATCAATTAGGTATGAAGGTGTGTGAATCCAGCAGGTACCCATATCACCTATGAGCTTGGTTAGTTGACATCTGTAAAACTTTTTCTTTTTCTTTTATTATCTTAAAAATGTGGAAATCATTTATAATAATCCTTGACACACTAAAAAGAAAGTAATATGTGGAAATTAGTATTAATCATAGCTATCAATTTTGGAAAACTTTGTATTCATTGAATTAAAACTTACAACTCAAAACTCAGAATATTGCTACTAATTGTCATGGATTGAAATGTGTCCCCCACAGTCTCATATGTTTGGGAAGGTCATGGCACCTTTGGGAGGTGGAGCCTTGCTAGACGAAGGCAGTCATAGGCACTGATCCTTGAGGTGGTTTATTCCCAACCTGTTTCTGAGAGAGGTCAACTCTTGTAGCCGGTAGTCTTGAAGCAATCAGCCTTCTGGATGTGTGTTACCTAGACCTTCTACAGCTTCTGTCAGCCAGCATGCCATTCTTCTCCTGAAAAACTGTATATCCCCTCTGGAACTGTAAAATGAATAAATCATTTAAGTTGCTTCACTTTGCGTATTGTCTCACACCAACAGAGAAAAGTAACCAGTATAATGATCCAATTTTATGAAAGACTAAACAAAAGAAAACAGAAAGAGAGCCAGCGTACTTGTTGAAGATGGTAGAAGATTAATATAAGACTATAAGGAGATCTAACTGCAAAGACTGTAGTTCATTGACCTGCATTGCAATGACCTTTCATGTGATTACTATTTAGTCTACCTGCACTGACTCAGTTTTCAAATTCTTTCCATGTTTTTATGTATGTTGGAATTGCATGTGTGTACGAGTATTTTTGGGGAGTTTTGCAGGTGTATGTATGCAGATGGATATGTTCATAGATCTGCTGAAGGTGAAGTTGATGCCAGGCATCTTCTTCCATTCAACTTCACTTTTATTCAGACACAGTCAATTGAACCCAGATCTTGTAAGCCAGCTTAGCTAACTAGCCAGCTTTCCCTGAGGATTCCCTTTCTGCCTCCCAACTCTAGGATTTTGAGAAGTCATTACAATTTCCCAGATTTTATGTAGATTCTGGGGATCCTAACTCTAATTTTTGCATTTGAGGGAACGAGGCATCTCCTCAGTTGTATACTAGTCAGTTTTAACCTGTGCAGTGACTATATAAAAATTTAACAAATTTTCCCTTTTAAGGAGTGGGATGGATGGGCTGGGAATATAGCTCATTGGTAGAGGGCTTACCTGATATGTAAAGCTTTGATCTCAGCAGCACATACAAAGAAAGTTTTCCTTTCTGAAGACACTTGATTCTTGTATTAGTCAGGGTTCTCTAGAGTCACAGAATCAACAGAATAAAAATATAAAAAAGGGAATTTATTGATTGGCATATGAGATATGGCCGAGGTAGTCCAGTAACTTCTCAGTACAGCCATCCAGTATGTGAGGCTGAAGGATGGAGGATTCCTAGAAAGTCTTTAGTTATGTGAAGACTTGGAAGGTTAGAGAGCTGGAGGCTTGAAGAAGCGAAGAAATGGGGTGGCAGGAGGGAAGAGCATTTTCTAACACAGCTTCAGAGAGTCTCTCCTCTTCTTCCATGTCCTATTCTATGGTTTCTTTTATCTAGTCTGCTACTGGGAGGTTCCAGTGAGAAAGAGGGAGGTTCCAGTGGGATCTAGGGCTGGTCATTGTATTGTAAATGTATTGATCCAGACAATCTCTTCAGGTATTCTCAGCTGATCTTAGTTAATGTCAGGTGTGTCAAGTTGATACCCAGGATTAACTATCACAATTCTCAATATCAGAAGATTGTTCTAGGGATAATATGCAAATACACGAAGTCCAAGTTGTGAATGGATCTTTACTCAGGGAACAAAATTATGGCAGAATTATTTCTGTTAAAGTAAGGGTGAGCAATACTCGTCTCTAAAGATTTTATTTATCTCTTTGTATGTCTGTCTGTGTGTGTGTGTGTGTGTGTGTGTGTGTGTGTGTGTGTGTGTGATTGTGTATATCAGAGTGTACTGTGTGTGTCTGTGGAAGACCAAAGGTAACTTTGGGAATCATCCTGGATTGCTTCTACCATCTTTTTGCTTCACTCTGGGATGTCCTAATCTCTACCTTCCAGAACAGGAAATACAAGCTGCTGCCATTGTCTAATTCTTTTACATGAGTTGGGGATCCAAACTCAGGTCTTTCTGCTTGCAAGACAGAGTCTTAACCCCTCGATCATCTCTCCATCCTACAATACTCATTTTAACTGTCTTAGAAAAGATGTTTATGTGGATAATAACCAAGAAAAACAAAGAAAAAAATTAAAATCTCTTTAAAAGAAATCCATAAATATCAAACTGTGAGATTAATTCTAAAATGAGTAGAATTCGTATATTGAGTGATTATGGCAGACATTTGCCAGCTAATTTGGCAGTGAAACTAGCACAATACATCTAACAAGAAATGCAGCAGTTCATTCCTGATGCCCAGCAAAATTTCCATTTCACACCTTCGTATTTTTTCTCAGAAGCTTTCTTCATTAGGATGACTAAGTCACAATTAGCAGTCCTTTTCTGAATGTTTCATGCAGCACAATATCTTTCATCTTTCTGATCCTGTCATTTTGCTCCTATAAAGATCTGTGACCTACCCCGCTAAAGCAGTAAGACTTGCTTTTTTCAAGATTCATATTTGCAGCATACTTGTTGAAATGGCTATCATTATAATAAATTCTCCCTGCATTCGGTTAGCACTAAGCAATCATAACCTAGCTCATCAGGGTCATTTGGAACATACATTATTACAGTTAATGACAGGTCACTGCATTATAAGGGTAGGGATTAAGAACTAATGTAGACAGAATTAATAGCACTGAGAGTTACATTGAATTTCCACAGTGCTAAATGCATAATGGGTTGATCAGATCTGGGGAACTATATTTAACATTACGAATGAAAGGCCTGGTAGGAGACTGGCTTTGTACATAATTGCAAAGAAAATGAAATAATTTTGGGCTAGGGAAAGTCTCAGTAGATAAAATGCTTGCTAAAGAAGTATGAGGACCTAGGTTTGGATCTCCAGTCCCCATGTAAAGTTGGCTGTGGATATTTATGCCTTGTGAACTATCAACCAACACCAAGTGGCAGAGACAGAGAGATCTTGGAGGCCCACTGCCTAGTTCACCTAATGGAAGCAGCAAGCTCCAGGCTCAGGAGAGATTCTGTCTCAAAAAAAATGATGATGTAAGCAATAGAGGAAGACACCCCATGGAAGCCTCTGTCCTCCACAGGTACCTGCATGAATGAGCCCCCCACCCATAAGTTCTCCTGAATAAGAGAGAGAGAGAAAGAAAAAGAGAGAGAGAGAGAGAGAGAGAGAGAGAGAGAGAGAGAGAGAGAGAGAGAGAGAATAATAAATAAATGGAATAAATTCACAGTTATGTGTCTGGAATAAAAATTTAATGAATGTGTCCTTGTATTTACAAAGACAGGGTGTAGTGCTTTAGTACTGAGAGCAAAGTTCTATTTCAGCATGTTTTTATTCTGAGAGTTCATTGTAAGGCCCTTGTGATGTCGTTCATATTAGATAAAGATGATGGCAAAAATTAGATCATATAGGAGAAAGGCAGGGTCATGCTGACCACCAGAACTCATTTTAGAAATAAAAAAAATGTATTCAAACTAGAAGTCCTGTATTTTAAGTCTTAATGTGATATTGACACGGATTTATACATTATATCTTATCTATAAATTATATATATTAATGAGCTTAATAATGAATTGATGCAGGATTTTTATATCAAAATATACAAGTAATGAAGTTTATGGTACAAGGGGGCTACCAAAAAAACTAAAGCAATACTAAATGTGCTGAAAACCAATTCAGTACAGGACTCCTAGGGTTTGAATATGAAGGGAGAGAAAAGTCAGTTAAGTTTAGTTGTCAAGAATAAACAAGGAAAACTGTGTTTAGTCAAGAGAGAAAAGTAAATCAAGGACTGCAAGTAAGTAATGAGACATCTGGTTAAGTTCACAGACTTTCCTTCCTGATCATTTACAACTGATGGAGTATGATCTTACCAGAAGGGGAGGGTGTATAGTCCTGCAGATAGAAAGTAACCATTTCACAAATGGGTGATTGACCCCTCTCTCACCAAGGTTTCCTGCTTTTATTACATCTACCTTTGAATATACTCCTATAACAAAACTCTAATTTAAAAGGTTTTTATCTCTAGCCAGGGGGTAATATCCAATACCCATCAGGATGGAGTGAAGGGCATTGCAGGAGCAGCAAAACTGAAAAAAATAAATCAACAAACCATAACTCAGATCATAAGAGACTCTATATCAACCACTTGGAACCAAGCCAGCCTAATCTCTCCCCATCCTGAAGCCCAGGGACATTTGCAGAAGAGGGGGCCGTAAGATTGTAAGAGCACAAGGATGGGAGGAGCAATGATATGCAAGATACTCCACACAAGTTAGGGCCGAAGCAATCATATTTGGACTTTGCATGCCTTGCGCAATTTCCAACACACTATTAACACCACAAAGTCTAGCGTTTGCTAAAGGCACTAGGATCCTTGGCGGCAAGTGATTGACAGCCACAGTAGTGTTCCTATGCTTAAAGGGAACACAGGAAACAGTTCTGGGAAATGCCACTGATCCTTGCACCTCATCAGAGAGGAGGACCCAGAGGAGAGTATGGCATGCTCATTAAAGGATGCTCCGAGGATGGGAGGGGGAGGCACTGCGGGATGGGGAGGGAAGGGGGAGGGGAGGGGGGCACAAGGGGTGGAGGGAAGGAAGGGACCGGTGTACCTGTTAAGTTTGTATGAGTTGAAAAAAAAAGAGAGAGAGAAAGGTAAGAATTTGAAGAAAAATGAGATAAGTTAGAACAATTTCAGACTCTTAAATGCAACTCTGCATAGAATTTTAAAATCTGAATTCAGGCCTGCCTGGCTATTGACTAAAGCTATATCATAGCACTCTGTCATTCTCCATCTTTGGTGACTATTAGCTTTGTATCTCTCATTGGCTGGTTCTCCCATCTATGCACAACTGAATCCTGACACTAGGGACCACAGATGCATTCCATTAGCAAAATGAATAAAGGATAGAGTCTATGGAAAGGCTTGAGAAGATTGTTTACCAATTGTAACGCTATCTGTACACTCATTTGAGACTCAGCTTGAGTTTGGAAAGCACATCTCAACTCACAGTGCCATGGAAGTTGAGAGAGAGAGAGAGAGAGAGAGAGAGAGAGAGAGAGAGAGAGAGAGAGAGATTGAGAGAGAGAGAGAGAGAGAAGAGAGGCAGGCTACAGACCTTGAAAGACCAGAAGCAAGGTGTCTGAGAAACATATAGAGGGAAGCAGTGTATCATCTACTGGTTTCAATAAGTATCACTTGAGTCCCCATAACAATGCTAGTGGACATTCGTAGCTATGACTTTGATCCAGAGAAAGCATGATTATGGGGGAGAAATAGATAACAATACCACACAGCACTATGATCATGGTACAGTATATAACTTTGGGAGTAAGGCATATTATAATTCAAGTTCCATTCCACCTCTTCCTGCTCTTTGGGCTTGCATGAAATGACACCCTTGTATAGACCTAAGTGTTCTCATATGTAAAATGAGGATAATTTTTAGCTTCAAGTGCATGAGATACAAAATTTAAATTTTGTCTAAGGCATAATATTAACTCATAAAATCTTGTTTAATAATTATCATGCATTTTAATTACTAATTTAGTTCCCTCCTTCTAATTTATTCTAACTTGTACATTACTTCTTCTAATCCTCCCAGCAATCTAATAGAATACATACTGAGAGCCTCGTTTTATATATGAGAGACTAAAATATAAAGAAGTATGTTAACCACATTGACACCATTGGTTCTTGGCAGAGGAAAGATTTAAACATATATCTATATGATTATTATGTTAAATTTTTACTGTACTTCAGCCATGTCCCCATCAAAACAAAGATAAAAATCAAACTCCTTATTAATAGACAATTCAAAAATCCATGATTTCATTCATCATAATTTATAAAGCATTTTGTTTTCAATAATATGCTGAACTTTATTATTAAATTTTCTAAACATTCATTGTTTGTAACTTGTTTTCTCTTATGTCAGAAGGCAATATTTTTCTGTGAAATTCTAAAATTTCTTTAGAATCAATTACACAAATTTTGCTTATGTTGCAGTTGTTTCCTTGACAATCCAGCTCAGAAAGAAAACCAAGCAGTAAGGGATTTAGAAGTCACATTGCTTTGCCCATTCTCTCTTCTTCTTTTTAAAAATATTTTGTTTTGAGGGGCTGGAGAGGTGGCTCAGGGGTTAAGCCTCTGCCTTGCATGTGGAAGGTCCTGAGTTCTGATCATAGACCCCACATATAGATGCCTGGCAAAAGTGGGGGTGGCCTGCGTTTCTGGCCCTGGTAGGGCAGAGAAGGAGGAGGTAAAGGCGGTCCATGGTGGTTCCCGAATTCATCCGTGGTTCTACACACTCACATACATACACGCACATGCGCACACACAAACATTTACAATTGAATAAATAATAAAAAATATTTTGTTTTGAACATATAGCATATTGACATCTTTCATGATTTCACTTCTATGTAGGAAAATAAAACACAATTGTACCAACTTCAGATACAATGTAACAGCAGGTCATGGTCATGAGATGGAAACCTCCATGCATCTCCTTAATGATGTTGTGGGATGTGTCTAATTTTCTTTTTGCTATTCCTTCTGGTACAGGACCGTCACAACCCTGTATGCCTATATCCCTTGATTTTTAATAAATGACTAAATACAATTTTACAAGGTGTTTTTGTTCTGTATAGTCTTAGTTATGCAAACCCCAGAGGTTGATGTAAAACATGATCTTGGTGTAAACAGTTGACTGATGCTCGAAGACAGGTTGGCTGGGCACTTCATTAGCTCTGTCATTCTGTGTTTCTGCTGTAAATGCAGATGAAATCTTTTTAGCATGTTAACCTAATATACTCTTGATAAGGCAGCAGATATAAATAATGCTGCACAGAACTTAGTATAGATTCAAAGTTGCCTTGACAAGCTGCAGCAAAGCGACCAACTACACCAAGATGAAAAGCAATGAGGGTAAATAAAAGATCTGCATTTATATTCAAAAATTAATTATGCACGGTAAGCATTTCTTTCTTAAATTATCTTGTGAGCATAAAGTTATACAACTATTAGATGCCAATTTTTCAAATCTTTATCTTTGAAATATGCAACTCTCAAGATAGGCACTGGGAGACAGTTGCAGTTTCTACAGCACATCTGTTATGGGATGGATATATTATTTTATGTAAGATTAAGCAGAATAAGATAAAAACAAACCCAAACAATTCTTAATGAAGATTCAAAGATTGTGGGAACTGGACTGTAGCACGAAAAGACTAATATTAATGGTCCTTAAGTAAGGAAATAAGCTTCTTGAAAAAAAAAGTGCCCAAAACTCTGTCAACCACATATATAAGAATATTGGAGAAAAAAGACAGATGTAGATTTAGAGTAAGGTAAACTGATAGGAATATTTGCTATTCAGTGACCAGAGGTCATCTCAGTAGGATCTCCAAGGGGATCATGTGGAGGGCAGAGATACGGATGTCATAATCATTCACTCTTCAGTATTACTGTTGATAAATGGAGGTGATAAAACTGTGTTTGTCAAAGGTAGAAAAGGAGAGGAGAGAGGAAAAGAGAAAGGAAAGAAAGCAGGAAGGTGAGGAGGAAAGAAAGAAAGGAAAGAAGGAAAGGAGGAAAACAAGAGAGGGAGGGAGGGAGGCAGGGAGGAAGGGAGGGAGGGAGGGAGGGAGGGAGGGAGGGAGGGAGGGAGGGAGGGAGGGAGGACCAAGGGAGAGGAGGTCTCTTATTGAATGGATTTATGACCTCTCTGAATGAGTGACTTTAGAAGTCATTGTTAATTTAGCTTTCTTCCATAGCTGTATTCATTTCTCTAATATTTTGTATGGTTTGCATTCTGGAGGCAAAAAGAACAAAAACACCTTGTAAAATTTTATTTAGCAAATTGTGATGTTCCCCACACTCAAAGGAATAACAAAAAGGAAATTAGACATGTCCTACAACATAAGCTAATGTTTGATAATATGAGAATAGAAAGTATTCCAGTGATGGATGTGTTTCTGCCTTTCTTGGAAGGGACAATGACAACTGAAACTAATACACTTCAGTCCTGACATCTGGCTACCCCAAGCTCACATATTTAGAAATAATTCATTTTCAGAATGCTGGTTGCCGCCTTTTATCTGTAGTATAAAACCCAGAGAAAACCTATAAATGGATAAAAATACTCACACTTTTCATGTTATTGAAATCAATAATACCATATATGAAACCATGGTTCTATAACAGTAACCTGAGTAAGATTCTAGAGTTTGATTTCTATCAGTGCTGAAGAACAAAGACTTTACTAGTACTAGGTAAGTGCTCTAACCACTTGAATACATCAGCCCCAGAACTCTAGGTTTTAAGTTGAAACTGGCCACAACAACCTAACAAATCATTAATGAAATGAAGCTCTGTGATATTTATTGATTGTCTCTTCTTGTTCCTGCTAAACTGTTCTAGTATTTATTGCATTCATCCTTCTTTCTTAAGTAAATGTATTATCTATTTACAGAATTTAAAATAACTCTCATCAGTGTCAGTTCAATAATTATTTTATGTATATATATGAAAATATTTTTCATTGATTGAGAACTGTTCCCACTATACATACATTTCAGTGTAAAAAGGTAAAAATACCCAGTATTTTGAAGGCACAGTTTTAGTAGCCTCAGTATTTCATCTTGTGGATCATTCCTACTGAAAATGTATTTGGAAATTACCTGCAATCCCTCTTTAATACATATAGTTTATGCAACTCATACCATCACTGGAAGTTGACAAATATAAATATTTCATATGTATTATAACTTGAAATAACTGTGTAACTGTGTTGAATACATGACTTTAGTGCCAAAAGAACCCAACAAACCTGATAATGAAGATAAAAAGCAATCAGACTACCTTGCGAGGAATATAAGTTGAATATCTTAGCCAGATGTTAAAGTATTGCTCCATCCATTTCTTCTCTTCTACACACCTGTTAGCAGAGATATTATAAGAGCTACTCAAAGTTAGTTGAGTCTCTATATTTAGTAACAAACCAACTTGCTATCAGTTAGTGTCTAATTTGAAATCATTTGAATTCAAACATCTAAATCAGAAGAGATGACTCAAGGCAACACTTTCTTAACTGTTAGTGCTCTTAATCAGTTTCCTTCAGTTTCTATGAATAACAGATGCAGACTTTAAGTTTTGAAAACCTAGTCTTTAAAGGAAAGACAGACTTTTATCATTTGGTTTCTAAAACATAAAATGCTATAGATAATATCTTATAGATAGGAGATACAAGTGCTTGTCTCTATTTCTCTTCCTTTTTATGTTGTCTTTAGCCCTGTATAAGACAGAATGACATTTAGGAGTGAGAGGGAAGAATAAGTGCTGGGATTGAATTCCTGCCTTTGCCTTTCCAGACCATCCCTTCCCTGCCACAGGGATATATGGAAATTTTCAACAAATACTTCATAAAATGAAGATGCTCTCTTACTAGGGTTGACTATAGCTCAGCAGCAGAATGCTTGCTTGGCATGTATGAGACCCTGGGTTTATTCCAAGCACTCCAGACACAGTTCTGTTGTATAATAAAAGATATATTTAAAACCTCAGTGTTAATACATTGGGTGAAAATGTTTTCTATTCAGTTGATTCTCAAGAATTGATTCAACAGAGGAAATATATAAGCCAAACATCCTACATTCAAATAGTATTGTTTCAAAGAAGATAATAATGTTTCTAGGAAGGTACCAAAGGAGCATACATGCATGCACCTTATTTCTATTCTAGACGTACAGTGTACTAAAACATTTAAATCCTGCTGTTTCTTTGAAATTTATTTTCTTTGAAATATGCCCTGAAAATAATAATCAGCTCACAATCTCCACCATAACTACTGAATTTTGGTTGCAAATTAATACAAGGACAAGGTGTCCAAGTATAAATTAACTCTCAAAATTATTACATAAAACAAACAGTGAGAGTAGTTAACTAGGTTCTCCCCAGGTCGATTCATATCAATTACATTTGTCCACAGTGAATCTATGCATTTATGTATCTTGATCTAAGAAATAATGAAATAAAAAGAAATTATAACTGAAAATCTATTACCTTAAAATTACCCTTATTGCCATGAGAATTAGTTCTTTAAACATCGAAATTGAAAGATTCTGTTTTAGTTACTGCTCTATGGCTCTGATCTAGTGGCTTGAAAAAGCAAAGCTAGAGAAAAGGAATACATTGCTTACATCTCAGGTCTCAGGAAGTATATATAGTCCATTATGGCAGGGAAAGCATGGCAACAGGAACAAGATTCTAACTCTTTGCATTGCAGCAACACTCACGAAATACACTCAGAAGTTAACCTCTAGGCCTGCCCTCCATGGTGAACTTCCTCCAGTAAGTCTCCACCTCATAAAAATTCCACAAGCTTTCTAAACAGCTTCACCAGCTTGGGTCAACTGTTCAAACCCCTCAGACTATAGGAGACTACATCTAATTCATAATGCATTTCAAAATGTGAAATTATTTTGAAGAGGTATATATAATTTTCCTTTAATATGGCAACAGTTCACATTGAGCTGGATTTCTGGTTAATTGAGTGTACTAATTCAAATTCATGATACATGTCAAATTATGAACTTATATTTGAAGATGAATATGTCATTTTCCTTTTATTTGGAAGAGTAATGCAGTCTCTTTCTTAACTGGTATCCACTAAGAATCAACACTATTTGGGGGCTGATTCAGGAGACATTTGGTAGAATAATGATGGCCAGTGGGGCCAAGTAGAAAGAAAGTGGTATAATATATTTGAATAACAAATAAAGTGGAATTATGAGAACTTACCTTGGGTTTCTCAAACAAAACTAATGAAATCAATTTTTATTTTATAAGTCATAATTTAGATGGATAAACAGAAGTTATTTTCATATTTTTATGTTTTGAAACATTGATATATCTTTAAATTATTTCCCTGAAATAATATAAATAAGCGGAAAGATAGGTTGCTTATATTCTAGGAACTTTACATCAAGATAACATTTATCTTTATAGGTAGGTAAATAGATAAATAGATAGATAGATGATAGATAGATAGATAGATAGATAGATAGATAGATAGATAGATAGATAGATTACAAATATATGTACTAGACTACTGTTTAACTGTATAGTGACTACAGACTAGATTCTTGTATTAAACAGTATGCACTTGGTGGAAATGTTTCAACTGATATCCTCTTTCACCCTGGGCCCTTCCTTTATGAAAGGATTACTAGCTGACATAAAGGGAACACTTAAACAGTGACACATTGTAAGTCAATGGATCTCTGTTGATAAGTAACACCGAAATGGGGCATAATCTGTCTTCTCTGGGTGGCCAAAGGATGTGAGGCTACAGAGGAACCATTTATTTCAGGCCCAGTTGCCTAAATAGTTCAGTAGTTTTTGTCTACATGATGTTTCATTTAGTGCTAGGGATCAGAACTGTATTCAGTGCAGGCAAGTTCCTGTTCTCCTTAATATGGTACTAAGTTTTCAAATTCACAGACAACATTTTACCATGAGGTTATGATTAGCCCATACCTACCATCTTATAAAGGAGATAAAAGTTGAATACAGCTATGTACCATTTCAGACTCTTACAAACAGCAGTTATGGCACATATTTGCACATTTGATATTTGTCGTTACATTTCAGAAATTCTAGCCAGACTTTCTGCCAATTGCTCTCTTGTACAATGGTGATGTTCTTAAATGAGCCAGTCCAGGAAGAAGGGCTCTGCATTTCTTAGAATGACATTCTTATAGACTATCCAAGGGCTCTTGGATATTCTATGCTAATTATAATTTCTTCATGTATATTGAAGTGTGATTTTTTTCTCTAGCAATTATAGTGAAGAACAATGATATTGAAAAAAATTGCATCTAGAGGACTTGTGATAGAATAAATACCACAATTGAAAAAAGTAAGAATTGTGCTTAAGATTGAAGACTACGTGGGATTATCCTTTCAGCAACAATTATTTTAATTATTTAAATATTTAATTATTTTAATCACGCACCAACAATATCTGGTAATAGTTAAAATAAATTCTCACAAATGTAACTTATTTAAAAGTGAGGTGCTGGGCTGGAGAGGTGGCTCAGGGGTTAAGCCTCCGCCTTGCAGGCGGAAGGTCCTGAGTTCGGATCCCAGATCCCACGTATAGACGCCAGGCGGAAGCGGGGGCGGCCTGCGCTTCTGGTTCTGGTAGGGCAGAGCCTGTGAATCCCGGGGCAGAAGGAGGTGGAGGCGTCCATGGTGGTTCGCGAATTCGTCCGTGGTTCTACACACACACATACATACACACACACACACACAGATACACGCGCACGCACACAGTTGAATAAATAAAAAAAAAATAAAAAAAAATAAAAGTGAGGTGCTACTAGAATTTAAAATTCTGCTTAAACTTTTTTGGGGTCAAGCTAATTGGCTCTGGGGTTAAGTCTCTGTCTTCCAAGCATAAGAACTGAGTTTAGATCCCAGATCCCATAGATACTGGACAGAAATAGTGGCAACCTGCATATCTGGTCAAGAAGGCAGAGCCTGGGACCACAGTGCAAAGCAAAAAGAAGGTAGAATAATACAAGGTGATTCCCAAAATCATTCTTTGGCCTCCATAGGCACACACAGTATCCTCCCTCTCTCTCTCTCTCTCTGTCTCTCTCTCTCTCTCTCTCTCACACACGCACACACACACACACGTGTGTGTTCATGAAAAAATAAAAATTTTTGGCTTAACTCCTATCTTCTTGAACATTATATTGAGTTTTTTTGATTTCCTAATTGTCTTCTGTCTGCAAAATTTATTAACTATCTATTAGCTGAAGGAAATTTTAAATTTCCAGTAAACATTCTTAAACGGAAACAATTAAAGTATTGTGTTTAGATTGCCTGGTTTGGAAGGCTTTCTTTTGATTTTTAATGTTGAGTCTGCACTATTTCTTTAGTTTAAAAGATGTACATTAAACTAACTTCTTACTGGGAGACAGTGGTTGATACAGTGCTGCAGAAATGGAAGTTTACATAGAAAAGAGCTATCTGGTGTTTGCAGTAAGGTGAGGAGTCCTAACACAGCTCTCTAGTCAAGGTGCTATGGTACTCTCCCAGAGGAACCTTACACGTTGAACTGCAACATCACTAAAAACGAGAGTAGAAAGAAAAGACTTGCATGTTCCTGAATTGCATAGGGTCCATCAACGTGAGGATCTTTGCATATTCACCTGAAGGAACAGGATGTCATCTTGCACCTGGAGCGTTTGCCATGTTTGTTTCTTTGACAGTTTCATACATGACTACAATGAATTTAAGTCATTTACCCAAACTCATCCTCCTTCCTCTCTCACTAACAACCTTTGTCCTCCCAAGCAGTCCCTCTCATACTTTTGTGTCTTTTGTATGTATGACCCACTGGATTTTGTCAAGGTTGCAATGGAATGCTGTAAGAGAGAAAAGAGAAGGTAGATATGTGCCTTTAATAGAGAGCAGGGAATCCATTGACTTCTTAAGTACTGGGAATTCACACAGAAAAAGCTGGTCTTTCACACTTCATTTCTCTTCTACTGCCCCATTTGCAGGAGTTGAGTTTTGATTTGGCACCCTTATATTGTTTATTCTGACTTGTAATGTAGGAAATAATACTTGCTGATGAACAGTAGTATAATCTGAGTAGTATAAATCTGGAAAATTATGTTTAATGTTAAGACCTGCTGAATATTGTTAATTATAAGAACTAATATAGCTATACTATCCTTGGACAATATATTGTGTATACTAAAACTATCACTCCAGATGAGCTTGGTAAAATTATTTTTAAAAAATGTCAAAAGAAAATCTATTTTGACATTCTTATTGGCCAAAGTACTATTAATGGATAAATTTATAAATATATAAATAGGCAACAGTATTACATCATTCTTAATTTTAAAGAAATAATCTGTCAATCCTCAAGCAGTCTCAGTTTGGCTAATTTTGGTAGCTCCATACTCTGAGAAAAACCTGCCACCAGGTAGAAGTACTTTTGTGAGAAATTAATGAAATGACATTGTCATTTAAAAATTAAAAATGTGAATATGCCTTCTAACAGTTAAAAATAAAAGAACTGGTAATCTTGCATCTATTAACAGAGCTTCTCTTATGTTTAAAGAACTTTCTTTTTGGAGAGTAACAGAGACAAGTACATAAAAGTAAAACTCAATATTCACGTCTGCTTTATATTCCTCAGGTTATGTCAGAATTTATCTTTTCTATCAGCAGTATGAATTTCATTCATGAATATTCTTTCCATTTTCTGATTCCCAAACAGCTCTGTGAGCTAAATTTCTAAACTTCATATTAAGGTGCGTGTGTTCACTGGCTGAGAATTCAATTGCAAATGTTGTGGACATTTCAGGGAAAGGACTGATGCAGCTCAGTCCGCAGAGTGCTCATCCAGCATGTAAGAATCTCTGTGCTTAATCCCTAGCACTTTATAAATCAGACATGGTGGTGTGTATATCAAGTGTGGCAGTTACACAGGTATAATCCTAGCACTTGTATGGTGGAAGCAGGAGGAAGAAAAGTTCAAGGTCATCCTCAGCTACATAGAGAGTTCTAAGTCAACCTAAGTTACTTGACACCCTGTCCCAATACAAATAAACAAATTAGGAGTAGATACAACGTGGTCCTTTTTCTCCCCAATCCTCTTATCCCATTAGCAATGGTCAGGTAGATTGAAGACACAGCTGCCTTTTTCCAGGCTTCTTGGAGAACAGAGCAATGGGTTACATTTTTAAGTGGTTTGATGAAGGTCATACATACTGAGATAATAAAAGCAGGAGGCAATTTAGATGCCTTCAGGGAAGAAAGAGTCCACATATCAACAAAACAACAATTTAGACAAAGTAGCTACCATCAATAAATCTAAAAGCAATATTCTGAGTAATGAGAAGCAATTACTAGAATAAGCATTAGCAGATCTGGACTCTAGATTTGACTTTGCCATTTGCCATTAATAAGCAGTGTGGTCTTCAGAAAAAAATATCATCACTCCTGTCAACTTAAAAGTCAGGGTGTATGCTCTGGTTACTTCCAATGGGCCGTAAATATCTAAGTTGTCTGGTGAATACCAGAATTCCAATCATGGTACTGTGTAAGGGATGGGGAGTGCAGATCCTAAAGTATCATGATGTGACCGAGACAGACTGGCTATGTTGCAGAATATGGATAGATTGAACAGAAATTTTGCTAAGATTTTGTGCATGGTAGAAACTCTGTAGAGACCTGTCCTTCAGTCTCAAATGAATTAACTTTGTTTTTCCCACTCATACATACTTAATAGGTATCTCGGTCTCCTCCCACCCTCCACGCCTCCCTGGATCCACTTGCTCTCTTCCTTTCCCCTTCCTTTTTATCCCTCCCTCCCTTTCTTCCAGTACCCCCTTCCCCCATTCCTGGAGCATCCTTTAGTATGCATGTCATACTTCCCTCTGGGTCCTCCTCTCTGATGAGGTATAAGGACTCAGTAGCACTGTCTAGAACTCTTTCTTGTGTTCCCCTTTAGTATAGAAACACTATTGTGGTTGTTAATCCCTTGCCTCTAAGGATCCTAGTGCCTGTGATCCATGCTAGACTTTGGGGAGAGGGGGTCAATGATATGTTGGTCATTGCACAGGTCATGCAAAGTACTATTATGATTACTTTGGTCCTAACTTGTGTGGACTGTCTTGCATATTGTTGCTCCTCCCCATCTTTAGGCTTTTACAATCTTACTGCCCCCTCTTCCACAAATTTCCTTGAGCTTTAGGATGGGGAGAGATTAGGCTGGACTGGTTCCAGGTGATTAATGTAGGGTCTCTGATGTTCTGAATTATGTTTTTTTTTTTCCTGTTTTGCTGTTCCTGTACTGCCCTTGGCTCCATCCTGATGGGTATGAGATGTCACCTACTAGCCAGAGACAAAAGTCTGTTAAAATACAATCTTACTATAAGAGTAGATTCAAAGGTAGATGGAATAGGAGTAGGAGACCATGGTGAGGGGGGTCAGTCTCCCATTTGCAGGATGGTTACCATCTATCTGCCAGACTCTATGCCCTCCCTGTCTGGTGAGATCAAACCCAATCAGTTGCAAGTGAGCAGGAAGGAAAGTCTGTGAGCTTAACCAGATGTCTCACTACTTACTTGCAGTACTTGATGGTGGCCTATTTGACATGTGAAATGAAACTCTTCTCCTTACCACATGTTGTCGCTTATTTGGAGGTTCAGCTTTTCTACTTCTGTGGGAATCAGGGGCACCTCTGTGACTTTTATTCAGAAATGTGTAGCATGAGACATTTTCTAGCATATAGACTCTTTGGAGTCCTGTGACAGCAAGGTTGTATGTAGGCACTTACTCCTGCACTCAAGAAACAGATCAATTTGCAGAGAGACATAAAGCACCTAGCACAGATAAAAGAGAGGACACTAGAGACTTCAATATGACTTACTCCAGGGAAATCACAGCAAGAGTTCAGTCTTGGACTCTCAGCTCAAGCAAGGAATCTGACAGGTAGGCAAGGAAGTAAGGAACCAGAGAGGAGGCAAAGTCTTAAGAGGCAAGCCTCCAAGCACTAGCATTTTAGCAAGTAATTCTCAAATTACTCTCCGCTGCTAGTATAGCCACTGTGGATATGATTGTTAAGTTTCTCAAAAAGTGAAAAAGAATAGACCTCTCCTCTGACCCAGGTATACTACTTTCAAGCTTATACCCAAAGAATCCTTTAATCCTACCACTGAGATACTTGCATAATCATGACTGTTGCCACTCTATTGACAATAGCATAGGAACCAAATAAGCTTAGATGTCTACCATGGGCCACTGAAGTGAAATATACTCACCGAATGATAAAACCCATACAGAAAAGAGAAATTTGCAGGAAAAATAGATCAAAGTAGAAAATACCACACATTCTCTTTCACTTTTTAATACCAGCTCTGTGTGTGTGTGTGTGTGTGTGTGTGTGTGTGTGTGTGTGTGTGTGTGTCTGTGTGTGTGTGTGTGTGTATGTGTGTGTAGGGGCAATGCACAGATCCCTGCATAGACCCTTTGAGGCTAGAGGGGCCTGTTCAGTGTCTTCCTCTATCTCTTCTTACATTAGTTTCTGAGATAAGATCACTTTCTGATACAGGAACTCACCAACCACTGTGATCCTCCTGTCTCTAGGAATACAAGAAAGTGCTCCCATGCACCCCTCCTTTTTTTTTAACCTGAGAGCTAGGATCTGAACTCAGGTCCTCACATTTAGGTAGCAAACACTTTTCCTAAGGATACATCTTCATAACCTTGAATTGGTAGGGATATAGGCTAGGCAACTAGAAATAGGCTCACAAGAAAGGAAAATGCTTCACAAGAAAGTACTAGAGCATATGTGATGTGAAAGAGGAAGGGGAATACTGGAGGCAGAAGGGTGCAGCAAGATGCTAGGCAGACAGGGAGATGGAGAACAGTAGTAAGGTGGGTACTAAGTGAAACTAAGCATGCAAGAAAATTCATAAAGAAATCTGTTACTTTGCTTGTTAATTTAAATTTGAATTTAACTTAATTGAATTTTAAAAATGAACCCAAGAGCAATTTGGGGCCTTAAAATAGCTACAAAGCCAACAGGTAAGTTGATGGGAAGAAATAAAATTAGCTTTCTCTTCTTGGCCGCAAGCTAACAAAAGCTGAAGGTAAGACTGGGAAAATAAATTCCACTCATTGCTCTAAATCTCAAATACCAATGCTGAGTTTGGAGCTGCATGAAGCAGCCTTTGACCTATCACAAAGTTGAAGCCAGGAGTCGGGGAATGCAACTTGTGCCTTCTTCCTAAAGAGGGCTGAGGGTGCAGCACAGATTTTGTGCCTGAGGCTATTGAAATCCTGAGCAGAACATAGTTTCTGTGCTCATGTCAATGAAACCCTTGATGGACTGAAGCAACTGTTTCATTGCTTCTCCCCGGGGTCCACCCATCCAGACTTCTTGCAAAACATATGATCCTTCCCTAAACTTTGGTTTCCTTTTTCCTTAATCCCTTTTTCTGGTTTCTTTGGGTCTTTGTCTGCAAAGGTGTTCTTGGTGTGCCTCACCCATAGGCAGAAGTGACTTTCCAGTTCTCCAACAGCAAATTCAGTCCCAATTGGGTGTCTCCATACATAGTGTCCACTCACCCATGGCGTGGCATGTTTCAGCCCACTCACACACTTATTCACATGCTCTGTTACACAGCCACTAGCTGCATTGACGAAGAGGCCTTTCCCACCTCTGCCTCCGTTCCCCAGAGACTCGTTCGTGGGACCAGGGAGTCTGTCTGGTCTTCAGGAGATCTCAAGTTTATTGGAGGGAGAAACGGAGCTTAAATAGACAAAAACCCACAAGGCACCAAATGGGCATCCAATTGTGTCAAAGGTCAAGGCAACCTTCAGGTACCACAGGTGAAGTCCAATGTCAATCAGCACAGGAGGCAGGCCATATACCTGAAAGCCAGTTAGGGCTCTCTGTAAAGTGATCAGGTTACACCCAGGACCCTTGCCCTCAGCACCATCTTTAGTCCCATGTGTTCTGCCAGGCCCTGGGGCAAATCCTGGGCAGGCCCAACATCCATATTCTTGTTAATCAAATAAATACAGTTACTTGTGGACAAAATGTGTGGAGAGAAGGAATTTGTGAAATATGCGAACCTTCGATATTAGTCAAATTGTCAATGTGATTCAGAAAAAAATGAACATATTAGTCCTAGGTAGAACTTCTTTTAAAAAAAAAGGCATATTTCAAGATGGAAATTATTACAGTTGAAATAAATAGTGTTGTCTGGTAAAGTTTGAAAGGTAAGTGAGCTTATGTGGCTAGAAAGACTATTCTTGATGGAGTGAAGGTTAAAGTACAGAAAACACTAAAGAATGAAAAATAAACTAAGAGCAAGAAATGAGGTGTTAGGCTGTGCTTGCAAGCGGAGGGGTACACTGTGGGCTCTGACAGATCATGTGATATTTACAGATGAACAAAGCTGAAAACCTAGCTTTTTTGTTGCCGATTTCTTTGTCAGAGGGATTCATCTTCCCACTGGCAAATGCAGAACAAAGACAAATAAAATAAAACAGATTCACCTGGTAGGTGAAAATGAAGTTTGTTCTTGGACTCTGTTTCCAAATTTCTAGGTTCAACTGAATTCCCACTCAGGAAATCTACACTATCCCTTGATGTAGCACTACACAGTTCAAAGTCTGCATACATTTGATAGTTTTAATAAAACACATGTGGCTAGATGTGTGTACTACTTTTTATGTGACAAAAGTAAGTAAAGGCTCAGGAAAGGGCCTTCTCCAGGTCACACTGTTAGAAAGGGCCTAGTATTCAGAAAGGCTGCACATGAGAAAGGTTGTCTAGTTTGGAATTTTCAAAGTTAGATATTCAGAACTACAGCAGTAAGTGTAAGGTCAGTGATTTCTAAACAATTTTTTAAAATAAACTTTTAAATATACATGATGTGGAAGGACTTTAAAAAGAAATGGTTCTGTACTGTTAACAAACCCCAGGAGGAAAATTTCAAAACAGTTGCTATTCTCTTTTTATTTTGATTGGACACATATCTCTATTTGAACAATCCACACAGTTTCTCTCTGTGATTAAAAATGTAGCCGAGTACTGATCTTTATTTGAAGAGGAAAGATTTGTCACCTACTGCAGATCCATCTGTGAGTCAAATCATGTTTTTTCATTTTCAGCAGTAGAAATAATGTCCAGACAGCAATAACACAACCCTGGAAGGAAGAGAAAGGCCATCCTTGCTTTGCACAGTACCAGCGCACCTAAAAGTCATCTTTCTTGTTTTACCTAAATAGAATTAGTCCCAACACCATGATCCAAATTTCAGTGACAATGATTTATAAATTGTGACTGCATGAATTGCAAACTTTGTCAGTAGTTCTTGAGTTCACAAATGACCAAGGAAATAAGTGACCAATTGTATCATTTCTTATAAAGTCTGCTAGTGATCTATCTGGTATTTGGTTTAAGCATAAAGAACAAATATGAATTTTTTGATGAAACTCTCTTTAAAATGTCCTATTTTTAAAAGATTTTTGTGTTTTTTGTTTGTTTACTTGTTTTATGTATCAGAGATTTTGTAGTGTTAATGGTAAGATAATTAAGATCAGTGATAAAATAGAGACAAACTGAATAGAACAGGGATATTCAAAGGTAAATACACCTAATCACTGAATACTTTTTTATGGGTATAGCAAAGTAATGTAATATAATGTAGTTTAATTACTATACAGTTTCGATATTATCTGAAAGCCTTAAGAAGAGACTGGGGGGCTGGAGAGGTGGCTCAGGGGTTAAGCCTCTGCCTTGCTGGCAAAAGGTCCTGAGATTGGATTCTAGACCCCACATATAGATGCCGGGGTTGGGGGGAAGGAGGGGCAGCCTGCGTTTCTGGTCCTGGTAAGGTGGAGCCTGTGAATCCTGGGGCAGAGTAAACAAGGAGGAGGTGGAGGTGGTCCATGGCGGTTCCCGTAGTCACAGGTGGTTCTACACACACACACACACACACACACATACATACACACATGCACAATTGAATAAATTAAAAAAAAAAGAAGAGACTAGGAAGATAGCTCAGTACATAAAGTATTTGCTATGAAAGCATGAGGACCTGAGTTCAATTCCCAGAACATGTGTAAAAATCCAGGCCTAGTGGTACATGCTTTTAGTCCAGTAGCTGAAGGGAGAGCCTGGACTTGCTGGCATCTAATCAGCCAGCCTAAGATCCCAATGGGAGACCATGCCAAGAAAACAAGGTGAATAGGATCTTAATGAGAGACAAGATCTTTAAAAAAGGAAAACACATGGACAGCTTCTGAGGAGCAGTGCTGAGTATGACACCTGGCATGAACAAGCGCTTATGTGTGCACATGCCACATACATATTACACACAAGTGCTAAAAGATACATCCTTAAGGAAGAATCAAAGTCTAATCAGTTGCATAAGACTTTCCAGATACAGAAAATGATGATTTGGTGTTTACATTTGTATGAAATACGTTTCAGATCAGGAGATACATTGGCTAACTCTTGGCACCATCACTATCATCACAAATCTAACAGCTTAAAACGACACAAATTTATTACATGATAACTTTGTAATAGATTTCCTCTGAATGGAGTCTTCTCATAAGAGTGTGATCAAATTACCTGACATCTGCCACATTAGTAGGGGATGTTGGGAGAAATTTCATATTTGGTTGTTGTCAGAGTTAGGCACAGGTGTCAACTTGACAGTTGAGGTTTGATCTCTGGGCACATTTGTAGATAATTAGTGGTTGAGTTAAGCCCAGAACAAACCTGTAGGAGATTGTCTTGTTGATGGGGAAGGCCCAGTCCATAGCAGGTGGGACTAGACCCTGGAATAAAATACAGAGAGCTGATTGAGAAAGTGGGCATCTTTGTAATATGCTTGGCCAGACATGCTGATCTGGCAAGTCGGGATCGTCCCTGTCTCAGCCATTATATGGAGATGGTGTGGCCAGTTCCCTGGGCCCTGGTGTTGGTATGAGCTCTCCCGTTAAGCTGGACTATGAACTGTAACCAGTCTATCACACCTTGTTCCCTTAAACCGTTTGATAGTGATTTGTCAGCAACCATACAGGGGAACTGCAACAGTTGTTGACATCAGGGCTGGGTGAACTCATTCCGTGTAACATGTAGAACCCTAGCCCAATGACCTTGTCACTGTCTGTTGGGGTACTTGTCAGGCTGGTAGCCGCCTCCTTCTGAAAGCCACCAATAGGAGCTTGAGTCCTTTGCACGTGTGTCTCACCGTTTCAATATTCTCTTCTACTTCAGAAGCTCTGCTGTTCTTAACTGGAGAAACTTGTCTGCTCTTTAAAAGAACTGTGTGACCAGATTGAGTCGACCTGGATAATACAGGATAGTATCCATGTTGTAGTCACTCTTAATCATGCCAGCAAAATACCTCCTGCTCTGCAATGGAACACATTTGTGAGACTTAAAAGCCTTGATCATGGTTATCTTGGAGGAGCTATTGCTCAGTTTACTATAGCTACTTTCCATGTTGTGAAATGCACTTTGAGAAATGCAGGTACAGAGGAATAAAATAGGAATAAGCTGTCAAATGTTGGGAAATATACCAAATGTTCTTCTTAAGTGGAAGTCTGGAGGAGTATGAAATTAAGAAGAAACAGACCAGAGACTATATAGAGCTAGAAAGTAGACACTGCATTCACAAAAACAGTGACATCTCTCTCTTAAGCACTTGAGTTTTTGACAAATGCTCTTTACTTACTTTTCATAGTTCAGTATTTAGAAATAATCTCACCATGTTCACACCCACATTCAATTCACTTTGGAACTTCTTCAGAGACAATTGGAACTTTTATTGTTTGTAAAATTCTAAGCAGCAATTGTTTCTGTTCAAAATGTAATTTGATTGGGTTGAACTCAAGTGGGTTTTTTCATAACAATATGTTTTTCTCCATCATTCAATTGCCAAACATAAAACTTAATTTCAAAATTGTAGAAAAAAATGCATTCTTTTTGGTCTGCAAATTATAAAAATGTGACAGATGCTCAAAATAATGAAACCACAACCACACTCAGGATAAACTAGTCCAGCGCGTGCACACACACACACATACACACACACACACACACACACACACACACACACACACACATACAAACTCACACACACAACCCTTATGTTTTCCCATTGCCAATGTTTTAATCACCAGTCCTAACTTTTGGCTATCAGTGATGTTTTCTTTATTGCCATAGTTGTTCCTTTTCTTGAATGTGATACAGTTGGAACTATGGGGTTTCTAGGTTTTTGACCTTGTCTTTTTTCCTATAACACATCTGAAATTCATCCAACTTACTGTATGTATCAATAGCTGTTGCATTCTAGAATTCCTCAACTTTTGCTGGAAATTTGTTACAAATTAGATTCCTAATAGTTTTCATAAGTTATCCATGGTTTTGTTCCATAGACCATATTTACACATTGTTACAATGCTAAAATTTTGAACATTTGTATAGCTGTCTCTTTCCTATTTATATTTTGATGCTGAATCATGCATAAAACTTCTTTTGAAGAAAATATGGACTTGATGATATGATGCAGTCAACTATGATTTAAAAGACTTAATAATAAGTTTTTAGTGTTAAGAAAACAACTGAGTTTTGTCTTTTTTGGAAGACTAGAATTAGATTCAGGGAAGGCTACAATTCAATACACACATTACAAAAACAAGAAATATCACAAGTTTAGTCATGATTGATGATATATATAAATAATCTCAATATTAATGATATATATACACATATATAGGTTATGCTTGCATAACTTAAGTTTTGATTTTTGAATTTTCAACAGCTGGTGTAGGGGAAAAACAGCTGAGAGTCATACAGAATGGCAGAGGAAAACCAGTTTACATTTTATGCTTCTATAGGTACTTAGGAGAGTGGATAAACCACATTCCGATAATTGAGATTTGAGCAGATGTGAATTTGTTCTCATTAAAATTCATAGTTCCAAACCATATGCAGGACAAGTAAACCACTACTGAGCAAGAAACAGGAAGCTTAACCTTTTCCGTCTCTTTAACATAAGTATCGCAGTCATAGCTTGGTGTTTAGAAAATAGTTCCATAAGTCAGTTGTGCAGTTAAGAGACTTACTTATCTTTAAATATTGATGATGCATGATGAATATGAACTCACATAGTCACAATGAAGAATGCTGTACTAGGAACAACTTGTTAACTCAGAAAACTGTCACTCAGGTTTGATGCTTGACATACAAAAATCATCAGAGATTAAAACACGTGGTTTATTTTCCAACAAGCATGAATAGAATATTCCAAAGAGGAACATCTGCACTGAGAAATCAATCCCAGATGGAAAATGCTCACAGGAGCTAAAGGACATTGGCAGGATAGGATCATTCAAGATAGAACTCCGAGCATTAGCTGTATACACTAAAGAGATGTGAGAACTTCTGGCTGTTTTGAGCTGCATGGCTGATGGAATAAACCTATTTGCTGTGACCATCACAATGGAATTGAAGAGGGCACGCTACAAAGTTGAGCTGCTCTTCCATGGTACGTTCGTTTCTATTCTTTGCTGGATTAAGATTTCCTGTTCGATGTTCCTGTTAGTTCCCTCTAGTCTGGCTATGAACCACCACTCGTGTAGTTTACTCATCTAGGGATCTCAGAGCACACTCAGGACCTAGTGTGAGGAAACCCTGGTTGATGAGCATTAAATAATTTAACATGGGAGCTCGTGAGTACAGGGACACAGGTGAAAGCTTTCTCGGATATTTCTGACTGAAAATATTGCCCCTTCATCTTCTAAGATTAGTGTCCTGTGATTTTTCCTGAGGAAGCATGAGGCCACCAATAGATGGACCAAACTATTCTTTCCAATCATCATACTAAAAGAAAATTAATCCAATTAAAATTACTAAAATTTTTATCATTGTGCAGTTAGTCCAGGTTAGACATGAACATTGTTACTTTGACTTGAAATCAGCATGATCACCGACATGAGACTTCCATGATCGCCAGAGACCAAGCCTTTAATGTTCCCTATGAAAGAATAAGGGAAGTTCAGGGGTTCATAATACTCCCATGACTCTATGCTTCACAAGGTGCACATGAAGTGCCTTCCCTCTCCAACAATTTATCCTTAGTAAGCAATGGACTGGATGGGGACTCTTCCATCTCTTCCATGTGTACATTAGTTTCCCATGAGTCACCCAATGACTTTGTGGGCTTAGCTGTTTAATAAATTTCCCAGGAGACATGCTGGATTGCAGCTGCCTTTGAGTGTCTTATGGTCCTATAAATAACCTCGGTAAACTTCATCGGTTTCATCAGCTTTAAAGGTGGATCTATTGTTCTATATGAAGGTCCAACATGAGAGACGGTGTAATGGGTGCTCTAAAGCCTAAGGTACTTATTGTAAGAAATTTACTTAAAAAAATGGTGGGGTAGTTAAGGAAACCCTGAGTCCATATTGCAGGAAGTGAACGAGCTGGCAGGAGCTTTCAAGGATAGACTGTAGCTGCTGTCCACTGGGAAGCACCTTCTTCCTCTAGGAAGCAGCACCTCCCTTTTCTCTGTGGCTTTTCATGAATGATTTGCAATTATCATGTTACCTGAAAACCCCTTACTACAAAGCAACTGATTATGGACAGTAATAATACCTAGCTAGGTATTTGGTATTTGACTGCACAACAAAACTATAACCTAGGGAAGCCAACTTACCAAGATTGTCCACTGTTTCTCTTTCTCAATCTTTCTCTCATTATTAAAATAAATAATCTTTAAAGTTGAAAAGTAGTCACTTACTACCTTAGATACAAATAGTTAGTTTCTTTAAATATGACATAGCACTCTGGGAATTGGGGCGGGAGGCACTGAGGGATGGGAAGGGAGGGGAGAGGAGGAGCAGGGGGTACGGGGGGAGGAGGAGGGAGGGAGGGAACTGGTGTACCTATTAAGTTTGTATGAGCTGAAATAATAGTAAAAATGTATTAATAAAAAATATGACATAGCATTTGAGATAGGGAGAGAAAGATGTTTTCTTCCTGGATAGAGGACAAAATTTATAGAAAAAGGTTCCTGGTTAATGAATCAATAAATTTAACACAATTACAAACAAAAGATCTACTAGGTAATTGTTAAAATTATTAAAAATTCTGCTGAAGCAGAACTAGAAGAGATAGCTCAGGTAGTAAGAAGATTATCTAGAAAGCATGAGGACTAAAGTTCTATCACTAGAAGCCACTAAAAGCCAGACATGCACTGGCAAAGTAGAATCAATGAATTCCTGGAACTTCCTTTCTACCAGGATAACCTGCTTGGTAAACTCCAGGACAGACAGAAAACCTAGCTCAACAACAACAAAAAAAAAAAAAAACAATGAACAGCACCTATGCAGTCACATCCAAGTGTGTCCTCTGGCCTACTAAAGCAGGTGTACATACATGTATATTCACATGTGCACACACAAACACACACATAAAACACACTCATACATATACAAATGCACACACAAATGATTCTCCAATGGAAGAGCAAGAGTTAAAAATTAAAGAAGTAAATAGTGAGCTTAGTGTAATAAAAGTCTTGTGATTTTCCTGTCTTTTTAATTCAGTTATTAAAAAAATATCCAGTATTCCTCCTCATGCAAGCAATCAGATATTTCTATAAAGACTCGGCTTAGTTCTATAATTGCAATCTTTTCTATTGCAGTAAAAACAAATGATACAATCTTATACATCAAAAAGAACTCAATGAATTGCTTAAATAGAGTTTGACAAATATATATAATATATAGTTATCAAAATCAGATCGCATAAAATAATCTTTATGTATAAATGTGTTGAATGTAGGTTATCATATCAATAAAATTATAGTATAAAAGACATTCCACAGTTTTAACATGATGAAAATTACACACATGAACACATACACATGTATACACACACACTCACACACCACACACAAATGGTTCTGTTGTAAACAGGCTGTGATCCTAAGAAAATGTGCATAATGCATTATCAAAATGTTTATGAAAAATAATCCAATGTTGAAATAAAGTGGGTTGCTTAAGAGCTACTTATTTATAATCAGGTTATACTTCCTATATAGTTTTGATAAGAAAAGTAAATTTTGAGTAGCTATTAAGTATTTATCTGGAAGAAAAGACTAAACAAAAGATTCAGTCTTCGTTTAGCATTGGTGATTTTTCTTTTTCATAAATCTGCCACCATTAACTCTAGTACAGTCTTCATGGCTTTTATCACCATTAGGTTTCAGAGTTGGAATAAATACAGCATAAAACGCCAAGACTCCTTCCTCAGTCCTGATATCACATTCTGTAAAATAGTTGATTGCATGAATTCCAAACCAAAAGACTGGTGTAACCACAGTTACCTCTGGTGCATATACTTTTATTATTTTGTTTTGATTATGTCCATTTCTTAAACTTTCTAAATGGAGTATTATATTCCTTAAAATATAGTTTTAATTTTAAGGATTTATACAATATTAATAAGGAAGAATTTGCTTTGTCAGATATTAAATACATTCCAAAGTTCCAATCATTAAAAATTGTAGTTTCAAAAATTGACATAAAATCAATGTAGCAGAATATGGAGTCAGGAGTTGATATATGATGAATGGCATTTCATTTGTACTAAAGGATAAGTCATGGAGGAAATATTTAATTTAATATATTTTAAAAGGTAGATCTTTATGTGTCTTCTGACACCATGACCAAACTAAAAGACTACTAAGTATTAGAAAGAAGAAATACTTTATTACTATTAATATGATATTGAAGTGGCAATGTCCTTCATTTCTTCCTTCTTCCCTCATGTCCCCATTTCCTTTTCCCTCCCTCCTTTATTTTTCCTTCTCTATTCTCTCTCTCTTTGTCTCTCTCTCTTCCTCTTCCTCCTTCTCTTTCTATCTCTATCCATCCATCTCCCTTGTTCTCTTTTCCTATTTCCGTCTCTTCTTCTCATCCTTCCTCTCAAAACAATCTTTACCAAGGAGAATCTCAGTTTAAGTGCATATTGTTGTTCCTGTCTTCTAAATGTCTTTTTTTAAGCCTAAAGGAAAAATATAGATTTAATTGTACAGAAAATTAAGCTTGCCAATATGATGGACATATTCAAAGTCAAACCATAGAAAAAAATGTTAGCATATTACTGATAAGCAAAGCATTTTCTTTAATCAATTTTAATTTTAAAAGTAGAAAAAGGCAGATTTGTTCCTAAAAATAGAGGCATAAAGAACTATTTTTTCCTGATTTCACTGAACACATATGCACCTACACATATTAAAGCAACATACATACCTGCATGCATTAATACAACATGTTCACCCACATATAATAAAAACAATGCCACAACAATTCTCCTGCTGCATATCCAAAAATATATGATTCTTTTTGTCTATATTTATTTTCTATTTATAAGCTATATCAGAGTATTAATTTCATCTTACCATTATTGAATGAATACAGGCAAAAATGGTTCAGGGAAATAAATGATTCTCATTTCCAGTTCATCAGCATCAGGAGTCTGGAGAACTGACCATACCATGTCCATAGTTAGAATCAAGAGGACCACACCTTCTCGCTTGCCAGAAGGTCTGCATGTAAATTTCCTTGTTTTCTGTTTTATTCACATGTTCAGGAAAGGTTCCACCTATTATGGACTGGATTTTCCCACATCATTGAGAAAATCTACCACAGGCTTGCCCACCCTTGCCTTAACTATGAATTATTCAAAGATTTGCCAAAAGATCCGTCTTCAATTGTCAAGTTGTCATCTGAAACTGTCACATTATTTGAAAAGTAAAGCAAATATCAACATCATGATCTTAAACATGAGACAAGACTCTGGTTTCTGGACTGGTACTTGGAAAAATTTAATCATGGAATGTAACAAATACACCACCTAGATGCTTTTTGACATAGTCTCAATGGCATTTGGAACAATACATAAGACTTCTGTAGTCCTAAGTGAGCACACTAGGGTAGCTGAACCTGTGACGGCGTCCTCTAGTCTTCTAATCCTGCTCCGATCAACTCACCCCTTGCTATCACCAAGCTTGAATCAACACCTCTGAACTGTACCATAGGAATGACAAAATAATGAGGGGACATTAATGTCGCTTATTGTGTATGATGAGTGGTAAGTACTCCACACACTGTACCGTTTATGACTGTAAATTAGACTGTGAGTGACAGGGAAGACAAACTACCAGGAACCTAAAGGCAACTCTTTATTTCAGAGAAGCATTGCAGGCTGGTGGAACCTTACCCAGTTTTCCCCTACAGCCAGTTGAAAACATGGATTACCTCAATTTCCTCATTTGCATAATGGGAGTAGCTGAAATTCCTACATCAGAAGGTGACTTTGAAGATAGACTGGGAAGAGCAGGAAGTGGTGAGGTTGCTGAAACCACTGAAGGTTGATTTAATGGCTTCTCTCCCCTACAAGGGATGCAGGACAGGAACCAGACATAATTATCCTTTGCCTTATAGAAGGAATGCATTAAACATTTGCATATAGAGTCAAGCAAAGTCCCTTCTGGTTTGTGTCCCATCTGCATCAATGAAGAATCTATTTATAAACATCTCATTAAAACTAGAGATTTAGAGAGAGCTTGAAATTTTTCCAAGAAAAAATAGCTCATAGATGAAAGTTATTAACCCCAAATTCATATTTAGAGTTGATTTTTGTGTTGCAAATATATTGATTCAGATAATCTCTTCTGCTGGTCTGACAGCTAATCAGTTAATTCTAGGTACAGTCAAAATGACTACCAAGAATTGCTTATTTCAGATGCATAAAGGTAGTTTTATTTTTTTACTTTGCTGGTTTGTTTTTGTGGTTTTTGTGTTCCCACTGTAGGACTTTTCTTGGGAGGTGACTAAATACTAGTTAATTTTTTTAAGTTTTGTTTATCTTTGAAACCTGTTTTTCCTAGAGGAACTTACATTGTTTAAAACAATAAAAATTTTGTATGTCTTATTACTTATAGCTTACATATTTCTAAATAATAAGTTCATTTTGAGGCCTTATTTTTCAAACTGACAACAGAGTATTTTTGTGTCATATGCTCTGAAAAAGTATCTGCTTTAGGAACCTAAGCAACTTAAGTATGTCAGAGAGCAAACTGGCCCACAGAACCCTGTGGAATACAAAAACCAACTATTCAGTAGAAATCTACTATCTAAGAGAATTATATTTAAAATCTTTGCTCTTTTAAAAGTTTAGTACAATTTTGCTTGTTGTAATAAAGTATAAATTTGTGCTTCATATTAATTACAAATTTAGATTTTTGAAAAACATAGTAAGATGTCATCTGTCTTAGTTAATTCTGAATGTATGTTCCCCCATATAGGATGTGCATGATTCAAGGGTCTTTAGAGAATCCTATAAAAACCAACAGAATGAGTATGTTCAAAAAAGGAATTTATTGGACCGGCTTAAGATATATGATCCAGATAGTAAACAACGGTCACCAGTAGCTGCTCAGACCAGGGGCTGAATGTTTCAACACTCTTTGTTACGGAAGGTGGAGGATTTCTGGAGCATCTGTGGACTTCAGTCACATCGGAGGGCTTAAGAAACTTAGTTCTGAGGGCAGTAAGAGGGCAGATAAGTTTGCCAGCACAGGGCGAGAGAGTCAATGAGGTGTTCTGTCTAGTGATTCCTCTTATCTGGTCTACTAATGGGAGGCTCCATCCAGATTTAGAGTTGGCCTTTGTGGGAGTACAAAAAAGAGCTCTAAGCAATGCTACTGAGTCCTTACACCTCATCAGAGAGGAGGACCCAGAGGGAAGTTGACAGACACACTAAAGGATGCTCCAGGAATGGGGGGGGCACTGGGAGAAGGGGAGGGAGGGGGGAAAGAAAGGGGAAAGGCAGGGAAGGAGTAGAGGGGTTGGGGAGGAAGAGGGAGGAAGGGGAATGGGCTTCTTATCAACTTTGTATGAGTGGAAAAAATTAAAAAAATAGAGTTGACCTTTGTGTTGCAGATATCTTAATCCACATAATCTCTCCAGGTGATCTGGCAACTAATTTGTTAGTTAATCCCAGGTATAGTCAAATCGACACCCAAGATTAACTCTCACACTATGTACCATTATGCAAAAAAAATGAAATTCCTCAATTGATATGAGTCAGTTAACAGTGAACCATGAGGCAATTCTGGTCTATTTTTCTATTTTCCACCAGCTGACTACGGTTTCCATTTTTCAGGTAGTCGAAAATTTTCAAGCAATTAATATTTTATGAAGAGAAAATTGTATGATACTCAAACATCAATGTTTAGCAATTAAATCATTTTAGAACTTAGTCATGTATTTCATGTGTGCATTGTTCACGTTTGGCATCATGGAAGAGAATAGTAACTGCAACCAAAATCAGATGAATTATAAAATCAGAAATTCTCACTGTTTAGCCCTTGGCAGACAGAGTCTTCCTAACTCTTGTCCTCATGACATTACTGTAATAAATATGCTTTTTTCCTTAAAAGTAAATGTAAATTGCTATTTAAATTTAATGTCCTACCATGCATAATCTATTACATCTTAAAACTTTTAAGGGAAAATTCCTGTTACTGAAACTATGTATGATAAGAAATTAATTCTACGTCATGCATTAATAGCAATATAATTGCTGATTTGTATTCAGTTTTGTTTCATAGATAATGGACTGTCATGGTTGAAATTCTGCCAGTGTGAGCATTTTGCTTAAGTGGATGGTGGTTCCATCAAACAAAATATTTATTTCAAAGAATTATAGTGCTTGTGTCAACATTTCATAGACTGTTGAGATTTGAAGTTTCTTTCAGGGAGAGATTGCTTTCTTGTTTTCCTCGGTAGGGTGGAGAGTAAGTAGCTTGAGGAGGAATTACTTCAGTGGGGAGGTAATTACAAGGCAATGTCACCCAAAGATCTTGATCAGTCTGAAGACCTGTGTAGCTCACTGTGAATAAATGCAGAATAGAGAGTTCAGGGAAGAAAATAATAAGAAGTAATGTCTGGTAAACTTCAGGGTGCTAAAACATAATGAAAAAAAAAAAATTTAAGGGTTTTATAAGAGGGAAAAGAAACTCTTAAATCTTAATACCAAAGGAAAGCTGCCGTGAAAAAGACAAACTAGGAGCTGAACTTTGGCAATTATGGGAACAGGATGTGATAAATCAATGAGGTGGCCATGGTAGCAAGAAGGATGGAACTCACCCAACAGTTAATACTGTATCAGAATTCACCTTCTATAAAACCTCCATGTGCTCCACAGATACTACTGTTACAACTCACTGTATAGGTTAGGGTTCTTTCTCAGATGGACAAAGAAATTGTTTACTCCCATGACAGATGACTTAGAAACCTTTGTGCAGCTTTGTTATCTCTCAGTGATAATTTCCCATCTAACCACAGTAGATTTTCAATTTTGGTCATACACATATAATTCAATTTGTACCATGGTGTACGTATAAATCATAAGCAATGAATTCCAATTTGCTTCTCTTCAGTGTAAGACACCTTTAGAAATGTCCTAAACAAGTCAGCCAGTGTTCTATAGAATGTGTCATCAATCCAGGGATTATTACATTGTATGCTAACTAAGTACCCTGCAGTCAGTACCGGTTCCCAGCTCTTCCCAAGTGCTGCATGCATGTGTGCAGCTGCACGTTAAGGCTAAATTTTTTATGAAGAATTTCCTTCTGTATTGAGACGCTCTTATAAGATCATACAGAGTTCAGGTAATATGATAAGGTATTAAACACAAGTAGTACTGTGCGGAGATAAAGGGGAGGTTTCTTTTTATCAATAACAAAAATTTATTTATGGCTATAAAAACCTTCTTTGTAATAAGGCAGTTGATTACTGTTTTGCATAATTTAAAAGATCTTCAATTAGCATAATAAAACCAAAAGACATTATATAAGCTTGGATTGTAATAAGTAAATAAACATAATTTTTAAGGGAAAAAGCAACTAATATGAAATTTGAATCTTCCATTTTTTTAATCATGTGAGTAGCACCTAAAGCATGAAAATCATTTAATTCATTATAAATCTTCAGCTATCCTTTAAATAATGTATAGCCTTAGATTTATAAATTCATATCCATTATGAAAGACTTGCTCAGATATTGCACAGCCTTTAAATATATACTATGAAATTGATATTAATTGAATAGTGATCATGTAATAAACTTTTAAAAATACTAAAAATCATCTCCCTCTTTCTCTTCAGCTTGCTGAGTGTTTGGGATTATAGATGTGAGCCTAAAAAAGCCATTTTTTTTCAATTTATCTTTTCTTTTGTCTTATAAAATTAATGGACATAATATATTAATACTTTGAATTATCCTGATTTTTTTAACAAAGAAACCAATGAAATCTTTCTATTTCTAGTACCTAAACTAGAACTTCAAATTCATATTAAATGACTTAAAATATATTTCCATTTATGCTTTGTGTTACATATGAAATAGTGGTCCTATTTAGCAGTAACTCTGCTGCTGTGAGACAACACTCAAAGTTAAGCAATTTAATGGAATATAAGAGAGATTCATTTGGCTTACAGTTCCAGAGGGGAGATATAGTGGAAATGACTTAAGTCACATCCATTATGGCTGCAAATTTCAAGAACCAACTTCTTAAGAAGCAGGGCAGAGCTAATCAACCTCAAAACCCACTTCTTTTGCCTTCTTCTAAAAAGGGTCCACTTCTTAAAGGCGGCATGACCTTTACAAACAACAACTAAGTTTTCAAATACATGAACCTATGGGGGACAACTTATATTCAAATTATGACATCTTAACCTCTAACCTTCAGAGACTCATGGATACTTCATGATACAAACCAAAATCAGTCCAACTTTAATGGTCCCAACACAATTCAAAAGTCCAAAAACTAAAACCTCTTGTAAATCAAAAAATGAGTTGCATAATTTCAACATACAGTGGTGCAGAATAAATATTCCCATTCAAAAAGGGAGTAATAAGGGTATATCCAGGAAAGACCAATCTGTAAGAAGACTGAAAACCAGCAGGACAAACTACAAATCTTGTGGTTCCAAATCCAGCAGATAAACTTCCTAATATCAAAAGTCTAGACAACTATAAATATGGACAAGGATATAGAGAAATTGATATACTTATCCAGTCCTTGCAGTACTATAGAAGGGTAAAGTCACGGTGCAAGATAGAGGTAGTTTCTGAAAAGTTCAATATAGTAGCCTGATCTTGTGATTTCATTTCTAGGTGTATAACCAAGATAAACAAAAATTACATCCACATGAAAATTTACATGCAGCTTTTATAGCAACATAATTTATAACAGCCAATAGCCAGAACAAACTCAAGCATGCATCAGTTAATGAATGGATATAACAAATAATGTGATATCCAGCCATGAGAAGTAGTGCAGTCCTGGCATGCTCTATAACAAGGATGAATCTTGAAAACATTATGACAATGGGAAGACTGTAACACAGAATGCATATATAGTATGATTTCATTCATAGAAAAGGTTCAGTAAAGGGGAATGAACAATAACAAAATGTAGTACAGTACTGTGTACTGCAGAGCAGTAATTTGCCATGTGTTGGAGATAAAGGAAGATGAAAGCTGACTTGCTCATGTTAATTGAGGTAATAGAATATATCTTGTGATTAGAGATAGTGTTCAAATGCATGCAAATTTTTGAATGTCCTAAAAAGTGTTCAGTTATGTACCATAGAAAAGTAAATTGTATTGCATATGAATAAGGTTGCAAAAGAGTAATCTAAAAATAACTAAAATTTGCAGGTCTTTAATCATCAAGACATTGTGCATGTGTGTGAACAAAGCCCAGGGGACAAGACTCTTCACAGCTATTATGTGATCCTCGTCCAGGTCTCACTGCATCAAGTTATATTTGAGTCTGAGATTGGATGCCATCACCAAAAACATTGGTTTTGAAAAGAAACCCTCACTTGCTATGAGTAAAACCAATTGTATTCTATGGGGAACAAAAGAGGGAGGCAACATTTGATTAACTATTTTTGGTTTGCCACACACTGAGCTGACATCTTAGTCAACAACTAGAATATTGTGTTAGGCACATCGAATTTCATTTCACTTTCCATGTTGTGAAGTGGCTTTTACAAAACATCTAACCTGATATTTTCATTTTTCTTTTCATAAACCAGCATAGTCCCAAATGTAGAGAGATTTTCTTTGAGACACAGAAAAATAGGATTTTCTCTTGACACTGAGGCAGAACTGTCAGGAGGGCAGCAGCAGTACCTTAAGTACTATTCTCTTATTGCGCTGTTAATCTGTCTAGTTTTTAAAGCTTATAGAAAATATACTTTTTCATTGAACTATTATGAAGTTGGGGTTTTTTTTAACCGTGTTCTACATTTACAACCAATACATCTTTCCTTAAACTTATATTTTATTTACAAATACTGTCTGTGAATACTGGGCTTGCTTCATTGAGCATGTACTTTGGTAGGAGACATAGGTGATATCTTCAAAGAGCTGAAAATACTAATACAATTTACAAAGTGAAGAAATAATATCTTTATAATATATTGGATAAATCCTAAGGCTATCTTAAGAATTCCTAAGGAAAGAACAAGCTCTAGTCTAACATGTCCTTGCTTCATCTCTTAGAAAATTCTCTTCAATTTGAGATCAGGGAAATACATAAGATAAACTCAAATAAAGAAGTGGATTAAGAGCAAGCGAGTCCCTGTCCGGTGGCCCCCTCCTTAAGACTAAATGAAGATTCATATGGATTTGACCACTGTGACATCTTTCTGCACACTGTTAAAGGAGCATGAGTAGGAGTTAGAGAAGTAGGCAGCACCCCATACCACTAGGCTGTGTGAAAGACTGTGGATTATATTGTACAAGGAGGGGAAGCACTATAAATGGGATGTGTTGCGTATAGTACAGATATGAGCACAAGAAATGATGCGGTTTTATAAAGCTTCCTGGATAAACGTGGTCAGTATATTGTTGTAGAGTAAGAGTCAGTGTGATGTGTCCCTTTAGGAGACTTACAGAGGCCAAAAAAGAAATGATACACCTGTCTGGGATGGCAACAGAATTGTTCTTTTGTTATGAGATAGTACCCAGATTCAAGCAACTTAGAAAGAAAGGAATATTTATTTGGCTTATAGTTGTAGAGGGGTTGTAGTCCACTTATGGATGGATAAGATAGAAGAAGGTATGGATGAAGGCAGAAGTAGGAGGCAGAGAGAGCAAAAGTAGTTAGAGGAAGCAGGGCTAAATTACCAAACCACGAGATCCAACATCTGTGATTTGCCTTCCTCCAACAAGGATCCTCTTGTTTAACTTGCTAGTCTTCCGAAATATTAACATGAGCTAAGAATTCAAGCACATAAACCTACAGATAGGGTAACTCACTTTGAGTCCATGACAGAAGTCAAGAGATGTGAGAAATCTAGGAGAAATTAAAGATTTGTTGAGTAAGACAATAAGAACAGAGCAATCTAACATATTACTCCTAGTGCTTTGATCCTGCCATAGGTATTTTACTCTATATTTGTCATCTTTCCCATTAGAATAAAATATCCTTATAGATAGATTCTTACCATTTTTATGTACCAAGGCATATTGCACACAGAAGACATTATTTACTTATTTCACAATTGCACACAGAAGACATTATTTACTTATTTCACAATGTATTAGATTGAACTGAAAACAAAAACAGCCATAGAACTTTAAAAGCATTTTTCTCCCCCACCTATCATTTAGATGCTTATAGCAGATATGGCTATGAGTAGAACTAAGTAATTATTTATTTTACCTATTGTTAGGCAGCTATTGAGGCCAGCAATTGGATGCACTGAGTATACATAATTTATTGACCCTTATGCAAAGACAAAGCAAGATGCCCAGAATACTTCGACTGTGTTTAGCTTTATTGCTCCCTGGAGAAACATTTTGTCATTGATTGTGCATTCTAAACTGTCAAAAAATGAATTTCATTAATACTGAATCTATTTTATGACATCAGTATAAATTTGAAATGTATATAAACCATTAATTCACCATATGCATCTAAACAGATGCTTCCTATAAAGCAAATGAACAGTAAGGAAGGGTCACTGTACACATTCAGAGCACTCAAGCAGGCTCAGTCATTGTGAGGGAGATTTCAATGCAATGCTAACATTAAATTTCTGAAATATGGAATGTACTCACCAAACATCAGTGCAGGCAATTTCTCACCTTCTCCCATTCCATAATTATACAGGGACTTCACTAACTATAAAGAAGATTTTAGGTACCAACAATTCACCAAGAATACACTGAAAGAGTTTTGGTACCTAAGGTTTTTTAACATGGTTTGCTACAATATGGGCAGTGAGTTTAGAAAAAAGGAATGCAAATTTATCATGAAGGTGATCTTCCAGATGCTGTAGCTTTGATAGGCTACTAGAGAAACTGAAGCTGCCTATGACCTTTTCATCTAGGACAATTATATTGATAGTCACATTATCTAATTTTGGATCTACATATGAATATACCTCATCTATTTTTCCTTCCAAATAAGTTTCCTCTTTCATTAAAAAGAAAATAAAAATAGAAATGTCCATATCATCTTCAAACACTAAACAAGTACAAATGAAGCCCATAAAAACATTCTATTGTATCCTTTGAGAAAGCACGGCTGAATATTTTTTGATTTTTAAACAATTATTTACATGACTTCTTTTAGAGAAGTCATAATTAGGCTAGTTTCCTTTAATATGACATGGAATACTTTATTTCTTGTGAGCTATTTTGTCATAAATTGTATATGTATATGCCAGGGAAGTATTAATATATAACTGAAATTAAGCCAATTAATTATGAGTTGTCACAATATTTTCGTGCTTCCTCCAGCTCTGTCAGCACTTGAACATATCCTGTGTCTGTGTAATCAATGATTCTATGTTATATGCAGATGAGAGATGGCAAAGGAAAAAGAGATAGACTAAGTGAGGAGGACAGAACTCTGGCAACTAGGAACTGAGAGTTAAAAATCAATCAGGGAACAGCTGCTATATTAAGAAAATATGGGTTGGAGAGAAAAGGATTCTCCAGATACTTGCTATGCATTAAAAGGCATTTATCTCTGAGAGACTAAGTAAAAAAATTCAAGGATTTTAATTGCTTTTCATAAGCATGAGCACTTCACTGAGTTTGAGCCACTTGGGGTCCTTGCATTTCTTTGGATTATACACACCACATCACAGATTGTAAATCTGGAGTAAACTGTGAGTCTCAAGCTCTTGCTGAACATCCGAACTTTACAGTAATTTTTAGCAGCATCTTTTGTGGAAACATATTTTGTAGATATGAATCCTCTTGTTACTGAGTTTTGAGTATGTGGGTCAGTTAGCTGTGAGAAATAGCTGTAATGAAAACTGACTGGGCTATTATTTGATTCTTTTCTTCTTTTCCTCCTAACTCACTGGAGAAACTTGAAAGTCTCCATTCACCAAAAACACCTTTCTCTGTCTTCAGTTGTGCTGAGACACTGCAGAGAGGGCCTACACATAGAAGGTGGGCATGGTTCTATTTCTACTCCTCTCTATTCTACAAAACTCTTGGCACCAGGGACTGATTGTTTGAAGTTTTGTTTGTGGATACATTAGAACAGCTTTATATTCTCCTATCTTCCATTTTGCAATACAATTTAAGGAAGATTATTAGAATGAGTAGTACCTTTACATATTTCTGATAGGAGGGTGAGAGGCACAGTCTTATCAGAGTCAAAAATTGGAGATTGCCTTTACCTTTTATACTGACAATTCCAGTTTTAGAACTTATTCTGTGGGGAGAAATATAAACTGTACATTATGATTTATACATAAAATGCTAATTGTAGAGTTACTTGCAACAGTAAAACCCAAAGAAAACATGTTAGTATCCTGTGCTAGAAAAACATTCTGGAGAACAGCTATGTAGAAATATGCTAACAAAGCTTAAAACTTACTTTGATTATAGAAAGTGTCTTGCATTGATAATAAAAAATGTCCAAGATAAGCCAATAAAAGAAGAGGTCACAATTACTTTTTTGGATACTTATTTTTCATGTATTACAAAATTTCTTTACACTTTGCTATTTATTATCATAGTGTTATGATATGTATGTAGATATGTATGATCCACAATGCACATGTGAAGGTCAGAGAATAATTTTGCAAAGTTGATTCTCTCATTCTGTCTTTTGGTGGGTTGTTGGGATCATCTCAAAATGGCAGGCTTGCTCCCAGTTGTTTTTACACACTGAGCCATTTTTTCAGCCCTGTCACAAGAATTTCTGAACAAGGTGTTATTATGCAGAGGAAAATTTACTATAAGACTAACATGAACTATTTGGAGATGGTAGGGAACAGGGACCCTAGTGCAGACAACAGCACAGAAATTATTCTGATGCTCTTCATTAGGACAGTATCACCTCTGCTACTATAAAAAACAAACTCTGCCCATTCATCCTCTATTTCTTTTCATTACTCATGTTTCAAAAGTCCCAGGATTAAAAAGTAGGGTTAGCCTACTTTGTGTCATATCTCCAGCCTTGGAATCATAGAAAAAGTAAGGACTTCAAAGACTCCTTTGAAAAACTTGGATGAGGTAATCAAGAATTACCCTTGCAAAAAATGTCAGCAGTGAAGTAATTTCCCAAGAGAAAATTAAGGTGGAAGAAATAGATGCCCAAAAAATGCCCTATAGAGCAAATACCTATTACGATATCATGCGGTAAAGAGAAAAATAAAGATTGCATGAAAATGACAACTTATGGAACATTGACACTATGTCTACAACTGTTAGTCATTGAGGGAATAGGTTAAGAAGAATTACATTTGCCTTATCCTCCAAAAAGAAATATCAGTTTAAGAGCCTACAATAGCAGGAGATGGAAATGATTTTCTCTTATAAAAGAAAATAGGATATGTATTGTAACATCGTTTATCAATATCTGTCTGTTTATCTCAAGAGAGACACAGCATCCTCTCCTGCAATTTATCTCTGAGCTTTGCATATAAATCCTCAGGGTATCATTGTTGATAATGACATCTCAGAAGAGCCCTGCTAAGCTCTGTCATTGTCACTCACTGCGGAAGGAAAATCATGTCTATGAACGCCCTATAAAGACAATTGATGGAAATGCAGTTCTACTAACATTATTTGAAAAGAGCCTTGAAATATTTCCACCATCTGCTATGTGACAGAGACCATGAGGTATCCTCAAAGTAGAGCTTCTAAATTCAACCTGGAGAAACCTAGTCCATCTGTTCTAAGTTTAAACTAAACTAGTTAGTACCTGGGGCTTTGATTCTTAGCCAATTAGTCTAGGACACACAAAAAAGGTGTGATTTGAGGTGGCCTTTATCACTGGGATTAATGTAACATAAAGTTAAGAGTATATTCATGGTGAGATGGAAGTAAGGGTTTGAAAATGAAAAACCTATATATATTTTACTTGTCTTTTATATGCCTTTAATTTTAATGTGGTCATAAAAATCATGAATCATAAAGAAAAAAAATTGCCAATTAATATATATTTGCTGTAAGCATATCTTACAGATGGCTCTGAAAGATTTTTTTAAGGTATCACGTAATTTGAATTCTATAAAACATAATGTACTTATATTTTTTGAGTGGAATTGAGCTTCTAACAGTTTGCATAGTTTTATTTTTTTAATCAATTTTCTCTTCTTTTAGAAATAGCTGCATTCTATTCCTTTACATTGGGTTGCATGAAAGCACAGTTATGGAATACATGTTCTCTCTATTTCTATTCTTCTGTCATACTTCAAAGGAATATGATCTTATTAGGAGCAACAAGTTTCTGGAGAACTGATTGCCTCCTTCTGGTCCCTCATCCCTGAAGAAAGTCATGAGGGTTCTTAAGCATGCATGGCAATTCCATTATCTTTTGTTGAGCATCTGAAGTGGATTTGGGATCTGGTTCTGGAAACCAGAAATAGTATAAAGACTTCCCAATACTTTATGAGGAAGAATATTTTACTCAGTCAAACAAAGAGGGTCCAGAATTGATGGCTATGGGTTTCCTGACACATTTTGATTTCTCTGACTGTAAGTATGGGAAGATTGGGAGATTAAGCATCACCTTATAACCATGAGGTTAAAAACCTTTAGGAGAAAACTAAGAATAAAAAAGAATCCAAAGACTTGTGTTGCTAAGATCATTTTTGACCTTCATATCAATATTTTAGAATCCATAATAGATAATAAAATATATTCATTGATTAAGCCACAATGAGTTGTGTTTTCTCCATATTGTGTCTGAAACCACCCTAACAAGTACAGATCCTAACTCAATAATTATTACTTGTGATCCTTGGATTTCATGCCTCTTTGACTTTCTGACAACACATGCTTTATTGCAACTATTCAAGTATATAAGGTTGAATATCATTACATTAGCTTGAATATGCTTAATTCAGTTTCTATGCCACACCTGACTAATATTTCTAGCTTTTGGGTCACATGTACTACCATTCTGGCAATAATGTGAGCACACATTTTATACATCAATACTTTTTAATTACTTGAATATTTTAATGCTTTCTCCTTTCTATACAAAGATGGATAGATAACAGAGAATGGAAAGCATTATGAATAACTTGTGAGTATAAGTTCTGATTGCATAAGATTAACATAATTGAGATAAACACAAAATAATTTAGATGTGCCAAAGAAAGCATGTACTTTTCACCTTAATTTGATGTCTATTGGACTAAAGCAAATTTACTGTGTGTTCAGATAGAAATGATATTTAAACAGACAATAATATATATTATGAAATATTGACAGACTATAAAGGGATAGCGTTTAACTGAAAGGATAAGCAGGTATTTTGTGATTGTATTTATCACCTAAGAATATATTCCAGCCTCAGATAGATTTTCAAAAGCAAATAAAAAGCCACTGAGCATTTGGTGTATGACATTATGATAGATATCTAGTGATAAATAGTACACATAAATACTCTCTTTTCCTGAAACTTGCAACTGACAGGAAGTTACGCTTTTACCTGTTTGGAATTTTCTATCTGCTGTTACAAAGAAAGATGTATTATTTTTATCATAAGAACTGGTCTAGTCTTGGAAGTCTATGAAGATTATATGTAAATAGCAGAGATCAAAAGGATGTGGGGTAAGGAAGAGTCATTAGTTCAGAACTTAAAAGGTACCTGCACACAAACCTGGAGACCTAATTTCCGCTCCCAAAGCCCACATGATGGAAGGAGAGAACCAAATATCAGAAGTTGAATCCGTTAGTTTAGACATTCATATTCTCTCTATATATATCCTATATCTGCTTCATAAATTTAAAAAAAATGTTTCAAGAAATTGGGGCTGGAGAGGTGGCTCAGGGGTTAAGCCTCTGCCCTGCAAGCGGAAGATCCTGAGTTGGGATCCTAGACCCCACGTATAGACGCCAGGCGGAAGCGGGGGGGGGGGGGGGGGGAGCCTGTGTTCTGGTCCTGGTAGGGCGGAGCCTGTGAATCCCCGGGCAGAGTAAACAAGGAGGAGGTGGAGGCGTCCATGGTGGTTCCCGAATTCGTCCTTGGTTCTACACACACACACACACACACACACACACACACACACACGCGCACGCACGCGCGCGCGAACACACGCATACACACACAATTGAATAAATAATAAAAAAATCAGAAAAAAAATTTAAAAAAAAGAAATGGTTTGCGTAGGGGTAAAAACTGAATGAAGAAGTTAATAAAAAGAAACATTTGCCAGAAAAATAGAATGGATATATACAAACTGAGACAGATAAGAGTAGAAGAAACCTAGTTTAGCCAGGAACCCCAAAAAGAGAGTAGTATCAAAAGGGCCTTGGATTGGAAGCAAGAATCCTCAAATGCTTCAAGGAGAGTGGACATAGATATTAAATTGTTCACATTAAAGAAGAAGGTATGATCAAGGAAGTGAACAGGTTCAGGAGAGATTTGCAAGATGGAAACAAAAGGAATAAGCTTGTAATTTGCCATCCAAACAAACAAAAATAAAGTCATTAAATTCAGAAAATCTGACTGTCTTAGGATAAAAAGAATATGTTGTCTCTGGGCATATCAGTTAGTAGAGACATGGGGCTGAGAATGTAGGTCACTTGGGGAGAGTGCTTGGCTAGCACGAGCAAGCCCCTGAGCTTGATCCCCAGCACTACGAGTGAGAATTAGCAAAAGGAGAGAGCTAAGAAGAATGAAATTCAGCATCAAATCTCCTTTCAACATGTAAATTTATGACCATCATTTCCTTTGCCCATGATCAATCTGAGGAACCACTCAAGTGCTCATGTTGCTATTCCTTTAGAGAGTAGAAAACCTTAGTGTCCAGAAGCTCATTATCATGTTCCCTGCACATCTTCTGCTTGGATTTGCAGCAAAGGCTTTCATTTTTCAGGACAAATTCATGGTACTGATAAGATTTTAGATGACATGAACATAGCATTTTCATCTAGAACATGCTTCTGAGCTAATTGGTTCTTTTTCTTTGTTCCAGTCTTTGTTTTTTTTTATTCTGCTACAGAAAAAGAGACTGTCAAATGCATTCTTTTTCCAAAGAGTGACTGTCATTTAGGGATCAAATTTAAGATCACTCAAGCAGAGCAGTGACAACTATAGAACCAAGTCTTTAACCAACTTCCTCCCTGGAGACCTACAGGACAGCTGCTAAGGGTTTCACATAATTACATAGTTTTACACAGCATCCTACCTATGAAAACATCAAGGGTTGAATATGGCCTGCCTGTCACACCAACACTTCACTGCTATTCCTAATGTTTCTCTCATTGGACTTCTGTTCTATACAGAATCATTTTCTGCTAATTACACTAAAAATGGTTTTCCTCTTCTTCTCTTTCCAGATAATTGATTTTTTAAAAAATAACAGCCAGCATCCTTTTTGTGTTTAGACATTTTTATCCCAATAAATGGCACATTCTGGCAATATTCCCTAAAAGTAAATGTCAGAGATGTTAGTGGTTACTATGATTAGCATTTCTCTTTTTAAAAAAAACTTTATTCATTCATTCATTCACTTTGTGTGTGTGTGTGTGTGTGCGCATGTGTGTGTGTGTGTGTGTGTGTGTGAGAGAGAGAGAGAGAGAGAGAGAGAGAGAGAGAAGAGAGAGAGAGAGAGAAGAGAGAGAGAGAGAGAGAGCACATGTGTTCCTGTGAAGGACCAAGGGTGATTTTGGGAATCATACTGGATTGTTTCTACCTCCTTCTTGCTTCACTCTGTGATTTCTCAGGCTCCACTCACTAGGTTCAAAAGTGCTGGCTGCTCCATTTCTCCCTGGCATTTTTTACGTGAGACCTGGAATCCAAACTCAGGATCTTTTGCTTGTAAGACAGAGTCTTAACCCCTGCGCCATCTGTCCATACCTGATTAGCATTTCTTATACAGCAACTATGGAAAGATCTTTTATAAGGAGACAAAAAAGAGAGATTTTTTTAAGATAGGGTTATGAAATAGATATTAAAATGAATTACCTGAGAAGAATTTAAAGGATAGTCATGCTGTAGAAAGAAAGCAGCAACAGAGTGTTTGATCTGCCCAGGAAAGTATTGCATTGTATACCACAAACGGTCTAAATGATCTCAGAATAAGTAACGTATGATCCAGTGTCTTGATTGTTTTGAAAGAATATACTTTACAAAACTTATTTTAAAAAACTTATCCTTTCTGATAGTATATGTAGAAATATTTCACCCAACTGATGTAATAATAAAATGAACATTTGAATAACTGCAAGATCTTAATGGATCATTGTCCTTTTGTTAGCATGGAAAAAAATTCATTCACTCATTCAATACACATTCTTGCATGCCTGTCAGGAACCAAGCAGGGGAGAAACAGAGGTGGAAGTGGGTAGCTCTTCCTGCTCACCAGGAAATTTCAATCGACTTACTATAAACAAAAAAGGAATGGTACAATAAATATTTGACATTGTTTGCCAGAGTATGGGAAAGCTCACAAGAGCATGTAAACATAAGAAATAGCTGCATGATGCTTTGTAATGATTTTCTTACAAAATGAAGAGGAAGATATTCATCTGAGAATAAAAGCTCACCAGCATTATCTTTAGGTGCCATCTGTTTGGAGATTCTGAAAAGTATTATAATTGATCACATAGGCTGCAGGTTTACACTCTTTTTAATTTTTCTTTATTGATAAATGTTTCTCTTTGAGAACTTCTTACATGTATATAATACAGTTTTGATTACTTCCTTTCTATCTTATCTCCCTTTCATGCCCCTCTCAGCCTCACAATCTTCCTCCCACATTCATGTTATTTTGCTTTCTTGTGTTTCCTAGCAGATTTAAACAGGGCCTTTTGTGTGGTCTCTGACTTGTGACTATCTCTTAGAACCTGATGAAGTTCCCCTATGAACATACAATTGGATATGTTGGTCACCTCCTGCCCAAATTTTTTATCTTCCCATCGTTCTTCAGTATGTTGGAAGGTTCTTTGGGTTTCTCCTCAGTACATAGCTAACCAGATGGGAATGCAGAGAACCATGGAAACACAAGTTTCTGAAAATAAGAGATGGCTGAAAATTCATTCCTCCCCATGGCTTGCTTACTCCCCTGAAAGTACAGGGACTTTTTGTGGAAGAGGAGGAAGGAAGAATATAAAAGCCAGAAAAAAAAAAGGGAAAATTGTGGAATGCCACCCTTCCAAAACTACATACGTGCAAGTGGCCATCAGGGACCAAGTGGATGTCATTACTAACATTAAATCTACAGAGGGTCACATTCTTGATGAAAGGAAGTAGTGAGCAGAGGAAGCAGAGTATTAATATATCATGTTGAGAATATGGCATGTAGATTGAACATGTCGCTTCTAATCATACTAGTTGCCTAGAACTAAGTAGAATCCATGTCAATCTATCCTTGAACCCAGGTATTTTGCTAACCAGAATACAAATGCTAGAAGAAACAATCCTAGTACTGAGAGGAAGAAAAAAGTGGGTAGCTAGCGGAAACTAGTCTCTGAAACATTTAGAAGAATGAACCGGAAAAATGAAAACCTACAGTAACATATGCAGTAATACATGTTTACCATTGAATTAGTAAAATATATGGGAAAATTTAAATGGTAAACATGTAAGAATTAATTGTGATTAGGATTCTAAATTATTTACGTGGATTTTATAATAAAAGAACACATTGTCTGTCACTGCTAGAAAGATAAATGTGTTGAGCATTTTGAGATTTGACTCAAGCCGTGATCTTACTCCATGTCACTCAACTTTGAGCTTCAGATTTTGCTGTCTAGAGTGAGACATCTGAAAATCGTGTCTTCTTTCCTTTGTAGTTTCCTGAACAAGCAGACTTATCACACAAAATTCAATGCCGTGTTGAACTCATTGAGATAAGATACATGAGCAGAGAATTCTACCACTAATGCTTCAGTTAATGGACCAATTGCAAGTGTTCTTGGTGGAGCAAAATGAGTAATTCTATGTGGATATACTTATATTTGCATTATTTAAGAAACTCATGCTGCTCTTGCTAACACAATCAACAGATAATTTCCCATGAAGTTTCAAAGCAAGCATGGCTAAAACTGTAAACATAACATATTCTTAATGCCTTTGCTTGAATGAATCCTCAAAAGGTTTGAAGTAATGTTTTCATCATATATCAATTTCTTTTAGCTAAAGGTCATGTGGCAATCAAATAGTGGCTTAATACAAATTTTAATACATAATGTTCACTGTTTCAAGTTTTTTTTTTCCCATAGGTCTGTGTTGCTTGCAAATGTGCTTGCCTTGTTGATAGAACTTTGCTTGTATAAAAATTTTAGTTGAATTGGTGTAAGGAGAAGCAGAGTGTAGGTAAATAGGTACATTAATTCTAAAATGAATTCAACTGTCTAATTTCTGTGATATAGAACTGACAGATTGACAAATATTTTAGCTCATTTCACTACTTAAATAAGTAAATGGGGAAAAAAACAGTAAAAAATCAGGGTTCTTCCTGCTTCGTAGAATTCTCAGTCTTTCTGATACTATTTATTGATGAAGGACCTCAACTAGCTGGTTGCTAGAACTAAGAGATGTTTACCAGAAAAGAGAATCTTTGACTTAATTTGAAACTTCATGAAGTATTATGCCATGTGTATTCTGTAAAATAACAATTATAGAAAAGTCACGGAAAGAAACAAGTAAGTTTTAAACCAATATATTTTCTCTAACAAATTTTATTTGGAGCTAGAGAAGGGGTTAAGGATGAAAGTGATGGAGTATAAGTTGAAAACCGAGTTCAAATCCCTAGAGCACCATAAGGCCAGCTGTGGTGATGCGCATCTTAATCCCCCTGTGTGTATTGTGAGATGAGAGGCGGAGCTAGGAGCATCCCTTGATGTTCACAGGTCAGTTAGCCCAGGCACATATCAGAGAACAAAGACACAGCAAAAGCCTATCTCAAACAAAAGATAAGGACCAACACCAAGGTTGTCCTCTGACCTTCAGGAGACACATGATGCAGCATGCTTGAGTTCATGTCCACATGCGCATGCTCATGTACACACACACACACACACACACACACACACACACACACACATCTATATCTTCTACAAAGCATCTATATCTTCAGCTGAACTTTAATTTGATGGGTAGTAATAGGAGACAATTTGAATCCAGAGAAATCATAATATGAGTTCATATATTATGAACCCAATGTGTGGAAAAGCAGATTGTGGTAAGTAGGCAAGCAAGCAATACTGCCACAGCTTCAGGCCAGTCCCACTTAAAATGTGTACAACAAAGCCAGAACAATATGAGTTGCTATTGTGAAAATTACTTTTTCATTTTAGATTCTGGTTCAATAGAAAGTTTCAGCTTTTCCTGGGTTTGAGAGGCACATGAGGACTGCACACTTAGACAATGGCCATTCTAAACAAGCAAAAGAATGACCAGATCCCAGATATCCTCTACCAGGTAGTTACTTTTTAGTGAGTTGTTAAGAGAGAGAAACTTGTTTCCCACTTGTTTAGGCAGGCATTGTGTCCACCAAAATTTAGAAGCTTTGTTTCTTCATCATGTTCAGATTTCATCAGATCCTTGTCAGAATGTTGACAAAGAATGAAAATCAGACTGGGAAGCAAAGAGGGCAGTGGGAGCCCAGAGCTGTGATGCGATTGGCACATGGTGCCCCTGCTTGCTAGCCATTTCTTCTTAGATCACAGATTAGATATTTTTTAATGTATTTGACTGACAGACTTTTGGAGCAATTTTAGACCTGCAGAAAGGTTAAGTAGAAAGAATACAAAGTTTCATACCGAATTTGTATTTTTAAAAAGAAGGGGACCACTTAATGATAATAAGCTACCTAACGACTCTTCATACACAGTGTACATGGCCTAAAGTCAGTTCTCTATGATCTGGTAACTTTATTTCTAGCTTTTCTTCTTCGAGTCCAATGCTAGAAATGTCAGCGTGTGGAGAAAAGGTTTGGGGATACACTGTTGTTGTCACTTCAGGCATGTAGTACAGTCTGAAAGGTTATCAACTATAGGCGTCTTCTATCAGCCATGTAGTTGGAATTGATTATCAACCTAGATATAGACTGTGCCATTGTGACCAGTCATAGTCATTAATGTGGAGTGCCTCAATGACTAGTCATGAATTTGTGATATAGGTTTTGTGCTTGTAAACAATTGTGTCTCAGCGGTGTAGCATTTGTAATGAAGATTATAAAAAATTGCCAAGAAAGAAAAACTTAAAATGTCACTAGATGCCAGTTTTGTGCCTAGACATGTTATGAACTTCAACTGCAATTTCACACTCAAAGAAATAGCACAAAGGGGACATTACAGCTTTCCTAAGGAGCAAGTGGAAACTAAAACTACCCAGTCTCTACTCTTCCTATTTCACTCCTAACTCTCACACTTTTGTTTCTTGCATAAATTCTATATCCTCAAGAATTCTCTGCCTTTATCATTGCTTTTATTTTTCTTCTTAACATTTAATTGAAGCCTGATAGCCTGTCCTAGCCTAAACACTGGAAAACTTACTGAAAAGTGCTTCAAGATCCCCCAAATACTTTTCAACTTACGTGAAAAATAACTAATTCCTCTTCTCAGTCTTTTTGAGCTGGAGCATAGGAGGACAGTGACACATAGCAAAAATCCTGTTTTCTTTTATTGGCCCGTCAGGCAGCTCACTTAAGGTACTTCAGAGGTCACTTCAACAATACATGTAATTCTGACCTTCAGTATTCTGCTCTTCCTAAGACACAGAGTGCCTTTCTCTAGAAATTCTAAGTGCACATAGCTTAAAAGTCTCCTATTCACTCTAAATAAAAATGCAAGCTAAGTAATATCTGTTATTCAAATGTATTTAAAGGCTCCTGAAATGTATAATTGGCAAGTGATATCATTGCAATAAGAATAAGACTAAAGATAATCCTTCCTAGTCTCTCTCCATCTTGAACAGAACCACAACTTTAGAAACCAAATCTTAGAGCGTCTTTCTTCATTGCACTGAAATTATTATCTTATTGAGCTCTTGCTGTTTGTAAGAGATTTTCTGGAGTTGCATTGTGAAGTGTGGCTTATTGGTATCATTGAAAAGCCTGAGAAGTCAAATGGATCAACTCTTGAAGCATCACCATAGAAAAGGAAAGTTCTGAACACAGGACAGTGAGACAGGGGATTACTTTGTCACCTTCTTTGTTTTTTGTAGTTTAGTTCCATCACTCTCCTTTCCCTTTGTCTTTCCTCCTGAATTCTGACTGCTTAATTCTGCTATTTTGTCATCTACACTTCTGTGTAGCCTATCTCAGAATCTCCAGAGTTGCCTATATTTTGTGTTTCATTATTTTCAATACCCCATATATTTCTATTTTACTGACAATCAGTGTTTGTTTGATCTCCCTAGAGAAGTACTGAGAAGAAAATAAGCATCTACACCCAATTGAGATATCACAGCCATTATCGCACCCACACAGTTCATTCTAGTCCATGTACATATGTATAAAATCATGTGTAGACCTTAAATCTCAATTTTGCTTTTAGTCCTTTACCATTAATATTGCCCAGTGCCTTAAAAATGTTAATTTGAAAACTGTGAAAATTTTAAACTCAACTTGATTTGGAGATTTTCGTGCTTTTTTCCCTTATGTCTAGAGAGTGGCATTTTTGTTTCATAGGGGGTCATCATTGGTTTGCCAGCAGGGTAGAAAAAAAGCCATTGATTTCTTTTCATTGGTCATCTTGCTCCCTGATCATGCCCTCTTCTACTGGAGATGAAGCTTCTACAGCTTCTGCCAGCACATTGTACATCATTGCATTAGATGCACAATGTAAGTGTGACCTAGGCAAGTCAGAGAATATTGATTATTTCTCTTCAGTTCTCTAGGAAGCACAAGCTTATTATTCTTTAATTTAAAATCAGAGCTTGTAGAATGAGCAACATGTTACTTTGGCAGAATTGATCCATTAGGTTGTTATATGAAGATCAGTAGCATTTCTTTCAAGAGAACACTACTATGAAAAATTCCCCTTCCACATCTCATTCGTTAAGTTTTATAAAAAGGGTGAAACCGCACACATTTAAATATGAGCCATTTTGATCTTTAAATATCACAAACATGACTATAAATAGCATAATAACCAAAATCCTTGAAGAGAGAAGAAATTTGATTAACAGTTCAACTTTATTTTAAACAAAAGTAATTTTAATTTAAGCCACATTAATGCATACTGGATGTCTCCCAGACACCAAATCAGTTGCCTTTGTAACTATGAGAATTCTTTCCCACTGGCTTCACATATAATAAGTAAATTGAGTATTGCTCTCTCAGTTTATAAATAGATTAATTCTAAGAGGTATTAGTAAAATTCCATAGCTGAGATGGATCAAATTTTAATATTATCATTAATCATTAAATTTATCATTTATCATTCTTAGTCTAGTTATCCATTGAAATATTTGATAAATACTTCTGAGTGAGAAATTTTGCTGAGTGATTGAGAATACAACTGTGGCCACATAGTGGCCATTCACTGTCTCCTTTTTCTGGGGTACATAATATATTGAACACACCCTGGTAAGCTCGCATCAGTTATTTGACTCAGTCCTGTGAATCCTAAGACTTACTTACTGTAACTCATCTCTTCATAAAGGTAGTCGAGAGTTAAAAGATGAAGTGCTTTGCCAGGGATATGATGCAAGAACTGGGATTCAGACCCAAATTTGTCCAATTTCAGGACCCTGTGGTTGAACACAATGCAACTCTAGCTGACATGCTCTGTTTAGTTCACCAACCTTATACCTTCATTACTTTTATATTCTTCCTTTACTCTTTTGCTTTTATTCCATATAGAAAATACAAGTTTACATCTGCTTTAGTTGTCATCTTCCTGTTCACTACACTGTGATTTATTTTATTTATTCTAATGTATTACCAGGAGAAATTAGAAATGACAGAGGGTAGATTGTTTACTGCTTTGCCTAATAATTCCACCTTTGTTGCTTCTCTAACTGCTAAGCTCTTATCACCAATGTTAACCCTTCCGGAAATGATTTCTGCTGTCAGAGAACAAAAATTCTGAACATCTACTTCTATGAGTTCCTATCCTCATATCCCTTATGCTTTGCGGAAGTCCATGTGGTACCATGGCATTGGTGACTCATGTTTACAGCATCATTATTAAGATAGTCAGGATATATATACATATTACATATACACATATCATGACTACCTCTCTATATATCATATATATATATATATGTATATGTATATACTTGGAAGAAGCAGCAGAGCCTGCACAATCTGTAACTAGAATCTCTAGGTTGAAATTGCTTCCTGTTCTATTCTTCTGATCCTTTGCCCTGTTATTTGTTCTTTTAGCTCATTATTCCCTCTCTGCCATTTAATCTACTCTTATCATTTCTGTTTTTCTCAAAAGTATACATTATACTCAAGATACACTAACATTTTCAAAATTGGCTTTTCACTGCTGTTTATGTTTGATTAAATTTTATGTAATAAAAATATATATTTTAGAGTCATTTGCTGTGTAAGACAGTTGTACAATCAAAGCAACCTGTCCATTCTTGGATGAGAAAACAATGTGGGGTAAGGGGTACGAATCTCCACCTCCTTTCTCTTCACTTAACCCTTGCAATATTTTAGTGTCTTCTGATCATACCTCAGCATGTTGTTCAGATTTCTGTGTTATTATTGATTTTGCCCCAGATTTTGCCAATTAGATCAGTAGAAAGATGAGACACAAATCATCAAGGAGGTACTGCCACATTAATACAAATTTATGCTGCACCTGCGTATTGACTAACGTACATCAAGCCAATGAAACAGGAGAAATCAAAGGGAGAGAGAATCAGCAGGTGCACTTCCACACTGAGACAGCCCAAAAGACTGCAGCAGATTGATGAACATTTAAAATGACTTTTGTCTTTTGAGAATGTTAGAGGCTCATATATCTGAAAAGAGACTGCACATAAGTAAATTGAGAGCAGCTTCCTACATTACTTGTTACTTAACTTGCATTTGTTTTGCATTTTTTTAACCTTTGAAATAGCATAAGGTACCATACTAAGTTGAGGTTTCCTTAATACAAATGACAAAACATATATATTCCAGAGTGTTTCAAAGAATTTAGTGTTTAAATGTTCCTGTAGTGGTTTGGATAGGTTTTCCCCAAAGTGGGAGAAGGAATGGGTGCTTAGGCATCCCTATTCAGAGATGGTGTGACATTTGGAAGGTGGGAGCCAGTGAGAGGAAGTTAAGTCACTGTAGGTATATCTCAAGGCATTGTGGACATTGGTCTCTTCTCTTCTGTGGTTCATGGTTTGTGATATAAACAGGTTATTTAGTTTTTTTTTTATCAAAAACAAACACCATGATGTGTGAGTCTTTCAAGAGTTCAGAGAATTAGAACTCATAAATACACAGATGAAGCCAGACAGAAATACATGAAAACATTCTGATAAACACGAATAACAGGGGAGAGTCTGCAACTTGGTTCTCAAACAACTAATAATATGGCCAAAATAAAACTTCCTATGAGTTGTCTGCAGTATTTCATTGCAGTAATGAAACCTTTCTACTAAACTCTTATATGTTACTTACCTTGAACACAACTAAGCAGCATAAACATACAACAGGTTCTGTGATTTCAAAATTATTTAACATTACACAAATTTATAAAACAATAAAAATATAAGGAAACCTGGTAATGCCTGTTTTAGTTACTCTTTTGCTGCTATGAGACAACATTTGGACTCAAGCAACTTAAGGAGACAAAGGGAGATTCCAGAGGGATATAGTTCATTATGGTAGGACTCTCAGAGCAGAAGACATGGCTGGAAGCAGAAGCAGGAAGGCAGATCATATCATCACATGCATCTTATAGGAAGAGAGAACAAGAGCAAACTGTAATAGGAAGCAGGGCTGGGCTACTGAACCTTAAGGTCTTCCCCCTGTGGCATGCTTTCCTCCAACAAAGTGCCACCTTCTAAAGATACTACACCCTTCCCAAATATTAGCATCAGCTAAGGATTTAAACACATAAGCTTGTAAGGGATTGAATCACGTTCAATCCAAGATGTCATATTGGAAAAGCTTTAGATTTGTGCAATGGGATCTATTTTAAGTGTTACTTTTGTAGAACCATTTCTTTTTCTTAACATTCTCTAACTTACCCAGTTCTCATGGTCATCTCCTTCTCTCTTCCTTCTTGCTAGACCCTTCTTCAGTAAATACACTCTTCTCTTGTTTTCATGTCACATGTATTCTATCAACTTCTCTTGTCCCTTCCCCAATTTAGATCTTTCTCTTCCCTCCTATAGTTACCTTTCTAATTTCATGTTACACACACACACACACACACACACACACACACACAATCATGTCCTCCCCACACACACACACATTGAGTATTCCTACATTCCCCAAGTAGAAACAATCCTTAGGAAAGAAAACAGAAGAATAGCTAGAAATCCACACAGAAAACAAACTTTAAAACTGTGGAACAATTCATTCATGAAATTTAGCCCTGCAGGAAACATGGATTTAAAAGTGGATATATACTATATTTTAATTCATGTGGAATCTTGTTTATGAAGTATTTCGATAAATGTAAATACATGTTAGTTACATGTGCCCTGATTCATATGAAATATTGTTAGCTGCTATTGTCAAGGTCATACATAATGAGGCTGAAAATCCAAAAAGTAGTCACTTTGTCATCTACCCCACTAAAAATATAGGATTGTTTCATGTAAGAAGAAATGGCCAAGGAAATTTAATCTCTCTGATCCTCCAGGCAGTTATAGCAGAATGAATTCTAACAGTAAGATAGTGTTAGAAGATGGACAGTTGAGTACTCTTTTTTACATTGATAAGACAATTTTTAAAAGTTATTTTATAATAAAGATTATCTTGAACTTTCCAAATTCAGACTACAGTCTTTTCTGAGATTTAGAGTTCTGTTGTCTATAAAGTAATTCACTGTAACATATCCATACTTAAGATCATTACGAAGTCAGTTGTGCCAGGTTTTTGGAATTTAATCAAAAGTAGGTTGTATTTCTTAAGACTTGTTTGTAAGACTAGCATGCTGGTTTTCTCCTGTTTTTCTTTTATACCTGTTTTTCTTAGCTGTCATTTAATCTCAGTCATCATCCTTCTTACTTGTTAGTCTTAGAAGCTCACTCATAGTGGTTGTCTTACTAGTAAGATCATTATTAGTTCTCATTAAGTGCCAGCAGCTACAAAATACCTGGACCAAAAAGTCTTTGTCCAGAGTAAAGTTCATAAACATAAGAAAAACAGAAGAATGTTATTTTGCATAAATCCAACAAATGCCAAAATTAAAGGAAAAAAATGATCTCTCCATTAATAACTACATAGAGAACACTAAAAGATACCCCACTTGCCTTTTTAAAAATTGGTCATTTATACTTATATATATTCATCTGGCTATAATATTATATCCAATATTGAACACAATATGTAAATGAATGCACTAGAGTTATTATAAGGAAAGAATGTCCTTTGGTGAGTTCACTGCTGCAATCATCTTTCTTCATGTTCTCAATATATCTGTATCATTAGATATATTTACTGTAGTGATATAAATATCCAAACATTTAATAGAAAGTATCTGTTAGGTAACTCAAATTCTTAGACACACCAACAGAAATTGAAGAATTTTAAACTGTTAAGAACTCTTTTTCACTCATTCATCATACTGATTATTTATTAGGTTTGGTATCCTAGTTATATCAGTATATGAAATAATAGAGAATATCCATGTCTTTATAAAGTCTACATTTTACAACTGGTTTTTCATCACATGACTGTCTTATTAGCAGTAAATAGATGACTCTTCCAATCATAAATTCGATATGAAACACTGAATGGAAGGAAGATACAGCAGAGGGAATGTGAAGCCAGGTGAGGGATACAGGGCATAGTGCAAGTCAAGAATGGAAAGTGTATATGGGAATCAATGATTGAAAAAAAAGAAATTATATTAGACAGAAATAGAAATAATTTCACAGGAAGCCCATTTTGTTTTCTGAGATTTCAATGACATGGTTTTATATGAGATGAGTTTGAACTTTAGCAGAGCTAGAAGCCTGCCTGGAATAGAGTTCAGGGAGCAGGGAATAGCGTAGAACAACATTGAAAGTTGGGGTAATAACTAGAAAACTATTGAAATGACCCGGTGGAAGATACCAAGGCCTGACATATGCTGGGAAGAGAGTCCATGGCTAGGAAGAAGATCTGAATACAGTTCACAACAAAATTGTCATGAGTTAATTAGAGACCAAAGCAAGTAATGCAGAAGGAATCAAAGTTTTTTGCCAAAGCATTTCAATGTCTCTAAGAGTGATAAACTGTCAGGATGAGTTTACATAGATGATAGACAGATAGAAAGATAAATAACTAGATAAATAGGCAGATAACAGATATTGATATAGAATTTACATGTGAATAGATATAAATATATTGAAATATGATAGATAGATAGATAGATAGATAGATAGATAGATAGATAGATAGATAGATAGATAGATAGATAGATAAGGTTTCAATATTTATTAGTTCCCCTGGACCACATACAAATCATGTGCTGTATTTTCATGTGCCTTATATTGTAAGAACAGATTAACAACTGATTTGAAATGCATGTAACTGCAGGCAACCTTTATTAAACTCAGTAGACCACCCCTCCTTACCACAAACATATAATTAGAAGGGGATTGACTGGGAAAAAGGATTTCAGTGAGAGAGATCAGGTACTTTTAGATAAATTGATTAAGCTTATTGTACACATTTATGAAACTGTCAAGTAATACAAAAGTAAGTTAAAAATAAATATGAAACAGAAAAAATCACTATTTTAGATATTTATATATTTACAGTGTATACATTTGAATTGGGTTAGAAGTATTCCTCAGAATTAGAATGCTTGCTTATTGTAGGCAAGGCTTTGTGTTCAAACTCCAGCATCCAAATCAGTCAGTAAATAGATATTTTAATGCATAAGCACAATAAGTGATAAGAAATAAGGTGGCAAGAGAGAAGTGATTTCTGAAAGCTGTGCTCTGACCTTCCATGTATGCACATGGCACATGCACACCTGCACTCATGCGTACATCACACGCACACACACACACACACACACCAGTAAATGTTATTCTAAAAACTCTAAAAAGACAATGGTTAATAATAAGCTCAAAAAAGTTTTTTTTTAAATTACCACGTCTTCAAATTTACTTCATATCTAAATTGAACATAGAGACTTATAAGGATTTTAACAGCATGTCGTACAAACACTATGCTCAAGTTATCAGACAATAAGACTCAGTGTGGGAGACAGCACATGCATACTAATGAGTCAATAGCAGCACTCAGTTGGGTAGATGGCAAATGCCATCTGCAGGGCCACCTGCTCCTGTATTCAAAATGGCCCTGCAAATGGGTCAGAGCTCCAATGCCACTATCTTAACCATTGTGGCAATTTTGAAAAAGGAGCTCTGCGTTTCAATTCCTGGACAGTATTCTCATGAGGTTTCACAGCCGCATTTTCAGTTTCCTTTGAATTCACGTTAAAAGTGACCATATTAGAACTAAGCTGCCATTCTTAGCATAGCCACTTGTCATCACACATCTCAAGATCTGGAGTATGGCTGAACGGGGCATTTGGAAATTCCTCACCTTGCCCAAATGTCATTCTACACTCATAAATAAATCCAAGCTTTTATTTGTTGTTTCATAATAATGAAACAAATGTACACTGTGTTAGTTACTTTTCCATAGCTGTAACAAAAAAATACCTGAGAGAAATTTAACCATAGGAAAGATGCATTTTGCTTAGTGGTTTCAAAGGATCGTGCATGACTGCCAGGCCCTGTGTCATTTGGCAATATATCATGACAATGAATGTGTGGTGTCAATACCTGACAGATGATGAACAGGAAGAAAGAGGGGAGGAGGAGGAAAGAAGAGAGAGAAAGAGACAGAGAGAGACAGAGACACAGAGACACAGAGAGAGACACAGAGAGAATCAAATCCTTCTGATTAAGTCCCATATCCCATAGATTCTAAAATATTCCAACATAGTGCCATTCCCAGAGGACCAAGCACCCAATACATGAACAGTTTGCAGGGATACTTCATTTCAAAAATATAACATTTTTAAAATCATTAATTAATATTAAACTGCTTTTGTTTTGCCCCTAACTTTTGAAGATGATTTAAAATGTAATTATTTTAGGATATGGTTAGCATAAAGCATTTCAAAAGTTCTGAATTTTGATTCTGGTAAAGATAAGGACAAAGTACTTCGAGGCTACTAGTCTAGTGTCTTGGTCAAAAGGCCACTCAGAAGCACACGTGTGCTCAAATCAGCAGGAGTTTTATCCTTACATTGACAGACGAATCACCACAAGGAATGGGGGGTGTGGTCATATAATAAGGTACAATGGAGTTGGCTTTGGTTATATGATTCAGTTATATGATTTGTTTTCCCTGGACAAGACTGGACAAGCACAAATAAGAGCAACTCCATCACCAGGAATCTTAATACATTTTGTCTACTAAGGGTGGACAAGAGTTTGGATATTGGTAGAGAAGTTTTAGTTGTTCGTTTACCTAGGAGAAGTAGGTGCTTGGCATTCTTTGACTGTCATAATTTTTTTCCTGCTTTGAGACAACATTCATATAATCAGCTTAAGGGCAAAAGAGGTTTACTTGTCTTTCAGTTCCAGAGAGGACATAGTCTATTATGGCAGAAAAGGCATTTCAAGCTGTAGAAGCTGGTGGTTGCTGAGGTTACGGCAATCATCATGGAAGCACGGAGAGTAAGTGCAAATTGCAAGCAGGGCTGAGGGACCAAAACCTTAAGGCCAGCTTCCTGTGATGCACTCTCTTTCAGCAAGGGTCTGGCTCCTAAGGATGCCACATCCTTCCCAAACCCTAATATCAGCAAAAGCTACATGAGCCTGTTGGGGGTTGGGGGGGCCAACTCATATTCAAACCAACGGTTTTGTTTTATCTTTGTCAATAGTGATCTTAGAGTACCCTTGTCTGGAGCTATGAGGTCCAGACCAGTTCACAGATTCTGGGTCCTGCTCTGCTATTTATTTCTTGAGGCAGAGATGGAAAGTAAAGCTGAAAATCAGCTTGATGCACTCACAAATGCTGGCTTTTACTCAGGAAACACCCACTGATCCCCGGTGAATCAAATGTCTATTCTGATTATCGTGTGGGATTAAAAACGACAGGCACAAAAAGCTTGGGCCGTCTCCAAAACTTGTGTTTAGGTGAAGAGATCCACATATCACCGAAAAGGTCATATGCCACGTGACTGCCTCCCACACTTTTCCAAAAGACATGACCAGAAAAAACTATTCATCTTGGTGTTGAAAATGAGTTGGAGGGAAAAGAGTTCACTGTGAGATATGAAACTTCAGATCAGTCCCTGTGTGTGCTGGGGCCCACATTTGCACCACACACATTTACCCAGAAAATGACAACACACTGCAAGTTAACCTTAATTGAAAAGTCATTCCAAAGTTAATGCTTCCAGGATTCCTGGAAGAAGTCTTGAAGTGTCAGCTAAATATTAAAAGTGCTGATGTTGGACATGTACAGTGATGGCTCAGTAGGTAAAAGTGCTTCCCACCAAATCTGATGGCCTAAGTTCAACCCTGGAACTCATATGGTAGAAGCAGAGAACAGACTATATAGCAAGTTGTCCTCTGACTTTTACATATGTGGTATGGTGTATGTGAACACACAGACACACGCACATGCACACACACACTAAAATAAATGTAAACAACGTTAAAATTGCTGAAGTTATATGTAAGAAGCACAAAGCACGCAGGGAATCTGAGACTCCATGAGTGAGCACCAACATAGATGACAGATCTCCAAAATCCTAGACATGAATGTTGTAACATGTTTCATGTAAGACATAAAAAGGATTAAAGTTTAAGTGAGGAATTGAAAAACAATAAAAATAAAACACACTATAAAAAGTCTTTAAGCAAAAAGAAAAAAAAACTCACATTTTTAAAATAAAATGTTATTTCACTGTTCTTCCCCTGCACTAGGCTGTGTGCTGTCTAGGTATTGAGATCTTCTCCTATCCAAAGATTAAAAAAAAAAGTTGGTAAAAAAAAGTCCTTTGTATAAGAAAAGGCTTAAAGGAGAGAAAACAGGAACAGGGCACAGTAGAGAGTGAGGTTAGACAGGAGTCGCATCTGCTTACTCGCCCATAACCACGCCTCCCTTCCTTAACAGGAACACTTGCATGACACTGCAAACCAGTCTGAACATCAGTGAACAGTTAGGAAACTGACTGTGGACAGGATTGGATGTCTCAGCATTTGTGGGCTTTCCTTAATAGCAGCCTATTTATCTATTTAACTGTATTCTTTTGTTTCCATTCTCTTGGGGTCTTCTTTCCCTTAGAAACCCCAGTTCTGTTCCTTTGTGTTTATGAATATTATAGATTTCCCCTTGAGTATTTCATTATGAAGGCTTAGTATTAAGTTCCACTTTTAAGGGAGAACATGTGATATCTGTCTTTCTGTGTCTAGGATACTTTGCTCAATATAATTTCCAATTCCATCCAGTTACCAGCAAATTTCATTAATTCATTTTTTGATAGTTGCATAGTATACCATAGTGTATATGTATCATATTTTCATTATTCATTTGTCAACTCTTAGACATCTAGGTTGATTCCATGACTTTGCTATTGTGAATAGTGCTGCAATGGACATGGATGTACACGTGTCTTTACAGTGAAGCAATCTTTGGGAATAATCCCAGTAGTGGCACAGCTGAATCATATGGTAGAGTACTGGTGATCCTGTAATGTTCACCTGGAATTAGGCCAGTCAAATCTCTTTCCATCAGAAGGCTCTGGGAATCTTGTGGAAGTAGGGGCGGTAAGAGCCTAAATATGTAAATGTCTGCCCTGGACAAGACATTCCTATTCCACTCAAGTCAGGGAAGCTGCATCTCACAGCAGTGAGAATGGTCCTTACCAGACCTACACAATGGCTGACAAATCAACATGCCCCCATAAACTAGTGAAGATCTCAGGAGAAATAATTTCAAGCAATAGGAACCTTAGGGGCTAGGGTTAGACAGGTGAAGGGAAGTGCCCCAACAGTGACTCTGACCAAGGAAGGGCCACTTGGTCTACCACCGAGGCCTGAATTCCCATCACAGCAGATGATCCAGAGCGAAACCTGGAGAATCATAGAAGCAGATGGACAGGAGGCTGAAAGGGAGGTGGATGAAGCGATGAAGGGAGGAAAAGGAAGGTAGGAATCAAGGAGGGACAGAAGGAAGGTAGGTAAGGAAGGGGGAAGGAGAAGGCAGGGATTATGACTCAAGCTTGTAAAACTAGGAAAAAAATAAATAAAAAATTTTTAAAAATGTTAAATCATACAATGTTTTCTAAATGTATGAAATAATTACTAAATAGTATAGATATATATGCTAGTGAAAAAATCACAGCTCTGTAGTCAAGATACTTTTTTGTGCACCTTCACATAAACAAGCTCACAGCCTCTTTCCTGATCTAGAGTCTGAACCATTTCTATGTTTTTTAGTTTTTCTCCTAAGGATGTAAAATATTAGAGTTCCCTGAATATTTTCTCTTGAGTTTTTCTCTATGTGCTTATATTAGCACCTTTGTCACATCAATTTGCAAATCTGATTACAGTTTTTTGTTTTTTACTGAACCCTTAGCTCTTTGATGGGGGGAGTCTTATTAATTAATTATTGATTTCCCAGCAGGACTTGACTAGCTACATAATTTATACTAGCACTTAACTTTTGTTGAAATAGACAGAATTCTCCAGTTTTCAGTTTGCGCACATTTTTAATCATCTCATCAGTTTTTCTGTCATCTACCATTTTTTTAGGGAGATGAGGGTAAAATAATTTTGACAGGTTTCTCACTATTTAGTTCAAGTTGGCCTTGTGCTCACTATGTAGTCCAGGCTGGCATTGCAATCATTGGAAGTCCTCTTGCTTCAGTCCTGCTGTGTTGGTATTGTAAATGTGAGCTACCCTGCCTGCTTCTCTAATTTTTTTCCTCTTCCATTGGGCATTACAAAGCATAATGAAAAAGAATGAATGCCTTAGAGGTTGTGAATGTTATCTCTATGTACTTTGAGAACACAGTCATCTAGAAATTAAGTGTTTACCTGTATAAGAGTGGTAAGAACACAGACTTTTATTCTTCATCGATTTGCACTTTTCAAGGCAGTGATTCAGATTTGGTGATCTACATTTCTTGAAAGTACTAATTAGAAAGTTTAATAAAGATATAAAGAAATTCCTTGAGACGTTCCACAAGCTTAAAGATTTCTGTATGTATAAAAATATCCTGAAACCTATGTTAATATTATGGTATGAAATTAAAACTGGGACTTTTATAGAATATCAATTTATCTGGGATATTTAATCATTTATTTTTTCAGAAGAGGCACTAAGAACATGTATGTTAGGCAAGTGTTCTAACTGAGCTATATCCCTAATCCCACTTGTTCGATTTTTTAAAACTTTATTTTGTGTGTGTGTGTTGCTCTCTCTCTCTGTGTGTGTGTGTGTGTGTGTGTGTGTGTGTGTGTGTATGTGTATCAGATGTGTGTGTCCCTGTGGAGGACAAAGGTTGACTTCATGAATCATTCTAGATTGCTTCTACTTCCTTTTTACTTCATTCTGGGATTCCCAGGCTCTGCCTACTAGGGCCAGAAATACAGGCCGCCACCTATTTCTTCCTGGCATTTTCATGTAGCACCTGGGATCTGAACTTTTGAGATAGAGTCTTAAACTCTGAATCATCTTTCCAGCCCTTGTTCAATATTTATATGTTAATATTTGACAATGAGGTTTTCAATAAGAAGGAACAGTTTTGTTTCCTTATTTAAATTATAAAAGATAAAAAGTCTAATACCATCTTCATGACAATACTTAACTAGAAGATTCAGGCTTTTTGCAATAAATTAATGTTGGTGGATGTGTATGTAACAATAGTGTAGCATAATTTCTTTAAAGTCATTTTGCTCCATAAATAATAAAAAATTGAATATGTTTTTCTACAACTTGCCTGTTGTGTGTATTCTTCAGTCTGATGTTTTACTGTTCAAGCAAATGTCACTAGTAGATAGACTGAACCTTAGTGGATTTTATATACTAGCCCACAAATGATGTCTGAAATCACAAGGAAGTTCTAAGAAGACTGCCTTTATTAAGATGTATTAAAGTGATACATTTATTCCTTCTTTAAGGTGAAGGAATTCCCAGGCTACTGGTTAGATGACATTTGACCTTCATGTTTGGATACTACTACTAGCAGGCCTTAGAGTAGTTCCACAGTTCAGATGACTGCAGAAAGTGAATTTAATGTTTATTTATTCAAATAATCTCCCACAACTTTCACAGCTCACAGTCACCTTTTTACTCACCAGAAGAGTTTGTTCTAGAAAAGAAGAACAACATCCCCAAAATGTGAATGATCCATTTAGATACTGTTTAAGTGATTAATTTCATTAGAGACCTGTGGAATCAGGGATTATGAGAGATTTCAATGCTTAATAGTAGTACTAGATCATAATTATAAACTCCTAGTCTTATTCAAATGATTCATGTATGATTTTATATGTACATATGTCTATTTCACAGTGCTTTGTTCATTTAAATAAGCTTAACAGTATGCTATATTCTCTGAGTGTTTATAGTTTTGTTTTTATGCATTTTTCTCCTCTCGTTAAAAACTAATATGGTTTATTGCCTCTGCATTTCAATAATGTTGGGTCTGTATTGAAAGAAATATAATCTATTTTGATTTTGTACTTTTCTTTATTGCCATGAACATTGAAATTCTTTTTGTACAGACATGAAAATGTAATTTTATGTCTTGCTCTTGCTTTTCTAAGTGTTAATGAGCTACAATTTAGAAAGTATTTGTAGTGCATCATTGCTATGTTACTTCTTAGTAGAGCAAGTGGACATCTTTTTGTGTTTCTGTGAAGGGACTGTTGTAACCTAACAGATATTGATGAGTGACCATGTGGCAGGGAACAGCTGATTTAATCCTGTGAAAGTCATAGCAAGCCACTTGGTGGGATGAACTCAGTCCTGTTCTCAAATGGGAACATAGATTCATTTCCTCATCTTTCCCCTTTTGAGTGTATAGGCATTCAGAATGAGTGCTCTGTGCAACTCCAGGGATGATTTTATTTAATGCAGAAAGAAAATAAGGTGAATTTTTTTTTTGAATCCAAATGGAAAACCTCAGCTGTTGTGTTACACAACATGTAATTGACCCTTGGAGAAGGTGCTAAAGCTGATAAGTGCCATTTTAACGAGACAAAGTGTTTCTTCTCAGAGTATTTAACTTCTGGAGAAGATTTGGTTGGAAATTTTAATAATCATAAACACACATTGCCTTTATCTGTTCTGGCAGTGCCTTAGGACACAACCACCTTCCTTGCCAGAGTCATGCCACGGGGAGATCAAGATGGCAGGGTGAGGTTCCCTCCTCTGCTCCTAAAAACTCTTTCGTCGCCTTGAGCAAAGGTTGTGAAGCCTCCAAGATTTAATTTCCTCAGAGAGACACAGCATTGTGGCTAGTAGTTTGTGGATAGGATAACCGAGGATAGGATAACCAGGAAAACACCTACTTCCCACAAAGGATTCCAGGAAACCAATTTCATTTTATCCTCAGATTTGGTAACTCACTAGAGTAGGGAAAAAGTGGAAGAAGACATTTCACTGTCTTTTCTATGAAAAAGATGACCAAACAGCTATTAAGAATAATATAAATCCTTTATAAATACCTCAGTCAATGAAGAGTCAATGACAACTTAGAATTCCCATGCCATTCTGGAAACCTTTATTTAAAACAGGTGCAGACAGTGAACTTTAGATGTTTTAATTGACAAATATGACTTCGTTCTTCCTTGTATTTTATTTCAGGAGGTTTGGGAAGGCTTGGATATGCAGTTCAGTTCTTACATTCCACCTTGTTGAGATAGGTTTGCTCTTGTTTTTGAGACTATGTAGAGAACTTCAGGCAGCTGGCCCACAAACTTCCAGGCAATTCTGCCTCAGCCTCCCACCTTGCTGTAGAAATGCTTAGATTACAGATGAATACTATTGCATCTGGCTTCCTCTACACACTTCTCTCGATTGATTAATTTTCTCCTTAATATTATCATACATGTATGCAAAACTTTCAATTTACTCTCCCCCATGTATCATTTCTCTCCCCCTTCCTCCCTTCCAGTCTTCTTCCACATTCAAATTCTTTCGTTGTGTCTGTTTTGTTTGTGTGTTTCCATTTTGGAGATGGAATTCAGCTGCCAGACTTGAGAGCGAGCACTGTTTACCCACTGAGCCATCTCCATGTCCTGTACCCTGATCTGGGTGAGAGAGCATGATGCCACCTAGAAAGTAATAGAATTTCCAAAAACCATACCTAAACCAAATCAAGACTTGATTTATCTACATGATGGAAAATTCCATGGATAGAAGAACGTGCTACCTAGCATTGTAGGATGAAAGCCTCAATAACTAGCTGTTGGGACCAATGCTCCAGTTTAAGAATAGGGGGAACAGGAACAGTAGGATAAAAAGAAGAGGGTTTATTAATAGATTAAAGTAACCTCCAAAGGTACATATCAATCAAAGAAATTTGCAAACCTTATTTTATTCATTCACACACTACCTACTTAAAATTCTGAAAGCATTTGGAATATTTGAGCACACACAATCACATTAAGTCACATTTTTTGCCTATCATTTTTATTGTACTTTGCTTCTTTAAAATAAATTTCTTTTAGAAAAAAAAAAAAAAGAAGCAACCTTGATGGTGACAAAAATCACCCCAATTCAGATGAACACAATCTCTTCAGTTGTGGCCCTTAATTTCAGGGTTGCCTATACAGTTTTAACACCAGGCCTTTTCTTATGTAAACAGTGCATAACATGGCCTCCTAAACCATTAACAATACGGAAGTAAAGTTATAAACTCCCGAAATAAAGTGAAGTTTTGGATTTTGCTTCATTTGTGGTCACCAAATGATTTGAGCACAGAACTATGTGTTCTACATTCTAACTCTTGACACCTGTGGGCCAACCGCAACAAAGATGTTTTAGTTCTTATATGATTCTCAATATAAAGGAAGAGGGAAGAAGACACTGTTGTTTTTCTGTCATCCTGTCAAAGAAATCCATGGTTGGCCAGTTTTTTCCTCACTGACCAAATGTCAAGAAAAAATATAAAGTGTCAAAATGTAAAATTTTATCTGGAATTGTACAAAGTTTACTCTTGACAGTGAAAACCTAGATGAATGAAAGGCAGGCAATCTTGTCTGAAAAATAAAACATAAGATTAGCAGTACATGTTTTTATATTGTCAGATACTGCTCAATTTATTAAAGTTGACTTTTCACATTTGAGTTTATAATCCATGTTAAACTTTCCCTTGGCTGTCATTTTCCTCCCCACTGGCTAGATTTTCATTCTTGCAGTGTTGATTTGTTTGTTTATTACCCTATTATTTATTCCCTTCATTTTGGTGGGTTTAGATTTATTTTGTATATATTTCTAGTGAGGAAAAATACCTTCCAAAACACAGACATGTTACAAGTCTCCTACAGGTTTACATTGCTATGAGAATAAAAGATTGAAACTGGTTGTGGAGTCTTGTGCCTGTAATCCTAGAACTTGTATAGCTCAGGCAGGAAACCTGTTATGAGTTTGAGGTCAGCCTGGACTTCATAATTAGTTTTGGATAAGCCTGAGCTACATCATGAGGCCCTGTCTCAATAAAACCTAAAAAGTAGCATGGACAGAGTTTGAAATCCTTAGCCTACCTATTTTGGTCTAAACTGTATTTAATGACATTACCAGAGAGAAGGGCAGGCTGAAGTTACCCAGGAAAGCCACAGCTGCTTTCAGTGCATTGACATTACCAGTTAAATGGCATTAATTAATCTGGTAGAGGTCATTAGGGATGATCATTAATCCACGATAAAATAATTATGTGGGGAAAAGGTGAACAAAATATGATCAATTCAAACCAATTGTGCTATAATCCTCAAAGCAATTGCTGTAGTTTAACATTAGCTGGGATTAAGAATAAAGGTACCTGCTTGCTTTATATACTTTTTAGTCTTCAGGTTCCATAATGAGATAGTACCTGTGACAATTCTTTAATGTGAGAGTTTATCTATGTGGTATTTAATTTTTCTTTTCTATTTTAAACTTAATGATCAAGCTTTATAAAGTGACTTTTGATGACTAGTAAAGCATGAATTGACTAGTTATGCTGTAAGTAGAGTTGTTCCTATAAGCACTTGTATATATGTACAATTATGAAATGTTTTGGTGTCTCACCCTACGCATTTATATTAATAAATAATTTGGCATTATTTCATCCACTGACAACACTAAATATCACTTACCAAATGTTTTTTAACTTTGAAATTGTTTTTCAAATCACAGTTAAAATATGTTTTCATATAAATTACACACCTATGTACTGAATTTCCATCAAGTTCTTCTTCACAAATGTATTTGCTCATTTTTCAGTGGGCCTTGTGCATAGCAAGCAAAGAATCTCTGATAGTCCTACATTCCCAGATTCGTCAAAGTACTTGGGTAACTAATCACTCTCCAAGGATCTAAAATGAGGCAGAAATTATTTAGAAGAAAAATATTTTAATTTTTAGAATATGAACTTATTTAATAATAAGAGATAAATTTTAGCTACTTTCATTATTAAATATTTTGTTTTATATATTCAAAAAAAGACTCTGATTCTAGTTGCTGTATACCTTGTGATTTTGATTGACATTCTCTTAGGGAGTTTTTGTAATTATACACATAGTTGTATTAGGTAAACCAAAAGCTTCATTCTTTGTTCTATATTTTTATTTACTGACAAGATAGTGCTGTCTGTGATGTTTATATGTTAGATAAACCTCAATTTTATAAAGACCTCAAGGATCAGCAACGTAGTCAGACAGTATGAGTAATATCAGAGTGTTTATATGTTTTCATTTTTTATTCCAAATGTCTCATAAAGCAAAACATAGATGATGGGATTTGAGTAACAGTCATTCAATCACTTCAATCTTCAGACCAGCAACCAGTTTTCTTGCAAAAATACAGTACTTCAGAATTGCTCATGTCTTTGCAAAAAAGATATTCCAGCCAAATACTCTACAGATTGGATTGTACACTTTTCAACTTACTATATGTCTAAAACCATCTGAGAAGGTGATATGTCTAGTTGTGATTTCAGAATTTTGAATATCTAATTTATCACCAATGTTTACTTTTTGGATATCAGTCAAAATGCCATTCCCAACTGAAAGCCCTAATCATATGTTAGGAAATTCATTTTTAGTGAGGTTAATACAAGATTTGATAACAATGAAACCTGGAGAAACTGACAGCCATTATCAAGATATTATTTTCCTTTGTATTTGAAGGCATAGAAACTGTTCCAATTGCCAGAGTGAATAGTTTGGGGAGTACTGTGGACAGTGTTGAATTGCTTTCACTCACTGGTCACACTCTCGGTATTTGGCAAGCATGGCATCTGGGAATACAGATTTAATTAATGTCTTAAAGAAAATTCTGTGTATCTTTCATAGTTTTACATATGGTTCTACTTGTCATATATAGTTCTGACACATATTATGCATTTATCATTCATGCGTACATATGTTTATGTATAGTCATATCTGTGCTGCACATATAATTGAGTCTATCCCTTTGAGCACTTGAAAACCAATAGGAAATGCAAATTACAGGGGATTGAAGATAGAAATGGCAAAGTGGTTTATCAGATTAGGGAAAATAAAGACAAAGCTGGGTCTGCTTTGTGTTTTAAACAACTGAGAATTTATTTTGATGATATTAGAGCTTATGAAAAAGAGAATGAAGGACCTGCACTCTACCCACAGCCTTGACTTCATCTGTCCTGAATGGAGATGTGACTTAATTGTAATAATTATTGGACAAAATCTAAAATTAATTTTTTTAAATTTTTGGTTATATGATTCTTTCATACATGTGTATAATAGGCTTATGTACTTTCACCCCTTATTGTCCAGTCCCATCTCCCCATCCTGCACCAATTCATGCTTTCCCTGAAAGGATAAATTTTACCAAATAGATCAATATTCATTATCAAAAATGAAAAGAAAGAATGGGAGGAAGGTCTAAAAAAAGAAGGAAGGAAGGAAGCAAGGAAAGAAGGAAGGAAGGAAGGAAGGAAGGGAAGAAGGAAGGAAGGCATTTAGTTCCTTGGAGAATTCCATATTATTATGACAGTAAAATAAATAATAAATTACTTAGGATAACTACAGGATATAACCATTAGTATATTATGACAATGTGTCCCAAATTGACATAATTTTAAAAATTGCTAACCAAAAAGATAAATATCAGCTATAGTAATTTTTATTGTTATATTTGTTTTGTTTCTACATTAAATCTTAAAGACATATAATTGCTCAAATTAACAGCTACAAATGTTGCCTAATTTTAATTTAGAGTGTCAGCAAGAGGGCACATCCATGCAGTGAGAAGACGAAGACATTTTGTTTCTTCCTGTCTTACTTTTGAGATAGTATCTCTTACTAAGTCGGAAGCTCACAATTTTGTCCAGGCGAGCCTTTCAGTGAACTCACAAGACCTACTTGCTTCTTACCTTCTAATGTGGGCTTATAAATATATGCAGCTGTGTCTGGCTTGTTATATATGTGTTAGAGAATCAAACTCAGGTCTCTATACTTACAGAAGAAAATTTCTTACTCAGTGAGCTATCTTATCACTTCTATTGATGATTTTTAAACAAAATTTTGGATGACAGGTCTAGATTGATTCACATAACATTTTTAACAGAAAATAAAACTGAATTTTAAATCATTTTATACTTAGTGTCAAGTAAACGTTTTTTTTTTAAAAAGACAAATGTGCTTTGATGATAAACTACTTTATTACTAATAGAAGAAAGAAAGTAAATGTTCTATTTCAGGAGGCCAAATTCAATCATTTAATAAAGATACCTTTAGTAAAATATAAAACTTGACCTCAAGATGCCACCAATTAGCAAATGTAACAGACACATAGAGTTAGCATGAATTAGAGTATTTACTAATTGCCCTTGTTAGAGCTTATTAACATTTAATGCAAAAAATGAGTATTTTGTGACATAATGGGAGCTAATTAGGTGTTGTGCCATTGCTGTTCTGTTTTTGTTAAAAAAATGTTTTATTCTTTCATCTGTCCAATTTGTAGTTGAGCTAATACCTATTGGTGACTGGTTAACTGTTGGCTTTTCTTCTCATGAAACTGAAGCTCTAGGCAGTAATGTAGCCAAGAAGCAAGTGTGCCTGACGTATAATTACACAGTAGTGTTCTGCAACATATAAGCATAAGTGTATGTAAACAAGTGGAGAAGGAGGGTAGGAAGTAGTGGAGGGGTGGGGAGTGACTTCAGAGACCACAAGGACTGATGCTTGGGCAGAGATGTGAACCTAATACAGGGCTCACAGGTAAACATTGCATCCTGAGAGCCAGAGATGGATTTACGGCAGCCCTCTGGTGTTTTGCATCATGCTTATGAGAAACATGATTACTCTCTCTAACTCCTGGCATGCTGATAAGGTAATGTGTGTTCAGATGAATAAAAAAATAAAAAACTGGGAGTGATTTATTGAGATTCTTCAATGATTTCTGAGAACAACTTGTGAAAGTAATCAACGATAAGCTCCACATCAGTTTCCAGGGCTTTTGCAATTTAATCATGGACTTCTGCCAAAAATATTTGCATATAAGTTGTCTTCCATTGTCGTATATAAATAATCCAAGTCATGTGAATTGAAAAGCATATTTTTAAAACAACTTTCAGGGAATTGTGTTCACAATGAAAATTCCTGGACTTCTGACTTCTACACCGTGGGCTCATTTTAAGGAGTCTTTCCATTAATTGATTTAGAAGGATATGTCATAAAAGTGCCACTGCCATTTGCATAATGTTCTTTCCTGTGCCACCCACACAAGGTGTAATTGAACAGTTATTATGCTCATGAATTTAGTTTGATCATACATGTTTTTGTACATTATCCCCAAATCCACACTGTGCTGACACACATCTGAGTGAGACACAGTACAGATGACTATGTCTGGTGACCCCTCAGGTTGCCATACCCTTACAAAGGAGCTGAAATGAATCATCACCTGTCTCCAGGGTCAGAGACCCAGCATCAGTCAGTGCCACTGCATTTTTCTCAATCACTCTGCTGGAAATCTTGGCAGAAAGTTGATTCTTCTGAAACCAGTCGCAACTCAATTTTTATCACCAACTTCTTGATGTGAAATAACAACTGATATAAAAGTAAGAAAGTAGCTTATTTTGAATCTGAAATGAATGACTATAGTCCAGGAACACAGAATAAAGCTATACTAAAAGATACCATTCTGGCATAAAAGAAGTAGATGATGTCATATGAGACTTTTTTTGCTCACAAAACCAAAGAAAGCAATAAGTCAATGCAGTACCAATTGCATTGATGAGAATATCAGTTAAGTAAGGAATGACAAATGAGAGAAAATATTTCCACAAGATTTAGATATTATTTTGGAGCAGTCTTACTTTCAGAGTTGTATAAATAAAAGGTTGTAAAGTTTAGCTATACATTTCAAAAGTTTATCTAATACACTTGAGAGTGTTTGGTCCGATACCAAGGTTGATAGTAAGGGGCTACTAAGATAAGCAGTATAAATCTCAGCATAGAGGTTTCTCCAAAATCATTAAAATATGACTATTATGTCATATGCCATATGTATATACCACTTCTGAGCATACACCTGAAGAGGTGTAAGTCAATATATCAGGAACATTTCACCTGCACTTCATGCTTACTGAAACACTCTTTGTAATATCCAAGTTACGAGATCAGGCTAGATTTTCATCAACATGAATGGATAAAAATGTAGTATATATATACAATGGATTTTTCTTGAATGGTAAAGAAAAGAAACGAGACTGAAAATTTCACATTTTCTCACATATTTTTAATCTTTGTCTCCAAGCATATCTCTCTATCTCTCTCTCTCTCTCTCTCTCTCTCTCTCTCTCTCTCTCTCTCTCTCTCTCTCTCTCTCTCTGAATGTGTATTTGAGAAGAGGGAAGGAATCAACAGCAAGAAAGAATGGAGAAGAAAGGTGATGGAGTGAACATGTTCCAAGCAAATGATATACAGAAAAAAAAAAAAAAACACCAAAATCCAATGGATGTACTGTACAACAAATCACTGGGCTAATCATTAATAAATTAAAACATAGCCATATTTTTCCTTTTTTAAAGTAATTTATTTTTTCCCACTCGTACAAACTTAATAGGTACCTCAGTCCCCTCTCTCCCTCCACCTCTTCCCAGTTCCCCTTGCTCCTTCCCCCCTTTTCCTCTTCCTTCACCCCCCTCCCTCCCTTTCTCCCAGTACCCCTCTCTTCCCCCCCATCCCTGGAGCATCCTTTAGTGTGAATGTCAAACTTCCCTCTGTGTCCTCCACTCTAATGAGGTGTACAGACTCAGTTGTATTGCCTAGAGCCCTTTCTTGGGCTCCCCTTTAGTATGGGCACACTATTGTGACTGTTAATCCCTTGCCTCTAAGGATCCTAATGCCTGTGATCCATGCTAGACTTTGGAGGGTCATTGATATGTCAATCATTGTGCAGGTCATGCAAAGTCCTATTATGGTTACTTCGGCTCTAATTTGTGTGGAGTATCTTGCATATTTTTCACTTATTCTCACATTAGATGATATAGTAATAGCTATTTTGAAATATTTGAAATAAGCATCTTTGAATATTTGCAGAAACAAAAAGTAATGATATCGTGGTTAACATAACATGGCAAAAATTTTAGAAATTTAAGTTTTTTGACTTTGAGTCTCACATAGTGTATTTTTTTCACATATTGTATTTTTGTTCCTAAGAATTTGATTTAAAAATCAATTTTAGAATGATATCCTCTCTGAGCTGAAACACCAATTTCCTGGCCTGATGCTAGATTTGAAAGAATGTAAGCATTTGAAGACTGCTGATATGTTCAAGATGGAAGGTGAACTCCATCTTGAACATATAACATCCCAAAATTCAGCTACCCTCTTTAGCAAGCTATTTCAAATTGCATTTTTTTTATTCAATTGTGCGTGGGTGCGTATGTATGTGTGCACGCGTGTGTGTGTGTGTGTGTGTGTGTGTGTAGAACCACGGACGAATTCGCGAACCACCATGGACGCCTCCACTTCCTCCGCCCCAGGATTCACAGGCTCCGCCCTACCAGGACCAGAAGCGCAGGCCGCCCCCGCTTCCGCTTGGGGTCTATACGTGGGATCTGGGATCCGAACTCAGGACCTTCCGCCTGCAAGGCAGAGGCTTAACCCCTGAGCCACCTCTCCAGCCCTCAAATTGCATTTTTTAAACTTTATTTATTCATTCATTTTGTGTGTGTGCATGTGTATGTATCAGCGGGCACGCATATGCCTGTAGAGAGAAACTTGCTTCTACCTCCTCCTTGCTTTGCTCTGGAATTTCCTAGTTTTCGCCCACCAAGACTAGAAGTGCAGGCCTCTGCCATTTCTGCCTGGTATTTTCACATGGGACCTGGGATCTGAACTCAAGACCTTCTGCTTGTGAGGCAGAGTATTCACCCCTGAACCATCTCTCCATCCCCAAATATGCATATTTTATGAATAATATAAATAAGAGCTTTGTAGATTTGATTTAAAAGGCCTGTAAAATAAATGTATAGATTATTAGAATTCTATATTCCCTACCTGACATTGACGACTTGCACATATGCACTTATGCAAGCACATTCTACTCCTCAGAAGGCTTAACCAACTGACTGAGTCTAAGGTTTTTCTTAAGTTGAAAAATGATTTCCTGTAGGCTGGAACCTTCTGCATCTCTATTATTATCTTCTGGTCACTCTGTCTCTGAATTTGTTACATGATCTATATATACTTTTGCATTGGAGAATAGGGTGAATAAAGTAAGACTGGTTGCTGCTCACAAATAATTTACAGCAAAAGACGTTTCAAGTTATATGAGCAGAAGTGATTTTAAAGAATGTCAAGGAAATTACAAAGTAATTTTATCTGCCTACAAGATGATAAATAGTTTGAAGCCTATAGTGAAAAAGGCCCAATCATGTGTGGCAGTATAAGTTGAGATCTAAGGCCTTTTATAGGAAAAAAAAAAGTTTTGCAGAACCAGGTGATAAATGACATTTTTAGGACATCCATTGCCCTGTATGTATTTTTCCAGGGTGAAGAGAATCAGTCTAGCCAAAAGGTTGTTACTATTAGCTCTTCTATCCAATTCTTTTTTTTTATTAATATATTTTTATTATTATTTCAGCTCATACAAACTTAATAGGTACACCAGTTCCCTCCCTCCTTCCTCCTCCCCCCGTATCCCCTGCTCCCCCTCCCCACCCCCCTCCCTTCCCATCCCCCAGTGCCTCCCGCCCCAATTCCCAGAGAGTCCTTTCTTGTGCATGCCTGATTTTCCTCTGGGCCCTCCAATCCGATGACGTATGATTGCTTCAGCCCTAACTTGGATGGAGTATCTTACATATCATTTCTCCTCCCATCCTTTTGCTATTACACTCTTACCGCCCCCTCTTCCGCAAATGTCCCTGAGCTTCAGGATGGGGAGAGACTAAGCTGGCCTAGTTCTAGGTGGTTGATATAGAGTCTCTGAAGTTCTGGATTGTGGTTTGTTGATTTTCTTTTGCAGTTTTGCTGCTCCTGCAATGCCCTTCACTCCATCCTGGTGGGCATTGTATGTTACCCCCTGGCCAGAGACAAAAAGCTGTTAAACTAGAGTCTTGTGATAAAAGCACATTCAAAGGTAGATGTAATAAAAGTGGGAAACCACAGTGAGGGAGGGGGTCTATCACCAATTTGCACAATGGTTACTTTTTATCTGCCAGACTATATGCCCTACTCTTCTAGTGAGATCATACCCCCTCAGTAGTAAATGATCAGGAACAAAAGTCCGTGAACTTAATCAGATGTCTCATTATTTGAGTCCTTGATGGAGGCCTATTTTCTCTGCTGTAACATGGTCCCTTCTCTCCTTGTTTCTGGTGTGGCCCTCCTACCCCATCCCTCCTGTTCATAATCCTTGCAATTACTGTCTCTAGGTGGGCTGGGTGGGTTTGGTACTAGGAGCCACCTATTAGGGAGTACATATGGCGCTTAATATTCTGGGTCTGGGATACTTCACTTAATATAATTGTTTCTAATGACATCCATTTCCCGGCAAATTCCGGTAATTCATCATTTTTGATGGCTGAGTAGTACTCCATTGTATAGATGTACCACCGTTTCCTTATCCACTCCTCAACTGTTGGACATTTGGGCTGATTCCATGACTTTGCTATTGTAAACAGTGCTGCTATGAACATGGTCGTGCTTGTGCTATCGACGTGAACCTCTGCTGTATGGGGGGTGATTCCCAAAAGTGGAATAGCAGGGTCATATGGCATTTCAATCTTTAATTTCTTTAAGAATTTCCAGACGGCTCGCCAGACTGGCTGTATGAGCCTGTATTCCCACCAGCAATGTAGCAGAGTTCCCCTCTCTCCACATCCTCTCCAACATTTGTTGTTGTTTGTATTGTGGATATTTGCCATCCTGACTGGGGTGAGATGATATCTCAGGGAAGTTTTGATTTGCATTTCCCTGATGGCTAAGGAAGTGGAGCATTTTTTAAGATATTTGTTAGACATTTTAATTTCATCCCTGGTAAAATTTCTTTTAAGTTCCAGGGCCCATTTTTTAATTGGGCCATTGGTTTCCTTGGTGTTTAGTTTTCTAAGTTCTTTGTGCACTCTGGACAGCAGAGTTCTATCAGATGTGTGGTTAGTGAAGATTTTCTCCCATTCTGTGGGTTGCCTTTGAGCTCCTGTTACAATCTCTTTATCTGAACAGAAGCTCTTTAATTTCACAAGATCCCAACTGTTGAGAGTTGGTAGCAGTGACTGTGCCATTGGATGTCTGTTTAGGAACTGTTGGCCTAGCCCAATCATCTCGAGGGAGTTCCCTACCCTTTCAACTATGGTTTTTATAGTCTCTGGCCTTATATGGAGGTCCTTGATCCATTTGGAATTAATTCTTGTACATGGTGACAAGTAGGAGTCCAGTTTTAATCTTCTGCATGTGGAGATCCAATTTTGCCAGCACCATTTGTTGAAGATGCTGTTCTTTTTCCATTGGATTTTTTTGGTCCCCTTTGTCAAAGATAAAATGTCTATAGTTGTGTGGGCTTATATCTGGGTCTTCAATCCTTATGCATTGATCTGTCTGTCTACTTTGGAGCCAGTACCAGGCTGTTTTTATAACTATGGATTTGTAGTATATACTAAGGTTTGGTATGGTGATACTACCAACTGTGTTTTTGTTACTCAGGATTGTTTTTGCTCTCCTGGGTCTTTTGTGCCTCCATATGAATTTTGAGACTGTTTGGTCAACCTAATTAGAGAATTGCTTTGGGATTTTAATTGGTATAGCATTGAATTTGTATATTGCCTTTAGTAGGATGGTCATTTTTATGATGTTGATTCTGCTAATCCAGGAACATGGGAGGTCTTTCCACCTTCTGGTGTCTTCTGCAATTTCTTTCTTTAGGGTTTTAAAGTTTTCATTGTAAAGGTCTCTTACTTCCTTGGTTAGGTTTATACCAAGGTATTTCATTTTTTTAGGGGCCATAGTAAATGGGATTGTTTCACTCAGGGCTTTTTCACTTCTTTCATTCTGGGCATATAGGAAGGCCTCTGATTTTTGCACATTTATTTTGTATCCTGCCACCCTGCTGAACTTCTCAATTAGTTCCAGAAGCTTCCTGGTGGAGTTTTTGGGATCACTCAGGTATAAGATCATGTCATCTGCAAATAGAGATAGCTTGACTCCTTCCTTGCCCATTTAAATCCCTCTTATGCCCCTTTCTTGTCTTATGGCTTCAGCTAAGACTTCAAGTACAATATTGAACAGAAGTGGTGAGAATGGACAGCCTTGTCTAGTTCCTGATCAAAGTGGGAATGCTTCAAGTTTTTCCCCATTGAATAGAATCCTTGCTGTTGGCTTCTTGCATACAGCTTTTATTATATTGATAAAGGTTCTTTCCATTCCAACTGTCTCTAGGGTTTTGATCATAAAAGGCTGTTGGATCTTGTCAAATGCTTTTTCTGCATCTATCGAGAGTATCATGTGGTCTTGGACTTTCGACTGGTTTACATGATGAATTACATTTATTGATTTGTGTATGTTGAACCAACCTTGTGTGCCTGGAATAAAGCCTACTTCGTCCCCATGGATGATCTTTTTGATATGTTTTTAAATCCGATTTGCTAAGGCTTTGTTGAGAATCTTTGCATCTGTGTTCATCATAGAGATTGGCCTATAATTTTCTTTTTTAAGTGTATCTTTATTAGGTTTTGGAATTAAGACGATATTAGCTTCATAGAAGGAATTATGTAGTGTTCCTTCCTTTGCTATTTGATGGAACAGTTTAAGAAGTATTGGTGTTATTAACTCCTTAAATGTCTGGTAGAACTCTGTGCTGAACCTTTCTGGTCCAGGACATTTTTTGGTGGGAAGATTTGAGATTACTTCCTTGATATGTTATAGGACTATTTAAATAATTCACTCAAAACTTAAATTTTATAATAAAATAAAAAATTATAGACTAAAAACCTATGAAAAAATAATCTTTGCTGAATTATGTATGTTTTTTGAGAATAACATTTCTCACATTAATAATCTGGTGGACATTTTGTGGAAAAAATCAAGCACATTTATTGATTTACCAGTGATTCCAAATCTACTAGTCCTAGGTCACTATTCTGATAGCTTTCATAAAAAATAGATTCATGTATGAAAGAGAGAGCACAATGATTAAGAGAAGGAGGATGTAGGCCTGGGTGTGCCATGGTGCTCATGGGGAGGTCAGAAGACTGGGTTTGGAAATTAATTCTCAATTTCTACCATGTGGACTATAAAGATCAAATTCAGGTCTCCAGTGTTACTTATCCTTATCCTGCAGAGCTATCTCACTGACCTCAGGGCTTTGTTTGTTTCCTCTCCAACACTCAGAATTGAACAGATAACCCTTGAGATTGCTAGGCAGGTGCCCTACCATTGAGCCAACACCCCAAGTCTCAGATGGCTTATTTTTCCCTTTTAGATTTAGGATCGCATGTGTTTAGGTTTAAAAATGTGTGTTGAACTTGACCCTACATTGTTTTTTTCTTTCTTATGCTGAACTTGTTGGGATATCGTGTTTTCCTTAAAGAATAACTGATTTTTACCAGTGAGGTAAATCAAAGATTATTCTCAAGACATTTCTTAAGACTTGGGTAGAGTGAAGCTTTTTTTTTTGCATTTTTGTGCATCCTTCATGTATCCTCATGGTGACACTGGCCAACACATGTACCTCACATATCACAGTACCTGATGTATCCTGAGAACTCAATTTGTCTTCTTCATGAGAGCCAATAATCAAAACTCTAGAAACATCTCTAATATATACTCTAAGTGCAAGGCTAACAATGAAAAATGAAACTCAATAATAATAATATTACATCTGTACAAAACATGGGGGAGGAAATTTTTTTTTTAAAAAAAGGACCGTTTTCAGTGAAGCTGGAGGATATGATAAACCACTGACATTAATCTCTGTCATTTTCTCTGAAGGAACATTTATTGTTTCTTCTTTGAGCTTCTTAATGACCCGCAACCATTTAATATATTTTGTTGTCTTTCTTATTGTTGTTTCCTATATACAGATGACATGATACTCTAAATTTTTGAAAAGAAGAAAGCATAAAGACACTAAAATAGTTTATTTAAAGACTATTCTCTCTAATAGTATGAGTGATATATTGAAGAGGTATAAAATGTCACACGACTAAATGATTCCAGTTACAAAACATTGTTAACCAGTCATTTTCAATGAATTTTATAGCCCTGGTATGTGTGTTTCTATCTAAAATAGACAAAAGGAATTATTTGGAGGAGAACAATTTTACTGCTTGTCGATTTACAAAATAATTAATATAGATCAAAAACCTTCAGTGATGTGGTGTAATGCTCTAAACACTGGGAAATGACATGGATTTCTAGATTATAAAATCCAGACATAATTTTCCATCTAAAGAGGGATCAACTCCAGTAGACTGAGTTAGATCTGTCTGTCACCCATTGGGTGGCTGTGGATCTGAGAAGAATCAATCAACTTCTCTACACTCTATTATTCAATGTTTTGAGGTGAGTAAAGCAGAAACTATTTTTGAAAAAGAAATTGGCAACTTCCCAATTATCTATTCCTTGATTTCCATTCATCCAATGAATTAACATGGGATACATATACTTGCAGTGTAAAATAGAAGAATCTTAAGGCACATGGAAAGATCTTTCTCTTCTAATTCTCCCCCACCCAGCTCTGTGTGGTTCTTCTGCTGTTTATCTGACAAAGACAACGTCTCATATCAATATTCTGCTAATGAGCTCAGCCTTCTGAAAAAAAATCAGAAAATGAGAATTCATATTACAGGATTATCTATCACTCTTTTTATGGACCATATCTAATTTGTTCTAAATAAGAAAATATTTAATCATTTGAAGACAAAAAAACCTACAAACTATAACATAGACTCAATAAACCCTTTATATGGAAGCACGTAATTTAGATCTAAAATAGAACTTGTTTGCTTCTATGCCCGCTGGATATTTATTTGTTCTACAAGTGCATACGTTGAAATACTAACCATTAATGTGATTATATTAGAAGGTGGACTTTGGAGGATGTAATTAGATTACAGTGGTGAAAATCTTATAAATAAGACTAGAAACCTTATAGGAAACAAAATGATTTATCTGTTGATATGTGAGAATATAATGAGGGAAATTTACAAATCAAAAATAATATAAGACACAGGTATTTTAATCTTTGATTTCCAATCTTCATAAGTAGAAGGAATAATGTTTTTTTCTGGCATCTAGGTTATTGTATTCTTTTATTGCAGTCAAGGATGATGATAATTTCTACCTTTACAAATGAGCAAATGATTTGTGAAAGGCCAACCATAATTGATCACTAAATCTCAGTTTTCTAATTGAAAAATTTAGTCTTTTTTCTGTAACTGATCTTTCAATAAACATGCTGAAGTTTTGTCTTTTAAAAGATAATTCTTGAAAGACTGACATAGGATGATCAGAAATATTATGTCCTAGAGTTTTTGGCTAAAAAGTTAGAAGAAAGCAGACCAGCGAATTAGTAAATGGCCTTTTAGACTATGCAGAGTGCTTTACAGAGATGATGGAGATACAAAAATCTCAAAGAAAAGAGAAGTCTTCTGGTCCAAAGATTACAAGGAAGGTCAAGTGAATGATGATTTTTTAAGTTACGGGATGGATAAGAGTCCCATAGTTAGTATCAAAGAGAAGAGACTCTTAAACATTGTTAATTCGTTTCATTTTATACACACACACACACACACACACACACACACACACACACACATATTCTTAAATAAAACTCACTCCCACTATCCTTTCTTATTCCATTCACCCTCTCACCAAATTCCTTCTTAAGTCTCTCTCTATATTCATATCCTGTGTGTGTGTGTGTGTGTGTGTGCATGTGTGTGTGTGTGTGTGTGTGTGTGTGTGTGTGTGTGCACGTGTGCCTCTGAGCCACTGTATTAGAGTTGCCTGCCTGGGCATGTTGGGGAAGGGATGTTTACTACTTGAGTCAGAACAACATACCAGATGCTGCAAAAATGACTCCCTCTCCCTCTGCAACCTTACTGTCTGTACCTCTTATGGGTGTGGCACCCTTCCCTCATTCATGGTGGAATATTGATGAGTTAAATCTGGAACTGGTTGTGTACAGGTAGACACTGTTGCTGTGAGTTCATGGATTCATCAGTCATGCCATGACCAGAAGCACTCCTTCCTATCTTGCGACTTTTACTTTCTTTCTTCATCTTATTCAATGATACATGCTGAGCCTTGAAGACATGATATTATTGTTCAATTTAAAGCTAATCACTTGACAGTCATTTGTTTTAGAATATTAACCAGTATGAGTCTCTGCATCATCATAATCCATTGCAAATAGAAGCTTCTCCTACCAAGAAAGAGAACAGCACTGATCTTTGGGTATAAACATAAATTGAGGGCAATTTGACATCATGTGCATTTAGCAATATAATGGAAGTGGGTTCTCTCCTAAGTCTTATGGGTTAGTCAAAAGCTTTGGATAGATTATAGTATCTGGTATGAGTTCCTTCTATGGAGTAGGCCTAAAACCCAATCACAGAACTTTTGATTCCCCTCAGACACTTTCCAATAAAGACCTTCCAGAGGTAACAAGGTGGGACATACACATAAAACATGTGAAAGCATGAAAAAGATTGGTTGGAAAGGAGAAAGTATGAAGTGGCAATAAGGGAGGATTGTTATCAGTAGGAAGAGGTGCACGTGACATGAATTCATTGTTTTCATGCATGAAGGTGTCAAAGAATTAAAAGAAAACACCTTTCTTTGCATTCTCTCTCATTGGCCAGAAGATAATCATTAGAAATGGAAAGTGCAGTAAGAAAGGAATAACTGCTTTAGATCTGTGGTTGTCCTAGGGTTGAGAATGTCTAAGTCTGAAACTAAATTAGATTGTTTTTAACAGGAAACAATAGGTAGAAGACAATAGGATAGGTAGGTAGGTAAGTTTTCTGCAAAAGAACACTGGGTGAATAGAATTGTCTCAACTCAATGATGCTGTGCTAAATTCTGAAGGATAATAAAGTATGCAGAAAGCATGGAACAATAAACGTTTTTCTAAAATAAGTAGAATTGATTTAAATTTCATTGTCGTTTGCACTAATACTTGTGAGAGATGGAAATTTCCATGAATTCTTGACAGATCCTTCCATCAGAGAAAGGTACAGTTAGTCATTAAACCAAATGCATAAGGATTTTGCAGAGTTTATTAGGGGCATGAAATGGCAAGAGAGCGGTAGAAGAAATAGTTTAAACTGGCAATGTCTTTTGATGGACAAAGCAACAGTAGAGTATGAAATGTGACTTTTACATTAGTGGAGAGTTCCAGCTTACATTAATAGACAGTTGTTAGTCTGTAGCTATCATTGCTTAGGCTACCAGAAAACTTATTAGCATTTACCATGCTCACACACAGGACTGAAAGGAAAAGAGAAGGAATAGGGGTACAGTTACTAAAAGGCCTGTATATAGAGAATCTGATGAAACATCAGAGAAGAGCAGTCACAGATTGCCCACTAGCTGTAATCAATCAGCAAGGGTAAAACAGGTTCTGGTGATGTGGGCAGGGCAGTCAGCAGTCAGGAAGATGTTGCTATAGGCAAGGCAGACAGGAGGCAGGAAGATGTGGCTATAGGCAGGCCAGATAGGAGGCAGGAAGGGAGAATTTCAGAATTTCTCCAATGATAATCTACTTCACTTTGGTATACAGACATAAAGTCTAAAATGCAAAGGCATACACAGTGCTTGAACAGATAATAGGTAATTGTGGGTATTGGTTGATGGAGTTGGAAATCATTTAATTTCTCATTGCTCAGCTGCTTAGACAAAAAATAGTTTTGAATTTAGAGATTCATTTTGTAAATATTTTGAATTTTATATTTATGCACATCAGGCCAGGGATTTACTTTTAATTTTATTTTCCATTACCATATTGTATTGCATAGAAAAAAAAGAAATAAAGAGACCACGTGCTCAAATATCTAAATAAACATTGTTCAGGGAGTATGAATTTTGATAGTTGATTCAATGAATATTATATTCAAGTCATCTTGCTGTGGCTGTTCTATAGATAAGGAAATGACCAAAATGATAAATTTTAAAGACTTCAGAAATATTGTAATAATCGACATGAGCATAATTGCAGTTTTTTATAGAAAGTGTTCAAGTTGCAAAATACACACTTACATTATGCTTTTACATGATAGCACTCAGGCAACAAGATTCCTGAAATCCAAAATTCAAAAAGATTTGAAAAGAATATATGCAGATTTACTTTTCCCTTTAAATTTCATTCCTATCTTGCCTCAATTACTTTAATATCACTGGTTGTAGCAATAAGAATTTGGGAATTATTGATATATTTTTATTTTACTTTAGCAAATCTACATTATTGGCTTTTTTCAGTTAGATCCCTGCTTTTGATTATATTATAATATCCAAGAGAGTAAAATCATCTTTGTTGGCAAAAAAATAAAACCTTAAAATCTTTCAAGTTCTGTTGCTGACTGAAACTCTGTACTTACATTGTAAGACAGAGAAATCACTTTGATTTATCGTATAGAGGGAAGAAAATCATTAATATGTATGCAGCTTTTTATCTCTTAACTTATTATATCACTCTACCTAGCAGAATTCATAGTAATCTTAAAATAACTCAAAAAAACTTAACTTAAAATAACTTTTAAAAAGGTCAGTGGGTATGGAACCTACTCACAAACCCGGAGACCTGAGCTAGTCTCCTGGAACCTTCATGGTGGAAGAAGAAAACTTATTTCTCTAGGTTGTCCTCTGATGCTCACTTACTTGCTTCTGTAGTTTACTTATTATGTTGCTGATAAATTCCAAAAAAATGGCTTGAGGAAGAACAAGGAGTTTTATTCTGGATTATGATTGTCGGGTTACAGTTTGTCAAGCATGACAGAGAGCTCGAGGCAACAGCAGGAGCCAAAAGCAGTGTGAACACCATATCACAGAACTGCCAAGAGAGGGGCAAGACTCACCTGCAAAACTAGTATGTCTGTTCAAACTTACAAAAGAATGCCAAATTCCTGAACTACCTCCCTCCGTCTTATCCACCTGCCCAAGGGGAAAAAAAAAATCGCATCCACTGTGGCTAGACTTTCCCCATTGATTTTTTTTTAATTTTAAAAAAAAATTTTATTATTATTTATTCAACTGTGTGCATATGCGTGTGTATGTGTGTGTGTGTGTGCGCGCGTGTGTATGTGTGTCTGTGTGTGTGTGTGTGTGTGTGTGTGTGAGTCTGTGTATGTTTAGAACGCCGGACGAATTCGCGAACCACCATGGATGCCTTCACCTCCTTCTACCCCGGGATTCACAGGCTCCGCCCTACCAGGACCAGAAGAGCAGGCCGCCCCCACTTCCGCCTGGCGTCTATACATGGGATCTGGGATCCGAACTCAGGACCTTTCGCCTGCAAGGCGGAGGCTTAATCCCTGAGCCACCTCTCCAGCCCTCCCCATTGATTTTTAACATCCTGAAAACTTGCGTGGACCTTAACTACTAATTCTTTACAACTGTGCCCAGAACTTGAACTTTCAATCATTGAGTTGACATCTGTATCTATCACACATGACATGTGTGCACATAACCTATTTCCCTTTCTGTTAAAATAAGTGAATAAATAATAAAACCTTTTAAAAATATTTTCAAACTTGGAAAACAGTATACTAAAAGAGTAAAAAGTTGAAAAGGATTATTCCTTATGCAATTGTACTATATGTAGTCCTTAGAACAATCCCATTCATAGAGTCAGAAGGTAGAATGGTGGCTAAGAGGGCCTGAGAAGAAAGCAATAGGAATGAATGAATGAATGAATGGTCTTTAGCTCTGCAGTGATAAATACTCTGATATTTTGAAATTTGCTAGTTGTAAAAAAAAATCCCTTATCAAAATCAAAACTTTCACTGAAAATTAATCTAAAGAGACAAGAAAATTACTAAGCATAGACCTGGCAGCCATTAATGTTTTCTGCTTTGCTATTATACCAGTAAACCCTCCAGGATGTCAAATGAGCAATTGGAACTAATTCTTCTAAATGGTATCATAAGTATATTTATGATAGAATCAAAATACATGTTAACAGTCTTCTGTCTTTACTGAGAAATTTTATTTTTTACTGTAGGAGGAATTGTTGACAAGGATCTTCGTCACTACCTCAACTTACGATTTCAGAAGGGTTCTGTTGACCACGAGCTTCAGCAGATCATTCGCGACAACCTCTACCTCCGCACGGTGCCGTGTGAGTACCTAAGCAAATACTATGATTTCTCTATGCCAGGAATATTCAGGAACATAGTCATAGTTTAAAACAAAAGCTAAATCATACAGCATTTTCATGGAGGATATTTGAAACAGGAGACAGATTTGAGATGTGGAAGTATAAATGCAAGTGTTTATAACTTCATGTCTGTGATTTATGATGAAGTCAGACAGTAATTTGTGCTTTTCAAGCTAGAAAGTTTGACTTACACTCCTCAAGTTTGTACTGAAAATATTGATTCTCTTCTAGTGTCTCTTTTGGCAATTCATGAATCACGATTGAAGCATAGCTCCACACCAGGAGACAGCAGAATGAAAATTCATTAGTTGAAACAGTTATATGGTAAATGGAAGCTACGGAGCAAGGGAATTGCACAAGTGAAATGTAAAGTGCACACTGAAAAGTTTGTGTTCTGCAACTCTAAGGTGGTACATATTGATGTATGTTGTATATCCAACTACAGAAATCCCTCTGAAAGTGAGATTGTTAAGATGACAAAATTAACAAATTGACTTCTTAGTGTCTGATTTAGGTTATTTGAAAATTCTAGGAAGATAAGGACAAATGGGTTTTCAACTCAAATACTAGATCCTTGATGAATATCCAAATCTGTTTTTGCAAGAGAAATTTGTGGTTATCCAAAGACTGTCCAGAAAGTCTGATCTTTGAATTCTATTTATTTTTTGTCTGTTTCTTGCCTGAACATTAATAGACTCAAAGCTATGGAATTCTAAATTCTTAAGATTAATAAAGAAAAAAATCTATCCAGAATCAACAAAAGAAATAAACAAAGCTAAAAAAAAAAAAAAGACATCTAGTTTTGAATCACATGCATGTGAAACGTAAATGGCTGTATTAAAATGCTGAAAATGCACAAAGGTGTGAAGATAGGCAGGAAATCATCCAGATCTTTTCATTTATGCACAGCTTTGCAGTACGTGGGCTCCTCCATTGCCAACATTGGGTTTGCATCAAATTAAATATGTCAGAGCATATCTATGGCTTCCTAAATATGAGAACACTTGGTAACTGACATCTTGTTGGTCAAAATGATTCTTCTTCAAAGTGTACTAGTTAAGAGAGTGGACTTTGGATTCTTGTTGGAAAGGGGATGTTGGTAAAAGTGCACTCCTGAAGTTGTGACTTTGACACCAGAGTGACAGGCAGAAGATGGATTAAAGTGAGTGACTGAACTGTTTATAAGGTAGATGAATTCTCAAAGCCATGATGTTGTCACAGCGGCCGTGTGAATTTATCTTTTGTGACATGAGAGAAAGGAGACTTGAAATACTAAACAAAGAATCCAGGCAGTTTATAATGTTGAAAGCTGAAGGAAATAGATAAGAGACTGACATTCAGGGATACTTGTAGTCCTTGCTAAGATGATGGCATAAGTAAGAATCTTAATTAAATATGGTGATAATCGGGACACTTTTTATTAGTTAATTAACTTTTTAAAGCATCTCTCTTTAGATGCCTGAAGAAACACTATGCAGGAAAAAATAAATATCAGGGTAAAATAACTAGACTTATAGGAATAAACATAAAGACATTTGAGATATGAGTCTGGAACAAGGTCATGAATTCAATTAGAAATCCTTGAGTAACTCCTATGAAGGAGATAATTAGAAACTCAATGAATTTGAATATTATAAGGAAACAATTATTCTTTGATTTTGCAGCCACTGCTCCTAATAGTCATTTCCAATGACACCATTCACAAATAATGCTTTTAGCTGGGCATGAAAGAGCTGAACCTCTTTTGTGCTTAGTGTGTAACAGAGTGGTCCAGAGTAACTTCAAATACACTGTTATTATCACACATGTATAGACTTAGTTCAATCTATTTGTAGACAACATGACTCAATACATACCTCAAAAGAAGCTTTGTGTCTGGCTGCTGGCTGATTTCTGAGCAAACCAAAGAAAAGAAGTGATAATTCTAGGACTCTACTGGGTTTTAAATACAAATAATATAGATTCAACTAATCTAGTCCCATCCCATATTCAAAGGTTGATTTTATTTAGGCTTTTTATTTATTTTCCTAGAACCTCATATCAGAAACTAATTCTTCAAAAATAATTTTAAGAAAACTCTATTTCTAGGTATGAAAGGAGGAAGACCCAGTCATGGATATATGATTATTGCACATATCTTAAGGCATACTTAAGACATACACCTACACCCTCATAACACACATGTGTCTGATGACAGTTCATTCTCTCAAATTGGATCACAGAAGAATAATCCTCATTAATTGAGTTGGTATTTTCTGTAGCGCATAAGATTGTCTCAAATTCTCATTCACTGAATATTCAAATATGTGATTAAACATATGCTTTTGAGTTAATAAATGTACAACTAATAAAGAAGAAGGTGATGGTTTCCAGAGGAATCTGTTCAATAAAAAGTGGAAGGTAATTGCTTAAGGTGGAGACAGTAAACAAATCTTTTTAGTATTAGATTTCAAGGTAATTCAACTTCACAAGAAATAAGCAAATGATGAGACAACCTGTTGTAGCTTAGAATGTGATAAAGAGCAAGCAGGAAAGTACACACAGATAAAGGGCTTAAAAGTACTTAGGGAATCCATCACATGGAATTTCAATTACCCTGATGGTATATAAAAGGCAATTTGAGAAACACTAAGTTAGCAGAATTTATTTAGAGATTAGACAGGGTCATTTCATCATAGCATGTTAAAAGTACAAACTAAAGTACTTAAAGTGTTGCAAAAATGCAAAGTAAAAGAAATAGTATGAAGGGGTCTGTCTTAATAAAGACATCTAACCTCCAATACCATCTCAAAACTCAGGGAACTTTGGTGACAAGGAGGGAGTAAGAATGTAAGAACTGCAGGATGGGGGAGGTATTGACCAACAGCAGCCCCTGTTCATACCAAAGCAGCCGTACCCACAAACTCAACCCCGCAGTGTCTGCTTCCACTAGACTTCCACAACAGCTATCCTTTTAGCATCTTGCCATGGAATAGAGAAGAAGATGTGAGACATGATGCTGTCCTGAAAGTACGTATGGAACTGATGCTGGACTAGAGAGAAGGGTAGAACCTATACCCTATCATTTACCCACTGTTGGACCATTTAGTCCCTGGCAGGTGCTCAGGCATTTTAGATGGGCTCAGATTATCACACAGCCAAGGAGATGTGTAAGAGGGAAGGAAAGAGGTTGGGGGGAGAAATGGGTGTGGTGAATGAAAGGTTAGATAATGCAAGATGAAAACACATAAATTTGTTATTAATATAATTAAGAATAATAAATTAGAAAAAGAGGTTTATTATCTCTATGCCAATATATCAATTCAACCGAATATGAAGGAAATTAGTGAAGTTAATGATAAAAACTACCAAAATTAATTTTCATATATTTAAAGCAAAAAAGTTGATATCAAAACTCTACAAATAATGTTCAAATAATCTATTTTTGTGTATTGCATTTAAATACTGAGACTAATCAACCGTAATTAAGCTGATTATACTTCTTAAATATGAGAAAATATAATCACAATTTATTGATAATATTCTAGTCCTTTATATCTTTTTAGTTTAGTTTTATATTTATGTTTATATTTTTATATTTATATTTATTTTTATATTTGAGACACAAAATGATTTCTGATTTAGGTATGACCACATATATGTTTTAGATTCTTTTACCATTGTACCAGATGACACGAGGAAGGAAATCAGTGACCAATTTAAAATGTTTCAAAATGAAATGAAGGGTACATAAAATTAAATCTCTCCCCCAAGAAATATTTTATTATTTTGGTAACATGGATTTAATGGAAAATATTTTTGACTTATTGAAAGTGAGAAAAATACTAGTGTATACTGAGTAAAAGACAAAAATCAATAAAACTGAAATTAAAAACTACTCCATAAAAAGTGAATAAAATTAAATCATAGATAAGATATTAAAGGAATAACATATGTTGAAGACCTGATTGAGGCATAACTCACAATGATGTTTCTACACATTTAAGTCTTTAAGTTAACACAACTAAACCATGTTAAAATTGTCACTGTTAAAATGATAATACTTGTGAGATGTATTTAATGTTTTGATGCTAAGGACAAATAGTCTTTCACAGAAGAGATAGCAATAGGCTTCTGAGAAGTTATGAAAAATAATTCCCTATAAGACTTTTAACAGCATGCTGACATAAGTATAAGATAGTTAGCAGCATGCTAACATAAGTGCTGTGGTAAGTTGAAATCCAGCTAGGCATACAGGCATGGGGTAGAAACATTTAATTCATTTGGATAATAAGTCAACTATATTGCAATAAATCTACATCTGTTTCAGCATTATTCTTACTGATTCAAATTAGAATCTTCAAATCTAGTAGCTTTTTTTTGAAGTTGCTTTCAGAATTTGAGTCATACATACTCTTTTATTATTTCAGAATCAACTTGCTTGCTTTTTGTTCTTTGAAAATGAATTTGATTTTTTAAACAGACTAATTACATTTGGCATTAAGTGTTTAAAATGAGAATTATTAGAGAATGAATATGTTCATTAGCATGGGGGCCAAAAAGGAAGGAAGTCTATAAACAAATGCAACTAATTTTCTTGAGAAATTTATATACTGTCCCGGATGTTTTGACACTAAGTAAAAATTTAAAAAGTTTCTGATAAGAAGCCAATACTTGAAAAGATTCTATTGATTTATTCACTGCGATATGTGCCTGCCTGATATATTTAGTTCACATAACTTGTGATTTTTTTTCTTAGAGAGATGGATTAGGCTTAATCTGTCTCTCTTTTAACAATATAAAAGTAGTCCTATGTTATCTATGTGAAAGTACCTGTTGTGTGACCCTTTCTGGAGAGACATGAACCCTTGGCTCTTCACCACAGATAGGACACGACTACAGATCAAAGACCCATTTCCGCCCAAGTCTAGCTTAGTGTAATAGTGAATTTATTTGTTGACAGGATTGTGGGTGAAGGATTATCATCAGGACCAGGGATGACTCAGAGGCTATACCACATACACACACACAAACACACACACACACACACACAAAATCACCATCTATGATGACTCAGGAAAGCTACATCTCTGAAATTCTCAAAATCACTTCTATGTAATTAGAGGGTATCCCCCTAGCAATTGTTACTGTTTACGTACGTGTAGCAAGAAGATTTTGAATCTTATAAATCCAAACAGCTTTTAGAGCCTTGTAAATTTCATTTACTTCCTGAGCCTTGTAAGTTTTATTTACTTCCTGAGTCTTATCTATCTCTCTCCTCTCTCTAAAGGGCAATATTTCAATTAAGAGGATATAGTTTTATTAGAGTAGCACTTTTTTTTCTTCTAGTTATTGAATAAAGTAATCTTTATTGACCAGATATTAACACACTTTGGTCTGGTTGACAGTGTACTCTACTGGATAGCAATGCCTTCCAAATGTTTCCAGAAGTATAAAGGTAAGAAACATGAGTAGTAATGTCATTGACTTACATATTTGACACTGTGGAGTGCTAGTGTTAAAACAAAGGAATGGATCTAGAGCAAAAGTGGAACAACTAATACAAAGTGAAAAATCTTAATAATTGTCCCAAACACATAAAACTCCTTTGAACTGACTCCTTTGGCTTTTACTGTTACTGTGCCTGACTTTCCCATTTGTTTGCATTTCTCTTTTCACTCTTCATGAAGGATAGACTCTTCTCTGGAAATTTGGACTCCCAGGCAGTATTGGAGCTGGTAGGTAGATCATAACTCACCCCAGCTATTCCTGAAGGATTGAGCAGAGATGGATTCTTAATACCATTTTTTTCTCTATTAGAAAACCACACCTTCACTCTGAATAGGAAACAACCTACCTTGAAAGAAGCCCAAAACACACTACTTCCATGTCTATACATCATAGTCTTATATGCTAGAAAGAAGGTCAACATATTTCATTGTATGTCTCTGCACCATTTGAATAAACAGTCAGTAAGGGTCAGACCTACTTACATTTTCAGGATCAGTGATTATCATCACTGCCATGAGAGTAACTGAATCAAAACAGTAGACACATAGCAAAGCATACTAGTGTTTTCATGAGACTTGAAGACTGCAGTTTGTGGTAGGACTATCAGTCTCTGATTCAAATTTACCTGGATAAAACAGCAATTAAAGTGAACTACTGGGGGAGACTTTACTACTAATGTTTTGTTGTATGCTTTCTAAATTCATAAGATAAAATCCATAGGCTAGTGCCACTTTTGGACTTGATCAAAAAAAACTTTCTTTTTCTTTTTCTTTCTTTTTTTTTTCAGAGGGTGATATCTAGTGTAGGCACTCATAAATGGTCAAAGTGTTGAAAATAAGTATCTTTTTTTTCCTCAGTACTAAAAGATCATTTATATCACCCACTCCATGGTCTGAGGAACATAGTAGAAATATTGTAAGAGCCTGTGGTAAGTATAAAGGTAGCCTATGAATACTTATTCAATATTTGTTAAAAAAAGAAAAAAAGACATAAAATTAGTTGAGAAGAAGAAGAAGAGGACAGTGGGAATATGTGGGAATAAGAAAGAGCAAAGGTAGGGGCTGAATATGATTACAATATTTGCTAGGCATACATACAAAATAAGATAAATAAAAAAGAATACAGATTAGTTATTGCTATTCCAATAGCTCGCAGAGGAGTCACAGTTTATATATTACAATTAGTGCTGCCGTCCACAGCAAGAAGCAAGAACCTGAACTTTATTTATCTGATACCAGGAAAATATGGAAAAAATGCTCATCTCAGACACTGGACACTTTACTGGAACAGCAACCCATAGGGCCTTGGAGAAGACCTTAATCTTTTGGCCTCAAAGGAAGTAGAGAACTGACTAAAATGAGCTCAAATAGTTCCTTTTTTTTTTTTCCATTTGAAACGCTTTGTTTTTCTGATTCTGCTGGCATTCTTTTATCAATATTCAAATCAGGTCCTCAAAATTGTCTAAATTCTTCTCTGAGTGTGGAATGCCCTTGATATGGAGTAAGTATAAACAGCTTATGGAAACTGAAGATATATCAAATAGAGCTGACACTTAAGGGAAAAAGAAAGAGCAGGGTTTAAATTAAGCACGGTTCTGGATAAAACCAGTGATGCGTGTACTTTCAAATTTTTCTATGAATGTCAAGTTAAAGATGCCATCATAGCTCTGATGTTCCTTGAAATTTGCCTTCATTCTTCATGAAATTGTGAAATATGCTCCAGTCTGAGAAAGTGGATAAGAAAACAAACATAATGAGAAACACAAAGGTTTTTAAATTGCTCTCCTTCAGCAAGTGTAATGAGTTGAGGCTTCAGAAGCAGGAGGCGTATTATTATGAGAATGTGATCGACATCCTCATGATAAGATGTTTAACATGAAGCACGGTGTCCTCTAAGGTCCAGCTTTAATAAATGTCACTCATGCGAGTGAATGGCCCTGGTTGGAAGGCCAAATAGATCAAACTAATAGGAGGCTAAATCAATGTTCAGTGCAGGCAGAGACTTTAAAGCACAGATGAAAGACTTAGGAGATTCTATAGGGTTTCTCATGCAGGGTAATTAAAAGTTAAGATGGATGCAGAATCTACAGTCGATTGAATAGAAAATACACATGGAGTTTGCCTTCTTAGGCAAGTCAGAAGTGGAGAATTGAAGCAATTCTTAGTTCTTGTTCTCAGCTTCACCATTGAGTTTTCTGCATCTTTCTTAAGGTCCAGACTTCACAGAAGGTTGTTTTTCCACTATAATGAAGTCAATAGATAACTGTACAAGCTCTCCTGGAAACATGCTCCACATAGCTTAGTTCTATACATTTGTGGTCATTTCCTAACTTGTCCTCTGAAGCCAAGACCAAAGTAGAGCACTATTATGAACTTGTGTGAACTGCCTTCTCCAATTTTTGTTGACTTCTGATTCATCTCATCTCATTGGTTGACAGGTATGAAAAACTGTGCAGATCATTTGGGGACTTGCCTCTGCATATACATATGCTTAGAAAATCTTAGATTTTGTGTCCTGGATACACAACTCAGGTTAGTTTCATCTTGATATGCTCTTCTCGATTATCTCTTAACAAGCCAATTTCTAAGCTTTCTTTAGTATGTCATTATAAGGAATGTAAGAATATAAAATATCAATGGGAGAAATAAGAAACCAAATTATCTTGATATAGGAAAGAAAGAAATAGGCAGAACAGTCTATGTGATCTTAAGGTTTAAATTTTTTTGCTGAACTTTATTTGCAAAAATATTATCTCTATTAGATATCATATCTGCATTTGAATTCAGAATTCTTGCACAAAATTGTAATTATATAGAACATTATAATCAGGTATTTTTGAAAGTTTCTAGTCCCTCATCTTAGCATTTCATAATATCATAATTTTTTTCTCCTGTGGATATTTTATATTCTTATATTCCTTATAATGACATACTAAGGAAAACTTAGAGACTAGCCTGTTAAGAGACAATGGAAAGAATCATATCAAGATGAAACTAATGCAAATTGTATCCAAGGAATCATATCTAAGGATTACCAGTAGAGTGGCAAGAAGAAAATCAATTAACAATTAAGAGACATCCATGTACAAGTGTACTATGTAGCTGCATTTTCAATTTTCTGGGAATCATATTATTCCTGTTTTTCATACTAAGTTACTTAAACTAAGAAAAGTTATAACCCTTCCCCAAACCACAAGCAGATGAGAAGAAATTTGAGTCTCACTCAGTTGGATATGTTATGTTACCTCTTTGATCAACACTGTTCTAATGCTTCTGATACTTCTGACAAACTTTGAAAGACCTCAAAATATATAATACTATCTATGCTGATTATTACCTCTATAAAAGCAGAAATGATACATGAAGATTTAATGATATCATTTCCTAAAAGATGACAAAACAAGAGATTAAGGTTGATTAATAGTCAGCAAGAGCATGTCATTGCTCTTTCTCACATGGAGGAAAACAAAATCAAAGCAACAGGTATGTGCTAGACAGCTTATGACATCATGAGGAATGGGGGAAATGTCTCTTTTCTTTTAAAGAAAAGCATCAATCTTTCATTTCAGTATGATCACCTTTGTATTAACTCAGCTGTCACCTGTGGCTAAGTGTGATGGTTTATTGAATTCCAAACCCCTCCCATCCCCATTTGCCTTCTTTGGGCATAATGCCATGGGGATACAAGTTGCTCCAATTTGCTTGGTATCTTCACTAGGCATGCGACTTCACTAGGCATGTACAATGAGTATATCTGTGTATATGTCTCCTAGGCCTTTGGTTTATCCTGGCTTTTGGTTTAGTGTCCCAGTTTTGGCCCAAAGGATCCAGTTTCATATCCACAGTGGTATCCCATGTATGTGTGGCCACCTTAGGTTCGGTCAAGCTTATTCTCTTTTTATTACTTTCAATGACAAATAATTTTCTGTCTCTTTACTCCGTAAAGAACAGCATCGTAAACAATATGTCATTCAGGGTTCAGTCTAGGAGAAAAAAAACATGTGATACATTTTAATGAGAAAAAATATCTGGAGAATTAGTTGTTTAGAAAATTGCTAGAAGAACTAGAGGTTAAGACTAAGAATTGTTCTTTCTCAGATATAATACCCAATAACTCACAACTGGGAGAAGGGGTTGCAGCCTGCTCACAAAGCCATTGTTTCTGAGGCCTGCAACACTTAAGATATTCTCACTGAAGCTGTGGTTGCCATGAGTCTCTTAGCACCAAAAACACTGGCAAACAAACCCTGGACCATACTGTTGAAGGCAAGGCACTGCACTCTAAGATAATTTGTTATGCACTAAAACATCACCTTTACACATGTTTCTTTTGAGTAACTCAATAGACATACAGTACCGGCAGTATTTCTGAAATGTATTATTTATTAGCAGGCAAATTATTAAATTCCTGGTTTTGAGTACTGCAATCCAACCCTTATGATATAGTCACCAGACTTCAGATAGTGTTTAAGGTTTTCACTTTTGCTACTTAAGATCAGTCTTCTAATGACTACATGATGCTAACTGGATATAGGCTACTAGAAAAATGCATTGGTTCTTCAGAAATTCAGGATACTGATGCCAAAACATAATATCTATGATTGTCATACTTATACTGGAAGACATTCTAAATGTATATAGGAGCCTTTGTTCGTTTTTATTCACAACTTTATTATTTAAAAGTATGAATATGACACTTGCAAAACTTAGTTCACAATTCTATTCCTCACATGAAAAAGCAATTGATAAAAATGCTTTCAGACCATAATTTAAATTTGGAGCAAGAAAAGGAATCTTAATTAAAAGTGAGGAGTTGAATATATTATTTGAAGCACTCCAGAAAATTAATTATACTTTGAAAGAAGTAAGATGCTTTTAGCCCTGAGTGGCACAATCTCTATGATCAGAGGTCAGTAGCAGCAGCATTTTGTGGGTCCCGAAATCATTTCCCTGCCTCAACATTCATTAATGAATCAAGCTATGAGTCTTTAGGAAGAATGGCAAGCATTTAAAGACAAATACAAGAATATATGTCTGTATATAGCTTAAAACATTACTGTATTTAAGTCAGATCTTGTGGAATAAGACAATTGGTTCTCTGGTCCAAATATTAAAATAAATGTAATTTCAACTATCTTCAAGCTGGGTATTATTTTCTTGATGAATATAGTTACATTCATAAAAACTTATCTTCCTGATTCATCAGTTGTAAAAAGTGTGGTTGTTATTCCAAAGTGTCATTAATGTATTTAATAGACTGTTAAATTTACAGAGATTAAAATGTATAAACTTTCATATAGTGAAATTATTTTAATTAAGTTCTGCTAACATTGAGAGCTTCTAAGAACATATGATTGTTCTGGGTGCTTATGGGATGACTAAAGTACATTGCCTAGGGAATCTATCTTTATCACAAGCTCAAATCTAGGAAAAAATTTTATTTTTATATGTATGTGTGTATATATATCTGTATATGTATATGTATACATAATCATTCTCACCTTACAGATGAGTACATAGTAAATGGGCAGCAAACTGTGATAAAGTAACTACTCTGTGTCATAGTAAAGACCTATAAGGAGCCTCACAACTGTAAGAAAGCTGAGTTAATTCATCTTCAATTATCAATAATGATTAGATTGGTACGCTTGATTATGTTGTAGGCCAATCAAGGCAACTGAAAAAGCTTAATCAAGCAATACAAATCTAGTCTTAGAAACTTCTCTTACCCTGCTTTCATGTCTGTGCTCCAGACTTATGACTGGGAAAAGAATGAGAAGAAAAGGAACAAGCTAACATGGCAGCCCTTGAAAAACTAAAGGTTTACCTGTAATAGCAAAGTCACTTCTGATTTGCTAGTTTAAGGTATAATATTTTTGCAACCAAGAGCAGTGCAGGAAAAGCAAAACTGAAAACAACAACAAACCATAATTCAGAACACCAGAGACCCTACATTACTCACATGGAACCAGACCAGACAAATCTCTACCCATCCTAAAGCTCACAAAACCTTGGGGAAGAGGGGGTGGCAAGACTGTAAGAGCCTAAAGATGGGGAGAACCAATAATATGCAAGATACTTCACACAAGTTAGAGCTCCAGCAGCCAGAATTGGACTTTGCCTGCACAATTGCTGACTTGTCATCGACCCTCCCCCCCCCAAAAAAAAGTATAGCTGGATCACAGGGGAGAAGGCTCCAGGCAGTAGGATCCTTAGAGGCAAGGGATTAAACAGTCAAAATAGAGTTTCCATACTAACTGGGAGCCCAAGAAGGGGCTCTGGGCTATGCCACTGAATCCTGAACCCTCAGAGGGAGGTTTGGCATTCACATAAATGGATGCTGAGTCCAGGGGATGTGAGGAAGGAAGGGGGAGGCATTGGAAGAGGGGGTGGGAGGGAAGAGGGTGAGAGGAAGGGGGAAGGGGGGAGAGTACAATGGGGGATGACTGGGGAGGGGAAGAGGGAGGGAGAGTACAGGGGACCTATTGAGCTTGTATGATTAGAAAAAAAAATAAAATGTGGGAGAAAAATTTAAAAAATTATTTTTTTTATTTTTGAAAGAGAGAGGGTGAGAGTAAGAGATGTGCATATATGTCAAAGAGGAGGCAACTTACCAACAACATGTCAATTTGCTCTTTGTACCATGTAGTCTCTGAGGTTAAACTCAGGTTCATTCCACTTAAGCTCTGTTAGGACAACATGAGAACATGGGCACATAGGTTCATTTACCCATTGAGCCACCTTGCCAGTCCTCTAAAGGCATACATTTCTGACCTTAGTTTAAATCTAAAACTTCTATGATCTTGAAGCAAGGTCCTAGAACTGGGATCCTGGATGGAAATCTCATTTAAAAACAAAGCAAAACAAGCAACCAAACAAACAAACAAAACAAACAAAAAACAGAGCCCTGAGGCACTTAGGTATTGTATTAAGGATTGTATTAAGGATTCTCCATGTTTGTAAAGAAGCCTGAGACTATGTCCTGAGTACCCTCATGCTTTAGAAGGGAAAGAAAGAGGCTCAGAAAATTTAATGTATTGCCCATATATGGCTCAAAATGACCTAACCAAGGCTAAAATAGTGTTATTCTTGATTACTTGATTATAAGACATATATATAGTTAAGTCTTTAGACATTTTCTTAAAGTAAATAAGTCTATATGGCTACATATATATTTAAATACATTTACATGTTTTACAGCTCTTTGCAATATGACATGTGTAAGTGTATATGTAAGTAGGCATAAACAATAAAATGTACTCAGTAAGATTATAAGACATATATAACATCAATGAAAGTACTCCAATTAGGCACCAATTACATATGGAAAACTTAAATTTAGTTCAAGTCGACTTACAGGTAGTAAAATATAGTATACAGCTATTTTTTTAACAAAGTTTGGGTTAAAAATATATTTCTAAATACATGCTTTTATTTTTAATCTATCTTACATCCATTTATCCTGCTATGTATCTGTTTACACAGATCTCATAAAACAGAAGTCTAAATTTAGTTCCTTTTTTCCCTCAAAATAGTAAGCACTATGAAAGCTGCGGCTGCTGAGCAGAGCAACCTCGGGTGAGGGGCTTTATGTGAGCTTGGAAATCAAGGGCACTTAGGTATGTGGCAGAAGCCAGAAGGACATTCCATGTGAGCCTTGTTGTTACTGGTCTTCTCTGGGGCCTTTATGTGTCCAGGTTCTTGTGTTTAGGTGTCAAAGATTGAAACCAAAACACACGTAGAGGATGAAGGCAGAGTTTATTAGAGGAGAGAAAGAACGGAACTCAAGGACATGAATCCATGAGGGGCAAGAGAGCCCTGGAGAACTCACAGACTCCTCCATGAAGTTCCGTGAAAGTCAAGAGAACCAAAAATGACTGGGTCAGGATTATTTATAGGATGAGGAGACACAAATCAAAACTGCACTGCTTAGCTCCAGTTTCTGCAAACCTGATTGGAACTTTTGGTTCTCTACATCCCATTAGTCTGTTCATGTTGGAGGCCAATCCAGTTGATCTTGCCCAACCTCCAAGTAGGGCTTATACACAATGATGGTAACTTTATCTCTGTGAAGGGGAGTCAGTTCTTCAAGATTAATAGGGTGTGTTACTTCAGGGTAACCCAGCCCTGGGGATGATCTTCCAATACCTTTCAGAGACTTTCCCAGCATGACCGCTCTAAAACTAATTGTGAAGAAGAAAATACACATGAGAGCAGAGGTGGAGTCACTATCCTTTTGGAAACTGGAGGGCAGGGGTGGTGAAGGCGTCAAGGAGAGTAGAAAAGTGAAGGTTAAATGGGTGTTGAACATGATTATAAGATTCTGTTTTATTACTTGTAGAAGAATACATGTCCTTTGGGGCAAGAATAGCCCTAGATTACAATAACCTACTTGGAGTTAAATAAAATATTTTCTAATCAATAAACATATTAATGAATGCACAAACTCACTAGCTGATGAGGAGACACAAATCAAAACTGCACTGAAATTCCATTTTACCCCAGTCAGAATGTCACACATTAAGAAAACAAATGGCAAATAATAGAGAAGATGTGCACACATTCTCATACACTGTTTTTGGGATAAATTGACTCAGATGCTATGAGAATCAAAATGAAGGTTTCTCAAAAAAATTAAAATTATTCTACCATGTGACCAAGTGACATGAATATGAGGTATTTTCCCAAGGGAATCCAAGTCAACATTTCACACACATACTTGAACATTAAGATTCACTGCTGCATTATTGACCATAGTTAATTTATACTACAGATTTAGATATCCCTCAGCAGAGGAATAGAGAATAAATTGTGGTATACATACACAAGAGAACTTTTTTCAGCTATAAAGAAGAATAAAATAATGTGCTCTACAGGAAATAAATATAACAGGAGATCATCATATTAGGTAAATTAAGCAAGGTTCAAAGAGACATATCATTTGTTTGTGCTCACTTACGTTATCTAGATTTTGCATAGTTACATAAAATGATATATAGTATGAAAGTAGAAATGAAACTGTCTAGGGTAACAAAGGACACAAATGGGAGGGGATGGAGAAAAAGGGGAGGTGAAAGATGTGGAGGGAATATGCTCAACTTGCAATATGTACCGGTGAAAAATTAATTTTTTGAATTAAAAATAAAAGATTAAATAACAAAGTGAAGCAAATCAGATATGCCATCCTCTAATGTGGTAAACATAGATTACTTTGCTTATGTGACTCAGTTTTTGACATTTGGAAAGTAGGAGTAAAATAGTGATGAGAGAAAGGTTTAAGATGCATAGAATGGTGTCTTGTAGAAAAAAGACAATTGGTGAATTTTTACATTATTATAGAAATCTGCATAGGGATGGCAAAGGAAGGGGCTTGCATTTATTTGTAAACTTTATTTATTTCTGCATGTGTGTGTGTGTGTGTGTGTGTGTGTGTGTGTGTGTGTGTGTGTAAGAGAGAGAGAGAGAGAAAGAGAGAGAGAGAGTAGGAGAGCAGAGTGGAGGACCAAGGGTGATTTTTGGAATCATCCTGGATTGCTTCTGTCTCCTTTTTGCTCTGCTCTGGGTTTTCCCAGGCTCTGCCAACTAGGGCTGGAAGTGCAGGCTGCAGTCATTTTGCCTGGTGTTTTTACTTGGGATCTGGAATCCAAACTCAGGACCTTGTGTTTAACAGCCAGAGTCTTAACTCCTGAGCCATCTCTACATCCCAGGCTTGTATTTAGAGTTTAATAAATATTACTAAGTTTAATAAAGACTGGTGCCAGAACTTATGAATAGGGTTCCTACACTTAGGCAAAACCATGATAGTCAGAGATACTTTAGCCTCCAGAATAGACCCTGGGCAAACAAAACTGCAGCATAATATTCTCGATCATATAAACAGCTCTAGAGCATGCGTCCCAGCCTCCAAACAGATGAGCAAGAAGGTAGATAAACCTCATGATTGGACTGAACATCACTGCATCCTGGTTCATGCCCATCAGATGCCCACTGAGTTGTGACACCTAAGGTGTTTCCATGCATTGCCACATGTCAACTCCCTTGTGCATTTTGGTTAGCATGTATGTTATTAGTGCTTTATATTCACTAGTTTTTCAGAGTGATTTTGTAATTTTTGAAAGTTAAGGACTCAATTTCACAATCTGGGGAATAAACTGAGTTCTCTGGTAGAATATTATCTTAATGTTGATAATTCTTAAGTAGGCCTTTACTCTGTGGGTAGACAGATAGAAAAGATAGGTATGTGTGCGTATATGCATTGGTGAAGGAAGAATAGATGATGTTTATGTTTTTAAGTATGGGAATACATGTCAGAGTGATAGATGGAGCGTGAAAGGATTCTGTGGATTAGTGCAATCTATTAGTGGACAATGAGTAAGCTGAAATACTGGACTGAAGAGGCTTCATGAGAGACCTCAGCCACCCAGTGCATTAATGAAGGTTGAGGGAAGGGTTTGGGTGTGGACCACACATCTTAAAAGGACATGATATAGACTTTGTGTTTTGTAGAGAAGCTTCAATTGCTGAAAGCCACATACTAAAGAGATATATTCTAAGGGATATATTCTAAAGAAATAATTTCTTACAATTATTGTTTTCAATTTAAGATACTAAGAGCAGTGTCAAATCTATAATCTACCACATCTGTGAAGAGCATGCCTGGATATTTTCTCTTCTTCCCAGCTCCATTAGTCAATAATGTTTTCCTTCAGGGCAATAGGATAAATCGTTCCATGAACTCCCTTCAGTACCAGCCAAGGAAATCAGACTTCTTCCCATGAGAATTTTGCCTTTTCCCTCCTAATGTATGAGACATCACAGATAATTACAATCCAAAACATTTATAATAAAAGTATGTCAGGTTGCTAATCTTTGATGGGCAGAATGAAATTCATGAAACAACCATTTCTTTGGAGTAAACACAGAGGAGAGACAAGAGTAGCTACAAGACAGCTACTATTAAGTAGTGTAATTAGTATTGATGCAATTAATCTGGACATTTAGTCAATTAAATAAAATATCTGAAGCTATTTTTTCTGCTAAAAGAGTCTTCATTCAGATGTCCACATGTACTTATTTTGACATGGCTAGAAATGAATATATACACAGCACCTATGTATGTATATTACTGTAGTCATAGAATTTTAATTTTTCTGTTATTTACTTTAATTCTTCAAATAGGTTGCTGATTCATTTAATCTGATCTTTGCCTTCATCCACTATGCATACTATGATTTTTAAAATCTTATTTTTCCTTTTTGTTTGAATCCACCCTTCCCTCATAGCTTAACTTTAAGCCAATATATTGAGACATTAAGAAGCTGTCCTAAGTAAAAGTGTATTAATTCTACCGATGAGTGACTGCAACATACTCATTTCATTATTGCTGTGAAGCAATAGAGGTCTGTGGTGAATAAGGAATACTTTCAGTAACACCGAGTAAAATGTCAACAAGGTGTAAAATCTTCGCATGTCTACTGACTTTCCCCTTCCAACCTTCATTGCTAAGGTTACAGAAGAGCAATCAAACATTGGATAAATGCGAACTACCTCAGGATCTTAACTGATGGTTGTCACATCATTTCATAGCATAGTGTTATTCATAACAGTACACACCGAGGCATGTTTCAAATTAAGATGAATCTTAGGACAAAATAAGTGTTAAGCACATATTCAGTTCTTCTAAATACTAAGATGGGCAATTTTGATCTTTTTTCACTTGTCATATGTGTGCATGATATTGTGAAAGAATAAAAAGCACATAGTGAGTGTTTATTGTGCATTGGTGCAAAACCAAATATTTACCATGCCAGTGATCTCATTAATGTTATTTAAAATAATGAAGACATCAAGTTCTTATGTTAATAAAATTCAGATTACCTTTCAATTTTTCTACAGTAGATGAAACTATCAAGCATGATTCATGGGCTCAAGTGTGTAGGAAATAAATATTCTCTAATTTTTATTTATCTTGTTGCACCTTGAACTAGATTGCTTTTGTCACTTAGATAAATCTGTGACTTAAAACATTGGTCCATTATGAATGAAACAAAGCTAACATTTATTCTGTGGTTGATAACTAACTTTGAAAGTCAGATAATCACTTTTCAGTCAGATTCTTTTAAAATACTAGAATGCCTGGTTATCAACAGGAACAGTTTTAAATTTTCATTTTGGTGGTGTAGCAGTGTTGTTAAGTTGAAATAACAGTCATTATAAGTGGATGCTCATAAAACAGTGATGGTCTGAAAGATGTTAGCAATCAGAATGGTATTCATTAATATAACTGTATCTATACTTTTACCCAACTCACTAACATCATTCTCACTTTCCAATACCTGAAGTCATGAAGCCAAGTGAAGTTATAAAATAAAATTTCACCTTCTTAAAATGTTAGAAGCACCACATTATTCATCTGCTGCACAAATTCTGTTAAACTTCCTTCCAAACACAAATGCCCCCCATGGTTCCACTGAAGGAGCTTCTTCGGGATTTAAGACCAAGTTCTTTCAACTTGGAGGCTGATCCTTTATTACTGCTTTGGCGCATACTTGCCCACCTATATCTCCCTAGTACCATTGACTCTAGAGAACATTTGCCCTTGGTCCTTATTATTCATGGGTGGATATGCTCTTGATGGTCTTGTTAAACACAGGTGAAAACACTGGTATAGTAAAGTATTGGCTCATGAGAAAAAAAGAACATTAAAGAGAGTGAAAACACCTTGCTACTGTGATAACAAGCTTTCCTGGTAGAAGGTAGACATGATAACTTTGGGATGGGCATGGACAGACATTTCACTTATTCGTTCTTTCCTAGAAGGGCATTATACAACTGCAGTGTTCTGAAGTTCTGTGATACTAGATTGAAAACAGATTATTTGTTGATTTAAAGTTACCATGTAGAATAATGGACTGCATATAGAAGACATGGTTTGACTTCTCATGAATCTTTCACACAGACCAATCTGAGTACAGAGGGTTTTTTTTAATGTTAGGTGCTTGTATTTATTTAAAAAGATACTGATTTAAATAGTTAGGTAATATACAGGTAGAAGAGGGAGAGATAGACAAATAAAATCAGCCAAATTTTATTTCATATTTCTAGAATAAAGATCATAATTTGTATTTATCTTCTTCATGACAATGTTGGTTAGTATTTACACAGGTAATTTGAAAATGAAAAATATCATTTGTGTCTTAAAAAGTTTTGTTTCATTTTTGGTTTTGTAAAATGCCTTACTCTTCAATAGTCTTGGGAAATGTCCTTTGATGTGCATCAGATAATTTACAAATACAGTGAAGTAACTGATAGTATGTGACAAAATGCAGTTTGGATAAAGTACTACTGTCATCACTGCATACTGATTAGGATGCATGGAAAAAACATCACTCAGAATTTTCTCTATGGATATTTTACATAGGTCTTCATTAACAAATCTGACCTTCTTACTGCTAACCATTCAGTGTTCTACAAATCAGTATTAAATTAAAAATAAGAATATTCCCTTTTTTAATTAATACACTATGACATAAAAGGTAAATATGTTATTTGTTTACTAGGATTACTGGTAGAATTATATAGGCCCTTCCCTAAATGCTGTTGGGATGAAAAAGTTTAGACTTAATGTAAATAAAGTTAGCTTGCTAGTGAGTCATGGCAAAGACTATTACAGAAACAGTGCTGTCCCAGAGAAGAAGGACAATTTTATTGCTGGAGTTATGACAATAATCTTCCACAAATGGGGAAAACCCACATCTTCCACAGCTGGACGGTACTTTATACTTTTTTACTGAGCCTTTTATTCCATTATTCAAAGAACATTAATAAAACAATTCAATCATTAAAATTAGATACCATAACTATTTTCTTTAAAGATTATTTGTAGATCAGAAAACTTTCTCAATATGGAGTCCACTAAACAATTTTATTGAGTCTATCATAACAAAAACATTTGATAATTCTATTTGCTGAACTAATTAATAGATGTGGAAAATATATAGTAAAGTGGCAATGGAAACCTAAATGTAGCATTATGATTTCAAAAGTAATTTGGAGTAATGATTAAGATAATATTTACCTTAGATTTATTTTGAGAGAAATAAACTTTGTTTCCAAAGGATAAAATTCAAGAGTAGAAATCTGTTGTTTAAAAATGGTTATATTAAAGAAACAACAATGGCATCTCAGTAATAAAAATATGTCAGAGTTAAAACCAGGAGTAATGTGCATTTTCTATTTAAAATTGGAAATATTACATTGGAATACATTGGAAATAACACATTGTTCTTCTGCATATGAATATCATTTTGTAGAACTCTTCCCTATGGCATTTCCATGTTTATTTTTTGAGTGGCCATGGGCTGCCACAAAGGAATAGAAAACCATTCTTTCAGTGAAAAGTAATAAATTATGCTAGGGTATAATATTTCTCTGGAAAAGTCAGATACAAAACAAAGGAAGATACATTTTCAAAATTTTCAGATTAATAAAATATTCTGAAATGTACTGTAAGTTCACTTTCAAGAAAGTTCACATTTCAAGAAAATGTGATGCTAAAACAACAATAAAACTAGAATGCCATGGTATGAGAAAAGGAAGGCCAAAATGAGTCCTGGATGCAGGCTTCTGTAAGGAAAATACAACCAGGTGAATGAAAGTTTTAGTGAAGACATTTCAGATGCCATCAGAACAACGAAACTAAATAATTGACATCGATTTTTCGAGAAAACCATGCAGAAGGCAACATGTGAAGAAGAGTCAAGGCATGGGGAGTGGAGGAATAAAAATTCTGTCAGGGTCTGTTAGGAATTCTAGAAGGCACTAGAGGAAAAATGGAAGGCAGATAGTACTCAAGAAGAAAATGCCTGAGAATAATAAAAAGATAAAATTCTTGTATCTTATTTCTAATAGGAATGCATAAAGAAAGTTATATACTGGAATGAATAGTAGAAGAAACCTTATAAAGTGGAGGAAATCTAGTATGTATCCCAAGGAAGAATTACTTACAATGGTGCAACAATTAAAAGTAACAAACAGCAAACCAAAAAACAATTGGAATAAAATCACCAAGGCACTGAAAGAAAATAATTGCCTGATTAGAATTCCATGTACTACCCACTTAAGCACTTAGGTATGAGAGTATGCTAAAGCTATTCAAGACCACCAAAGATTAAAAGGATTTATATATATCAGATCAACCCTGGCAGGGGTCAGGACAAGGTGGGAGAACCACTCTAAAAGTACAACATATTTTCTTATGAAAACTAAAGCCATGGAGAAGTTGAGATCAGAGAAATAATGTATTTTTAAAAGGTGTGGAGCAGCAATAAATAAAGATCTACTAAGTAACTGTTAATATACATAAGAACTTGCTGTCAAACCAAAGGGCAACCAGCTAATGTAGAGATATTTAAATAGCCTTCACAAATGGAAGTCATAATGTTGAATAGTACCCTGGCTAGTTCGCGCATTTCTTTCCTCCATCCTTTCATTTCATAGAAAGCACCACTGACTTCACCAAACTTCTGTATTGTGGATCCTGACAAGTACATGCTCTGTGATCAATCTGATTGAGTTGACTCCCACCACTGGACCTCAGGACATTTGCGTATATTTTCATTGTATTTTGTCCTGTGTGCTGTACTAGCCCTAAGCAATATTCATTACTTAGTCTGCAACAAGTAATTTACAAGCATTTTTCCTAATTCAACTAATTTAATCCTACAGCAGGTCAACTTATCTTATTTTAAAAATTAAGATTACAAGAAACAGGGAGACCCTAGCCTGCCTAGAACAGTGTGGCTCAGACCTGAAGGTGTTAGGATTTGCATCTGCAGTCCACCTCTGAAGTGCATCTTCTTTATCACTAGGCTGAAGGGCTTCTCATGAACATAGATCCAGAAACCTCCATATATCAGCTGTACAACCTCATGAAAATTAATTGCAATTAAAGTCAGTATGCCAAGAGAAGATGATTAAAATGCTTTAACAGGTTTAAGATAAACTTTTCAAAATATCTGCATTTTTAGAAATGTTATGAAGATACTGAAGGGTTCACACACATCCCTACCCTCTTTATCCACATCAGTAGTGATACATAGATGTTACCCTCTTCTTATTCACTGATCAAGCCTTTCGTACCCTCTTCCTGATCCTCCAGAATGCTAGCTAAATGATTACATTGTGCGCCCTTCATTGCTTCCAAACTAACAACTTTTTGCCTAGAAATATGGATTGCAGATTCATTCATGTCTTTCATATGGCTTCATAGCTCATTTACTTTTATCACTAAATGATACTGTATGTTTCATTTGCTTCACAGCTGATCTATTTATTCATTCAAGGGTGTTTCCGATGTTCCAGCTCAGGTGATTGCAAATATGGCTGTGATAATAATTTGTATGTAAATGTGTATATGTTGACATATGTTTAATGCCAGTTGGGTAATTGCTTAGAACTGTAATTGCCAATGGAAACACTGCTCAGTTTCATAAGAAACTGACAAACACGTATTATTTTGTATGCCACCAGAAATAGATGAGGATTTCTACTGGTCCAGATTTTGCCAAGGACAGTTGTAGTTACATTTTCGAATGGGGAGGGTCGTTAGTCACTATAGTGGGCATGTCTTTACTTTACTGATATTTCTCTAAAGGTGATTGATAATGAACACTTTTTCACCTTGATTAACTGCCCTTCCTAAATCTTTTTTATAAGTTATTTATCCAGATAGTTTTCATACTCATTAATTGGTCAATTGACTTTCTTACTGCTGAGTTTTGAAAGACTTTTTATATGTTAAACATACACATTTTACCAGACGTGTTTTACAAATATTTCTTCAAATCTCCTGTGGTTGGTATTTTTTCTATACTTTCAGTTGTTTTGCACAGATTAAACATGTTAAATTTTAATAAAGGATGTGTTTATTTCAAGGATGAAACTGTACATGAAAATTATCACCAGAGCAAGTTGCTCATCCAAACTAGCCCCTATGGTGTAGCCCTTATGGTGTAGCCCCTATGGTGTACCTGGCTTTAAAGGAGACCTAAGCGATTTAGAATGAAGAATAGGAGCGGTCATGGATGACTAACAACATTACTTATAGACCGCCACAGGTATATTCTCTCAAGTGCACTCATGTACATATATACACACGCAAACACACATGCATCTGCACTTGAATCCCATATAAACACACATGTAAAAACAAAATTCCATATAAAAGCTTAAGTAAATATTCTCACATTTTCTCTGACTTTTTTTATAGTTAAGTATTTTGTATTTATATAGGTCTGTGAAACATTGAATTTAAATATAATGTATTTGTTCATATGTCTTTATATGTGGATATTCAATTGTGACTTCACTATGGAAAAGTTTTCTACTCTATGTACTGAGCATCCTTCTTTTTTCTTACCAAAAACCATTCAGCTGTATTCCTGGGCTCCTCTTCTGTTCTCCATTGATCAATTCCATTCCAATTCTGTTCCATTGTTTAATTAATACCATGCTCTCCTGATTACTGTAGATTTACAGAAGGTCTCTATGCTAGGTACTCTTTGTCTTCCCAACTAGCTTCTTCAATGGTAACTTTTGATTCTTCAGATCAATTTTAGAAAAATCTTCTTAATATTTGGTGTTTATATTATATATTATATTATGCTTTGTAATTGTATATTAAGCTGGAAGGAGTTAGCAACTTCACAGTGGTAATTCAAGAACACATTTTATTTATTTAGATTTTTTATTTCTTTCAGCATTTTATAGTTTTGTACATACAGACACTATATATTTATATATTATTAGATTTATACCTGTATATTTTTAGTACCATTACACATTTTTATTTCAAATTTCAGTTTTCCATTGCTAATACAAAGAAAAGAAATTGACAGACTTTTATGTCTTTACTTCACATCCAGCATACTTTGATTCTACTTTTTTAAAGATTGTTTTTATATAAACAGATAATGCAGTCTATTAGTACAGTAATATTTTGCTTTATAATCTTTACAGATTTTAGTTCTTGTCTTGTTGGATGATGATCAATAGGGTGGAAAAAGAGGTTGTTTTTTCTTTTTTTTTTAATTTCTTTTTAATAATTAATTCAACTGTGTGCATGTGCGTGTGTATGTGCCCGCACGTGTGTGTGTCTGTGTATGTGTAGAACCACGAACGAATTCGGGAACCACCATGGACCGCCTCCACCTCCTTCTGCCCCGGGATTCACAGGCTCCGCCCTACCAGGACCAGAAGCGCAGGTCGCCCCCGCTTCCGCCTGGCGTCTGTACGTGGGATCTGGGATCCGAACTCAGGGTCTTCCTCCTGCAAGGCGGAGGCTTAACCCCTGAGCCACCTCTCCAGCCCCGAGGTTTTTTTTTTTCTTATTGATAATTGTAGGAACCAGGCATTCCTATCCCTCATCAAAAGAGCTTTTTTGTTTTCATAGATGCTCTCTGTCAACTTGAGGTTATTTTCTACTCATAGTTTGGTAAAAATTTTGTCTAGACATTTCTGCCATAAGTGATATGACCAATTTTTTCTCTTTGATAAATTAAATGGTATATTGCATTAATTATCTAATTGAATGAAAGGAATAAGCATTATTTGGTCATGGTTTATACCTTACTGAATATATGGTTAAGGATGATTTCTTATACTATTGATTGCATATGTGTTTATGTTCATAGGATATTATTGATCTTAACTTTTCTTATTTGATTTTGATAATAGAATGATGCTAACCTCGCTTCAAAGGAGAGTTGGGAAGTATTAGCTGAGACTTTTATTTTAATTTTTAGAAAGTTATTAGTTATTGTTTAGTTTTTTAACTAGATATGTATCCATTCAGACTAGATTCTTCTTCTCTGAGTTTTGATAGCTCATGTCTTTGGAAGAATTGCTCTATTTCAATCTATATTAACAAATATCTGGCATTATGGGTTTTTTCTATTATTCCTTTGTTATCCTTTACTCTATTTTTTTAAGATAAGCTATCCATATGTAGCCCGAGCCATCCTAGAATTTTGGATCTCCTACCTCAGACTCCCAATATGTGTGATTTATCTTTTATATATATGTGTATATATATACATATATATATGTATATATATAATAAGTTTCTCCCAAGTGCTGCTGGCACTGAATCCTACACATTAATAATAAGGTGCATTTTTGTTTACATTTTATTGAAAATATTTTTAAATTTTTGAAACTTTGTACTTAGACACATGCATAATATTGTAATGTGCTATTTAATATCCAATTGTGTGTCCTCTACCCATATTCTGTTATGTATCTTTAGTTTATTTTTGCCATGGCTTGAGGCAATAATCTGCATGACTCCTGTGATTTTATTAAGGTGCATTTTTAATCCATTCTTAGTGAGTGTTTCCTGTGAGCTTGAGAATATTGTTTTTCCTGATGTTTGGATGGAATATTCTTAAAATGTCAATTAGGTCAAATTGATTGATGGTGCTCTTCAGAACAACCATATCCTTACTGATTTTCTGCCTGCTTGATCTCTCAATTATTGAAAGAAGGATTTTGCAGTCTCTAGTTAAAGAATAGATTGACTGTTTCTCCTTTCAGTTGTATTAGTTTTATCTTATAATTTTATGTTCTTTGGCCAGATGAATAAGTATTCTTAAAGAATTGATTTAATTTTCCTTACATTATGCATTACTTATTCCCCATAATTTTCCTTATTTCAAAGGCAGCACTGTTTAAAAATAACTAAGTTATTCTAGCTCTCAATAAAAGATAAGCACTTATTATTAGACTGTAATGCTTTGAGGAGGTATGATGGTGTTCCTGAATTAAATAACTTTAAAACCATACATTTCCTACATCATTATTAAGCATGGGACCTATGCAGGATAATTTTCAACCATTTCCATATTATGCACTTTAGGATGAAGAAAAGATTACAGTAGAAATTTCTAAGTTTCCAGGAGATTGACTTCTATTTTCCAGTGGGTTAAAAATGGACAGTTAATGCTTGAACATGTAAACCTAGAAAGGACTACTTTAATCAGTAGACGATGATCTTTCTAAGTGAAACAGAATTTCTAACTGTTGCAATTATTAAAGTAAATGCAACTGAAAATAATAAAATCTTCCATGCTTTAATTTGGATTGAACTTCATTTACTTTAATAATCCATGTTCTATGAATGGTATTTTGCTTCTTTTCATTGAATAATATGTGTTGCTCTTTTGGAGTATAAAATCTGAAGTTTGAAAAGTCAGATGTTAGAATGAAAATTATTCACAGTTGGTGAAAAATTATTCCAACTTGTCTTTTTGGTTTGGTTTTAAATTACCCTCAATAAGCTTGACTGTGGTTCCCAAGCATGGAACTTACACCTGTAAACCGAATATTCCAAGAGGGTAGGGCAGGAGGGTTACTGCAAGTCCAAGCCTGAGTTATACAGTGAATTAAAAACAAGAAAGAAAAAGCTTTACTAATTAAACTTATCTCATTCAAGGTAGAACAAATGATTCAACCATCTTTTTCAGTATCCACATTAAAGTTTATTCTTTCTTCCTCTAACAATGAAGCTTTGATAAACTATAGAGAAGACACACAAAGAATAAACTTGTTGGCTGACTCAATATTACAGAGAAAGTTATGCAGTTTGCTTTTTGAGGAAAGACAATGTGTGTCCCAATGTGAAAGATGTTTAGGGTATTCCTGAATTACTTTGGCCTTGTGATTACTGTTGGACAGCTAGAGCAACATGCTTCAAATTTATGCTCCAAATTTAGAAAGAGGAAAGCATTGATCTGGAGAACTGATGAGCAGCCAAATGTGATCTTTGCAATGCTGTGAAACCAATAAATGTCTTGTCATCTGTGATTTCAAGGTGCTTTAAGGGAAGTACAGAGATCCACTCTCCATTATTCAGGAGTTGGATATGCCTCTTCTCACGTCATTATTCCAAGAACTTCATCCACAGGCCTCATGCAAGGAAAAAGGAATCTGATTAAGAAATGAGAAACTAAAGTTTATTGGATTAAGAAAATTTACTTCTATCATAGATTTTATGTTTAAGCAACTGGTAAATCCCTAATAATAAATCTTCTAAAACCCATTAAAATAAATCTATAATTGCAACATATGATGAGAACTCAGGCTTCTTCAGAGAGAATCAGAAAGACAGACTGCCTATTTCTTTATCAGGCAAATTAATGACATTATGAAGAGTGTCCCTATAAATTATGTTCCTTTGATATCAACAAAATAAGGGTACATGTTGTAAATACAGAAGGAGAAACATTCAATGCAACAACGCCAATAAATTTCAGTACATCAATCATTGTAACTAAAAGGACATGCACATGTAGCTTCTCTGAAATAGAAAGGGAAGTCTCATTGTGCCTTGAGAATGGAGTGGGAAGGTGCTTCTGCAGGGAGTTAACATGGCCACAATCAAAATGTTGCTGAACATATTGCATCCTGGGGAGGTATTATGGCAAAAGAACAGCTGGCAACACCTGGTTTAATGACAATTATAGAGAGCAACAGTGACCACTCAGTGATTAACTATTTATGCCTGAGAACATTTTGGGGAAAATGTTCAATGTGCAGGCTGACTCTTTAATAAAGAAAACTTTGAAAATTCATATGCAGAATCACAGCCTGTACACTATTTACTTTAGTTACTTCTAGCAATAAACAATTCCCTGAGTAAACATATGCCCCTGCTCTGGCAAACATCCAAGAGAAAGCTTTGGCGACTTTATTAGTAAAAATGACCAAATGCTGTATATCTCACCTGATTTCTAGAGACATAAAAAAATACCCTCATTTACATATTTCACTTGGATTAAATTTTAAATTAATTAATTAATTATGCATTTTTGCATGCATGTGTCATGTATCTGTGCGGGAACGTATACGAGAAGGCACTTGAGTTTGTGCTCCAGTGGAGTCCCAAGGGTGACATTGGGAATCATCCTGGTTTGTTCTTCCAGTCTGTCTTCCAGGCCCAGAATTACAAAGTACTGGCATTTCTAACACTTTTATGTAGGATCTGGGCATCTGAACTTCAGTCCTTTTGTTTGTGAGGAAAACGCTTTACTCACTGAGTTATCTCTTCAGATCTCATTGGGGTCAATTTTATGAAAAATAAAATCTATAGATATATTATCTACATAATTCAAATAATTAATCTTGTAGGATTTTAGATGTGTGATGTAATGTATATTTAATTTATTTATCCTTCATTCTATTCAGAGAATAATTACTATGAAATCCATCTCAACTCTCTAATGTCATTCAGAAATTCAGACTATAATTGCAAGCAATAAGCATACTTATCTGGTATGTGACAAGTCTAAAGCAAACATCATACTAAATAGGGAAAAGTTTGAAACATTTCAACTTAGATCAGGAGCAAGACAAGGCTGTCCACTGTCATCATTCGTGTTCAATATTTTACTTAAAGTTCTAGCTAAAAGGATATAAAAGGGATACAAATAGGTAAGAAAAAAGTTAAAGTATCCCTATTTACAGTTGATATGATTCTATACTTGAGAGATCCACATGACTCCACCAAGAAACTACTTGAATTAACAAACAAGTGGCAGGGTACAAAATCAGCATACAAAAATCAAGCCTTCCTGTATACCGGAGACAAAAAAAAAAAAAAAAAAAAACCTGAGAAAGAAATGACAGAAACAATCCCATACATAGCTATAAAGAAAACAAAATACCTTGGAATAAATTTAACCAAGGAAGTAAAAGACATACAACGAAAACTGCAAAATACTGCTGAAAGAAATTAAAAAGGGTACTAGAAAGTAGAAAGACCTTCCTTGCTCAAGGATTAGTAGGATCAATATTATGAAAATGATCATCCTACCCAAGGCAATATACAGATTCAATGCAATTCCAATCAAAATCCCAGTTCAATTCTTCACAGACCTGGAAAAAAAATCTCAAAATTCATATGGGAGAAAAAAAGACCATGATTAGCCAAAATAATTTTCAGCAATAAGAAAACTGCTGAAGGTATCATCATAACAGAATGGTATTGGCAAAAAAAACTAGGTACATCGAACAATGGATTAGAACAGAGACCCCAGATATAAACTCCCATACACAAAGTCACATCATATTTGACAAAAATGCCAAACATGTATGCTTGGGGAAAAGAGAACATCTTCAACAAGTCATGTTGGGAAAATTGGACATCTACATGTAGAAAGAATAAAAATCGACTGTTGATCCTCTCCTTACACAAAAATCAACTCCAAATGGAACAGAGACTTTGATATTAAACCCAAAACTCTGAAATTATTACAAGAAAGAGTAGGGAGTACACTTGAATTGATTGATAGGCCTAGGTAAAGATTTTCTAAACAGAATAGCAAATGTCCAGAAACTAAAGCTAATAATCAGCAAATGGCTCTTCATGAAATTCAAAAGCTTCTTTTATGCAAAAGAAACTGTTAATTATGCAAAAAGACAACCCACACAATGGGAGAATGAGGTATCCCTAAACAGAGGAGCACAAAATGAGGAAAACACGAGGGAGGGGAAGCCCTAAGCTGATCCACTTAGAAACCAGTGATAATTAAAGCTATGCTTGAAGTAATAAGAATGTGACAATTCCTAATAAATGTTAGTCAGAGAGATCGCAAAAGCCCCCATATATTATAGGCTTTTGCCATTGCTCTTGGTTGCTCTCCAGAAAATCACCAGTAAGACCTTATTACCTAAGACACAACACATTTGGATCACAGAACATGGGCAAAATACATCAACTGGAAATGTTCTTAAAAATTCCTCCTTGCTGGATGGCATAATACCAAAGAATACTATAGAAGCTACTGGGGGAGAGAAATAATCACAGGCCTCATAAACTCATGAGATCTGCAACTTGCAATAAAAATCACCATGGCAACAGGTGACCACCAGTATAATATTGGCACGAGTATCAAGAGACAACCAACAGCTTTTTGATTGAACTCAAGACCTGCTTGTCAGAATGGAACACATACTTGATTCTGTTAAGTAGAATAAGAAGCAATAGAATCTAATTAACTGTTTTATAAATAAGTGAAATAGTGATTGAAGACTATGCTTTTATCTAAGACAGAAATAGGTAAGATTTGGCATTCATACACCAAACAAAAGCATATTGAAGTTTCTAAGGAAGTTAGATCAGACTATTTATACCATGCAGTGTCATAGTCTATTAACCATGTTCTGTGAACTGTTTTCTACTGTGATTATGTAAAAGGAATCTTTAACCTGGGATAAATCACAAAGCCCAAATAAAGTTCTGATTTTATGCTTTAAAAAAAGTTATCATCTTTTGGAGACATGGTAAGGGAGAGGAGTTCCTTACTCTGGAATCCAGTTGAAGATTCTGACCAGCAAAAAATCAAGAATTCTAGCAGTTGCCAGTGACTTAAGGCCTTTCTCTCTTCCCAACTATAAATGTTCGCTTTTCTAGGAATCTCACCAGAAAGGAAATATACAACCTTAATAACTTGTAGTTTTGCCTTATCAGATTCAAACTTTATCCAAACCATCTCTTGAGCTTGTCTATAATCTCACTTGTGAGAAGGAGAGAACAAGAGGAAAAGCAGGTTTCTTTTCATTTTCCTTCTTCTATTTTTTAATGTTGTATCCATGAACATAGTGAATTCATATTTCCAATTTCACCACTTAGTTCCAAGTCCTATTCCCCCTCCTTTTCTCCTTACAATCCTTCATCTTCCCTGTCAAACTCCTTCCTGTTTTCAAATCTTTTCATTTATGTGGCCCATTGTATTTCATCTAGTTTGTCTTTGATAACATATGGCTGACATGCTTCATGCCCCAACAAATACTATTGATTAGTGGGTGTACCACTGAGGAAAGCGCCCTCCTTTAGATTTCTATCAGCATTAGTCCTCATCAGTTTCTCAGAGAGGTCTTCATGAAGTCTTCCTGCTTTCATGGAGAGATGTTGAGACAGATCCCATGCAACCCTTAAATAGGATTTGCCATGAATCTTGTAGATCGCAACTCTGTTATGTCCAGGAGAAAATATCTGGTTCACAACTGACTCACTTGAGTTAAGAAAGAAATAAAATGAGAAAGGTTTTCTTAGCTGCCTTTTGAGATGTAAGTTGTGAGCCACAAACACGCATATATGTCTACGATACAATTAAGTGATTCTCCCTTGAGGAGTCCATTTCTACACCTGAATATATCTTACTCTGTGACTCTCTGGAGAGTTCTACTCCACAATCTTGGATATGTCCCATTTTATTCCTTGAGCGTCTCTCTTTCTCTGTAATCTCTTGCACTTGAGCTTTTAAAATATCTTTGATAAAATTCTCCAGTACTGCTTCACTATACCATCCAGTCCTGAAATTGTTTCCAGCATCAAAGTCATGAATCCCGGCTTGGTTCCAGTCAAGGCCCATCACAGGCTGCAGAAGATCACAGTGAGGAATCTGTCTTCTCACCACTGACAGCTGGAGAAAATTTAAGTTACGGAAAAAATTGGCATTTCATTTTCTCAACTAGAATATATAAGAAATGTGCCATTTTTTTTCTAAAATCAAATTGATATTTAAGACAGAAATTAAACTTTCAATACAATGTAATTGTTCCTTAAATGTGTATTTATAAAATGTTAGATAAGAACTAAATTAAGAAATTTTATAATAGAAAAAAATTCTTCAAAAGGAGCTTTCATTTTTACTAACTGGGAAATGTATTTTAACTAGTGGTAGGAATTCATGCACTCTTTTAAAAAATCAGTGAGCAGGTATGTTTTGCCAATTAAGTCTGATTGCTCTTTTTACATTACTTACAGACTGGAAATTATATGCTATTGAAGTATAGATTTTAAATATCATGTTAATGTTAAAATATTCAAGTAAATAAAAGTGAGTCATTCCATAAGCTTAATTATATAAGAATCAAGGTCCTTTCCATTGCTTCTGTTTTAGGAATTGTGGGTAGGTAAAGCAAATATTTGTAAAACTCAAAAGAAGGTTACTTGGTATTTATATGACTCTGAAATGCATGATGAATATATTTCTACCAGATAATGAAAATGTACATGAAATTTTGATAATTATGCTTTCCTGAAAAAAGTAAAGCAGTAACTTTCAACATAGGATTTTATCCTTTGTATCTTTACTGAGAATATAGTGTATATTTTCAGTGCTTATCATATGCTTTTTCATTTATTATCAAAAAGACCCTCATTTTTATATGAGGCCAGGAAATTAGATCAAGTGCCAAAGCCACACAGTTAATAAATAGCAGCTTATTAAATTAAAGCTTATTGAAATTAAACTTTCAACATAGGATTATGCTTATTTACAGATAGTTAACGTTCAAAGTTGACAGTACAATCTTTTAATGAACTATATCCACTGTATAAGTAAAAGCAAGCTTTTGAAACTTTGTACACAGAAATACAAGTGTCTGCTCAGAGTTTCTAGAGAATGCCAGAGTTTTCAGTTGTTATTCTTGTTTCTTTAAATTGAATAGAATTGAGAAAATTAGAGAGCTCACTGAACTGACAAATCACTACACTAAAGATGAGAATATGTTATATAGAATAATTTTTCTTTCTTTTTTTTCCTTTCTTTTCTTTTTCTATTACACATTTTATTTTTGTCTAATCATAAAAGCTCAATAGGTACCTCCTTCCTCACCTTCTACCGTCCCCTCCACTGTGGTCCCCCATTGCACTTTCCCCCTTTGTTGACATTCACCCATTGGGAACTTGCTATGTAATTGAGGCTGATATCAAACTTGTGATGATGCTCCAATCTAAGCCACCTGTGAAATGAAATCACAAAGAAAATAAGCACATACTGTGTAGTTAACCATTTTTGTCCCCCAGTTTCTGAACAGTCAAACATTTTAGTGCATAATAATTTAACAAAACTGAGTTTCATTGTGTTTTCATATGTTCATATGACATAATGTACATATGCCCTCCCTTAATCCCCCTCTCCTTTGTCCCCACCTGATTTCCTATCCCACAAACTTGTTTACTACCTGAGGGCAGCTGGTTTCCCATTATGACAACAAAATCGGAAGCAATCTGCTAATAAAGAGGAACAGTTGTCTTGCTCATGGCTTTGAAGTTTCTGGATCACAACTGATTGTCTGTACTGCCTCTAGGCCATGCCATGGCATTACATGATGACTAGGATGTGTGATAGAGTAAACCACATTTCTCAAGGTTGAGAAGAAAAGGGAAAAAAATTTACTATCTCCAAGTACGTGAAGCTCCTCATTAAACTGCTTTCAAAAGCTTCCACCACTTCCCAGTAATGCTCTCCTGTTCACAATGTTCCTCATTTGCACCTCTGGGGTACAGCTAACACTCACACTGTGGCACCACTTGACACAGTGAGCACATCAGAAAAATTAAGGTGGAGTCTAAAAATCAGTGTAATGAGGATACTGTGAAAGTAAGCTGAACGAAGGAAACCAGTTGGCTTTGTATATCTTGGTTTTATGATTGAAATCTCAAAGTTGATGAGTAAAAATGGTTTATTTTGAAATATAGCATAACTGCTTAATATTTCTAACATCTAGGAATCTATATGTATTAAATAATAATTCAGCTGCACCCGTGTTTTGAAGAGTATTTAAAAGTTACTATGTGGGCTGGGCAGATGGCTCAGGGATTAAAACCTTTGTCTCAAAAACTTAAGGACCTGAGTTGGGATTCCCAGATCCCACATAAAAAACACTAGGTGGAAATGGATTCTACAGTGTTTGTGACCTTTGAAGATAGAGCTGGGAAATTCCAGAGTAGAGCTATAAGATAGAAGAGCAATGCAGAATGATTCCTGAAGTCACCCTTGGGCCTCCATGGACACGCATACCCACACCTCTGTATACACACACACACACACACACACACACAAACACATATATACACAAATTGCCACTACACATTAAAACCTAACTTGTTGAAAGGAAACATTTACTACAGCACTGAAGAAAAACAATAAAATATTTTGGAATAAGCTTAACTAGAGAAGTGAATGACTTGTATATTGAAAACTATAAAATGTTCATCACAGGGATTTAATAAAAAGAGAATAGATGGAAAGATGTGTGTATTCATGGATTGGATAGTTTAGTATTGTTAAAATTCTTAGGTTACTGTTATGGTTTAAAATATGTCCTTCACAGTCTCATGTATTTGGGAAGGTCATAGTACCTTTGAGAGTTGGAGTCTTGCTGGAGGAAGGTGGTCATAAAGAGGTGGACCTTCAGGTGTATTAGTCCCACCCTACCTCCTGGAAAAGTTTGCTTTTGCAGCAGAAATCTTGCAGCTCTCAGCCTTGCAGATGGATATGACTTAGCCTATCTCCAGCTCTGTCAGTCTGCCATAACTTTTCCGCCATTAAAGGACTGTTTCGCCCTTCTGGAACCATAAGTTGAATAAGTCTCCCTTTTCCCTTAAATTGCTTGACTTTGGATACTCTCTCATCCAAAACACACAAGAGTAACTAGTATACGTACCGTAAGTGACCTATAAATCAGCAATCCCTGTTGAAATTCCAATAGCAGTTTTTACAGAAATAAAAAAAATTATAAAATTCTTTCAGAATCACAAAAGACCACAAAAAAATCAAAATTAAGAATAGACAAGCCATAAACAACTCTGGGTCCATAGAAGCTGTCAGCCAGGAGGGTGGATTGATAGGGGAAGGGAGGAAGACAGAAGGGAGAGGGATGGAGAGAAGCAAGGATTAGTATTCATATGCTTGTAAAAAACTAAAAAATTAATTAAAAAAGAAGTAAACATGGTATAAATATGCTTTTTCATGAATGTTTATGTTAATAAGTGAGATTTAGAACTAGCCATGTTGTGGGAATAATGAAAGTTGAAATGCAATTCATTAGGTAGTACCTATTATTGTATATTTTTGCATGAAAATTAGACAAATAAAATAAATTAAGGGGAAAAGTAGCAAACCTAGAGACATCACACTTCCTGATTTCAAATTACATAAAAACAGTACAGTAGCCAAAACAATACAAGACTGGTGCAAGACATGTATAAAGACCAGTGGAATTCAATAGATAACCCAGAAATAAGCACACATATACAGCAAATTGATCTTTGATGGAGGTTCCAAGAATGTGCAGTGAGGAAGAAAAGTGTTCTCAGCAGCTGATTTTGGGAAAATGCACTGAAGAAGGACCCTTAACTATGTCATTTTAAAAAAGAAATCCAAGATGGATTAGAGAGCCTTAAAATAAGATCTGAACTTGATGGTACTCTAAGAATATGGAAAAAGAGCTTCATGATATTGAGTTGGCAATGCTTTGTGGAATAAGACACCAAAAGCATAGGTAACACAAGATAAGACAGGCAATACTACAGAATGCTACAGAAAACCAGAAAGTCTTTGCATAAGAAGGTCGTAATCAATGGAAGAAAATATAACCTATGCAATATGCAATGAGAAAACTAAATGCAAACTTGCATTTGATAAATAGTAATGTCCAAAAGCTCTTAAAACTCACCTATAAAATCAAGTGAACTGATTCAAAGAGGCAGTAGATCTAAATAGAAATTTCTCCAAAGAGAGCATACAAATGCCAAGAGGAATATGGAAAGTGCTTGCTATCATTAATCTTCAGTGATATGTGAATCGAAACTGCAAGAAATATTGTTATACCTTTGTCTGTTATCTAAAGATAATAGATAACATGTGCTGGTGAGAATGGGAAGAAAGTTGACAACCTATACACCGTTGATGGAAATGTAAAATATTACAGTCCTTATGTAAACTCATGTGGTGGCTCCACAAAAGCAGAAGTTAAGTTATTTCTCACTTATCCACACTTATAGATATGTATCAAAATAATTCCAGGATTCAGAAATACCCTATGTGCCCAATGACACACTAGTGACAAAGAAACTCTGGTTTTTAACTCTAGTGGAATACTGTGCCTTCAGACATGTTGCCACTGCTAAGCCCACCAGCTCCAATAGACAGTTCCAAGCCCACTATTGCCTGTTCCAAGAGGATTCTGTTTAAACTCAGAATATAACAAAACAAAGAAACATGAATATGGAAAAGGGATTTATATGGAAGAACATAGTTGAATGGGGTGGGAAGAGAACAGAGAAGTTTGATAGGTGAAAATATTCAAAGTACTTTATATACATGTATAAAAGTGTCACTAAAGAAAAAAAAAACAAAGAGCAGGACACCTGGTTTCTGAACAAGTTAAAGAAGGGTGATGGTAATAAAAGCAAGAAGATCTTTGTTCAGGAGTGTGCCCAGTTCCACTCTGTGGGAAAGAGAAGCAAACATAAGACTAAACCAAATGTCCATGGTCTGTTTGGACAGAAGATGGGGCAGGCTTCTGGCATCTCATACAGATACCAAACAAGAACAAAGTTATCACTCAAGGAGAGGCTATATAATGGAGTATTTGGATAATTCCCAAAAGTTCATATGTGGGCAAAAATGATCTTCTCTGGGATTCAGAAGAGAGAAAGTAAAGATTTAATAGCTTAACTTTTCAAAAGCTAGCAATGCGTAATAGCTATCACCTTATTTATTATGATACAAATGTCTTGTGGCTTTTTACGTGTACCAAAGTTCAGACTGCAGATTGCCAACAGAATATTTCTGTTGGGCAGTTGTGATTTAAGTAAAATCATCCTATAATTTGAAGTGAATAGTAAAATTAGCTTGTAGTTCTTTAAAGAAATGATAATTCCAGTTTGGTAAGAGCTACACTGCTTTTTCTTTTTAAAGACATTATTGGACTTAATTAGTAATGTTCAACTTTTCACAAAAGATAGGAGGTACTGCCCTAAAACTTACTGAAGTTTATTTTTCCTTATATTTATGTAACTGCTCATATGCATATACTTAAACACTGGGAAAAATTCTCTTCACTGTCTCAAACCAGTCAAGACACTCTTGAATTTCAGTGTTCATTGTCCTGTATTATTAACAATTAACTAGGTAACAATTAAATGATGGCATTATGGATGCAGCTTAGTTGTTCTTGACTATGACAATTTAATTACAAATCCCTGTATCACAGTATGCTGCCTTTTACTTACCAAATTGCATTTTATTATGGTATATGTACAATACCTACTGAAAAATACTTAACACTTCTCAAAAAAGTGAAAATTAAGAGAGGGACATCTTGCCATATGCTGCAAATAGCATGAATGGAAACTTGAGGACACTTTGCTAAGTGAAATGATCTAATGACAAGCTCACCGAAGCAGAGAATAGAATGGTGATTGCCAGGGACTAGAGGGATAGGAAAATGGACATTTCAGTTCCAGAGATATAAAGTTTAAGTTGTGCAAGCTCAAGTTGGTCTAGATATCTACTATAAAATATGCCCATAATTAACATAATGTTGCCCAATTAAGAGAGTAGATCTCATGATAAATGTTTAGATCCAATTAAAAATTAGTGAAGTTTTATCTTTCTACTGTTGTATTTTTCTCTGCTAAACCCAATGTAGGGATGATTTGGCCAAATGAGGAAAGGTGTTCAATGAATTCTTGTAGCACCTGGGAAAACTGTAACGCTCTTTAAACAGCATTTAGGTCCAATAATCCTACATGCTTTCAGTTCTTCAGCTTCTTTATCTGCGAAACAATGAAGACTGATACACTCTCTCCAAAAGCTATTCTTTGACCATAAAATCCCATATGAATTAAAAATGCCAGGATCCAGAGGAAACCCTATTCTAGCAAGCATACCCAAGAGAATATTTAGACAAGAGTCAACCTCAGAGGCGCAGGGTTGTCCATAATCAAAAGTCCAATTAAATGGATGTAGGAACACTAATACCCTACATGAGTGGCAGTACCTAGTGTTGATTTCTCTCTTTCACAGTTAAAAAAGATGTGCTCAATGTCACTGAAAAGCATGGTTTCTAAAATCTGGTGAACATTGGGAAAATGTTGAGTCTTGTAGCTAACACGACTGATTTCCTTAAGGAACAACTCAGTGGAAATGAAAAACACTCCTACATTTTATAAAATGGACTGAGATATTCCGGTGATAAATGCTCAAGTGAACCACATGGTCTCTTTTCCATTGGTCAGTCTGCCCCAGCCCTTGCTAGTCCCAGAAAAGGGAACCTAATTAAGTGCCTCCAAGAAATGTGTTCTGGGGCTGGAGAGGTGGCTCAGGGGTTAAGCCCCTGCCTTCAGGCGGAAGGTCCTAAGTTCGGATCCTAGACCCCACGTATAGACGCCAGGCGGAAGCGGGGACGACCTGCATTTCTGGTCCTGGTAGGGCGGAGCCTGTAAATCCCGGAGCAGTAAACAAGGAGGAGGTGGAGGCGGTCCATGGTGGTTCTACACACATACATACACACGTGCACACATGCATACATGCCCAATTGAATAAATAATAAATAAATAAATGAAAATATTAAAACAAAAAGAAATGTGTTCTGATAGTCTCCATAAAATCACAGGGTGTTCTGAATCTGGAAAATATATTCACCTTTTTGTTCCAATTTTGAGTGAATTAATCCTTTCTTTTATACTATTTCAAGACATATGTGCAACAATATAGTAGTGATTTTGTCATCACATTTTTATGATGTCATATTTTATATAACTTTCCTATATTTCAAGCTATATTTGTATGTACATGTAATTTAATAACAGTCAATTATATTAACAGAGAGTTTTTACATTCAATGCTTTGAATACAATATAAATACAAAATTAACCTATGAAATATTATTTTATATAACTAGCATGTTACTATTAAAGAAAACTGAACAATTATTACACAAAGGAAATTCCTTACTTTTTTACAGGGGCATTGATCTATTTTCTTAATTATTCTAATCATAAAAATGACCATCCTACCAAAGGCAATATACAAATTCAATGCTATACCAATTAAAATCACAAAGCAATTCTTCAAAGAAGTTGACCAAACGATCTCAAAATTCATATGGAGGCACAAAAGACCCAGGATAGCAAAGACAATCCTGAGTAACAAAAACACTGCTGGAGGTATCACCATACCAAACCTTAGTCTATATTACAAATCCATAGTTATAAAAACAGCCTGGTACTGGCTCCAAAATAGACACACAGATCAATGGATAAGGATTTAAGACCCAGATATAAGCCCACAAAATTACAGCCATTTGGTCTTTGACAAAGGGGCCCAAAGAATCCAATGGAAAAAGAACAGCATCTTCAACAAATGGTGCTGGCAAAACTGGATCTCCACATGCAGAAGATTAAAGCTGGACCCATACTTGTCACTATGTACAAGACAATTCCAAATGGATCAAGGACCTTGATATAAGGCCAGAAAATATAAAAATTATAGTTGAAAGGATAGGGAACTCCCTCGAGCTTATTGGGCTAGGCCAACAGTTCCTAAACAGACATCCAATGGCACAGTCACTGCTACCAACTCTCAACAGTTGGGATCTTGTGAAATTAAAGAGCTTTTGTTCAGATAAAGAGATTGTAACACAAGCTCAAAGGCAACCCACAGAATGGGAGAAAATCTTCACTAACCACATATCTGATAGAGCTCTACTGTCCAGAGTGCACAAAGAACTTAGAAAACTAAACACCAAGGAAACTAATGGCCCAATTAAAAAATGGGCTCTGGAACTTAAAGGAAACTTTACTAGGGATGAAATTAAAATGTCTAACAAATATCTTAAAAAATGCTCCACTTCCTTAGCCATCAGGGAAATGCAAATCAAAACTTCCCTGAGATATCATCTCACCCCGGTCAGGATGGCAAAAATCCACAATACAAACAACAACAAAAGCTGGAGAGGATGTGGAGAGAGGGGAACTCTTCTACATTGCTGGTGGGAATGCAGGCTCATACAGCCACTCTGGCGAGCCGTCTGGAAATTCTTAAAGAAATTAAAGATTGAAATGCCATATGACCCTGCGATTCCACTTTTGGGTATAACCTCCCATACAGCAAAGGTTCACCTCGATAGCACAAGCACGACCATGTTCATAGCAGCACTGTTTACAATAGCAAAGACATGGAATCAACCCAAATGTCCAACAGTTGACGAGTGGATAAGGAAACTGTGGTACATCTATACAATAGAGTACTACTCATCCATCAAAAATGATGAATTACTGGAATTTGCCGGGAAATGGATGTCATTAGAAACAATTATATTAAGTGAAGTATCCCAGACCCAGAAAATTAAGCGCCGTATGTACTCCCTAATAGGTGGCTCCTAATACCAAACCCACCCAGCCCACCTAATACCAAACCCACCTAGCCCATCTTGAGACACTCATAGGTAAATCTATGTATTACCTACAGTAATTGCAAGGATTATGAACAGGAAGGATGGGGTTGGAGGGCCACACCAGAAACAAGGAGAGAAGTGACCATGTTACATTAGAGAAAATAGGCCTCCATCAAGGACTGCAAGAAAGTAATGTGACACCTAGTTAAGTTCACAATTCGTTCCTGATCATTTACAACTAAGGGGGTATGAACTCACCAGAAGGGGAGGGCATATAGTCCAGCAGATTAAAAAGTAACCATTTTGCAAATGGGTGATTGATCCCTCCCATTGCCTAACGCCATATGACCCTGCGATTCCAATTTTGAGTATAAGTATTACATCTACCCTTGAATGTGCTCTTATAATAAGACTCCAGTTTAACAGCTTTCTGTCTCTGGCCAGGGGGTGACATACAGTGCCCATCACGATGGAGTGAAGGGCATTACAGGAGCAACAAAACTGCAAAAGAAAATCAACAAACCACAATCCAGAACTTCAGAGACTCTATATCAACCACCTAGAACTAGGCCAGACTAATCTCTCCCCATCCTGAAGCTAAGGGACATTTGCGGAAGAGGGGGCGGTAAGAGTGTAAGAGCACAAGGATGGGAGGAGCAATGATTTGCAAGATACTCCACACAAGTTAGGGCCAAAGCAATCATAATTGGACATTGCATGCCCTGCACAATGTCCAACACACTATTGACCTCACAAAGTCTAGCATCTGCTAAAGGCACCAAGATCCTTGGAGGCAAGGGATTGACAGCCACAGTAGTGTTCCTATGCTTAATGGGAACACAGGAAGAGGTTCAGGGAAATGCCACTGGGTCCTTGTACGTCATCAGAGAGTAGGGCCCAGAGTCAGGCATGCACAAGAAAGGACTCTGGGAATCGGTGCGGGAGGCACGGGGGGATGGGGCGGGAGGAGTGAGGGGAGGGGGATCCGGGGGTTGGGGGGGGAGGAGGAGGGAGGGAGGGAACTGGTGTACCTATTAAGTTTGTATGAGCTGAAATAATAATAAAAAATGTATTATATAAAAAAATTATAATCATAAGGCATGTGCCAGTCTGACTTTCTCCTTCAGAAACAGAAGTGAGCTGTTACTCTAAGACCAATGAATAGGCTGAAGATTGAGTGAGCAGATGAAATTCTGGTACAAAAGAAAATACACAACGAAGTAAATCAGTAATTAGAGTTACAGAATAGAGCTTAAAGTTATCTCGGCTTCTCAGGAAATTGGTGTTATTTCTGCTTTCAATCCTGGATCTTCCAATTGTATTCCCTTCCTGTTACACCCACCAACACCCCCAAACAGGATCTCTTAATGCCAAGCTTATTCAGGAAAATTTTTAAAGTCAGCCTTGTATCTCTGCATGCTGCTGTGCCTTTATATCCAATTGTATCATCCGAAAATGCAGCTGAGAAACATATATGCTGTGTTGGACTCAGTGCTTCCATTATGAAAATTCCCTAAAAGTGTGCGATGGTAACTAGGAAAAAGGCAATTTGTGTGAGGTGTCTCATTTCACCCAAAAGAAGATATGACTTAATTAACCCAGAAAAACTTTAACCAAAAGTTAGTGGATTGTTAATAAAATAAAACACAGCCATTAGAATCATGGCTATGAAATAATGGAGTAATACAAAAAGTGAAAATGACATGTTAACTTTAATACACCATGTAAGATTATATGGCCTGAATAATTAGGTAATTTTTAAATGATCATGAAAAGTTAGAAAATTCAAACAATACTACTAAAATGTAGGTGTTCAGATGGAAATCACTTGCCAAAGTGCAAAATTAAAATTAATAGTATATTATTTCATTAGAGTAAAGAAAAAGTTAATTTAAAGGCAAAAGAGCTTATAGCAATCCCTAATCTAGATATATTACAAGCAAATTTGTAAGGATAGACAAGTAACTTATAAAATTAGGCGTGAGTTTCTCTACTATAATTGTGATTTTCTTGAATGCTAAGCAGGTAATTTGGTTGATGTCTTTCAATAATTCAAGCCAGGTGAAAATTTAAATTAAAATAAATTAAGAAGGCCAGTGAAATTACTCTGTAAGTAAAGGTGCTTTCTGCCTAAATCTAAAAACCTGAGTTCAATCCCAGAACCCAAGGAAAGGGGATGAGAAGAACTGACTGCACAGGGTTGTTTTCTTTATATGAACCCTCACACCCATACACGCATGCATACACACACACACACACACACACACACACACACACACACACACACACAATGTCATCCTCATTAATAGTTTAATAAGACTCGTTAAGATAAATTAAAGGGAATTGGAGAGAAGGCTCAGGAGTTAAGACTGACTTATAAGTATTAGGTCCTGAGTTTGGATCCCAGGCCCTATACAAAAATACCAGGAGGAAAGAGATGTGGCCTGCACTTCCATCCCTATGTATTTCTGGTCTTGGTGGACAGAGCTTAAGAAATCCCAGAGCAAAGCAAAAAGGAAGTAAAATTAATACAGGATGTGTCTGATGTGCACACAGGCACGCGCACACATACACACACACACACACACACACACACACACAAAATAAATGAAATATTTTTTAAAAAAAAGATAAAATAAGGGAAAGGGAATTATCAATAACTTTCCAAGTTTCATTTGAAATGAACGCCTCCTCTTCTCCAAGGGAAATGTCACATAAAATAGCCGTAATGGTATCAAACAACCAAATGAAGATTTAGAGCATGGGCCACTGCCTTCTCTCTGCTTCCAGGCTCCTCACAGATTCTAGACTCACATAATGGCTTCTATTGGAGCACAAAATGCATAGAAACCCCCTGACTTAGAAATTTACTTCATTTTACTAATTTGTGGAGAATTAGTAACTGAATTAAGCCCAGAGTGAACCAGCAAGAGATTGTCTAGTTGATGGGGAAGGCCCAGCCCATGGTGGGTGGGGACTAGGCCCTGAACAGATGAATAAAATGCTGAGAGCCTGTTGAGGAAGTTGGCATCCTTGTGAATACTTACTTGGCTAGACATGCTGGTCTGACAAGTAAGGATTGTCCCAAGGTGTGGCCAGTTCCCTTGGCCCTGATGTTGGTGCATGCTCTCCCATCAAGCTGGACTATGAACTGAAAACAGTAATCCTAACAGACAATAAAATCTTTGTTCCCTTAAACCATTTGATGGTCATTTATCAACAATCATGCAGGTGGACTGCAACAGTGGTGATGGTAATTAGACGCTCCATGTTTTTTGCTTCTTTCATCCATATCCGTGTAAAGCAAAACAAAAAAGTCATACTAAATTGCTGAAGGGAAAACATGTCCATTTAAGTCAAGGTTTGGACTAAGTGTGACAAAATGACAAGTTAAAAACTCTAAAATCAACTCTGCTACCACTTGCTGCACACTAATGTATTTTAAATTTGATTACTTTGCAACTACTATCATTAATTTAGAAGTCCTGTGGTTAGTGAAGAATTTTGATTACTATTATTTTTTCCAGGTAGAAAAGCATGAATAAAATGTAAAAGAAATTTCTTTTTAATGGAAACATTTGAAAAATAGAATTATGTCTGCCAGTTGGGAGAAAACTAAAAACATGAGACTTGGAGGGTTTTTATTATTTGTTCTGAAAGCCTCAGGAGTTCCTTTTTCTTACTGCATTTGCAAACTGGAAAAATGCAGGTGATGCTGATCTGTCAGTCAATGGCAGTGAGCAATAGTTCCCAGGTCTGTAACCACTTAGAATGTGAAATATTCCTTGCCGACAGTATACAGTCCATTCAACACTTGTTATCTTTCAGCAACGTGGTTACAATGATTGATTTATAGCACATGTACTAATAAGAGCCAAGACATACATTTCCAGGATTAATAATACATAGCTTGTCTCATCTTCTACAAAGAAGGGATGGATTCCTCCCCTAGACAGTGGTATAAGAATGTGGGACTGGAAGCCATAGTGATTGGGAGGTGGCCACTTAGACCCCGAGGATAACATCTATACCACATCGTTGAGAGGAAAGGAGCCAGATGATGAGTCCTGTCTTTTGAGCTACGCCATCAAGTGGGCCTGAAGCCACTCCTACCTTGCCATTGCAGCTGGGAGCTATAGTATACCAAGTGACTGCACAAAAGTACTTTCCAACTTATAACTAAATAGGATGAATCCTAAGAGTTACAGTCTAAATAAATGCAATGATAACTTTCTACCACCTTTTGAGAAGTGAAAAGGAATTGATCTCAATGTGTCCTGTCTTAAATTTCTGCTGCTAAGGAGAGTTTTAGAAGCAGTACAGATGTTATTGCATTACTATAGGCCTTTGCTTTTAGCCAAAACCAAAGAGTTACTTCACATATAGGGAGCAGATAATCCCAAAGCCTTGCAATTCTTTATGTAGTCAGAAAATTAGAAAGAGTTCACTATTTGGAGTCAGGGCGATCTGGGTTCAGGCTCTATCTCCATTACATTAACTGTGCAATCTTGTGCAAATTACTTTAAAGAGGCTTACTGGGTAAAATATTGATAGCAATACTTACCTTTTGGAATTTTGACAAGATTAAAGGATAGAAAGTTTAAATGGAGTACTTAGTACAGGATTCAGCACATATGCCTGAAAACTCAAGTTCCACCACCAATATCAGCATCCTTTTATTTTTGATATGATACCTGTGAATTTTAATTTTCAATGCCACTGGAGCAAAGATCTAGTAACAGTTGTTTCTTACACAGTAGAAAATATTCATATTTATTGCATTCTAGGGACATCAGAGGGAAGAGTCAAACACAGACTCCCTTCAGTTCACATCCTGAGCCTTTGCTGTTGAAGAATATCACACTTTATGAACGAATGAACTTTATACCTGTTCTTACCCTCCACGTATAATAAACAGAGACCTTAAACAAGGTTTAGATTCATAAACACTTGAGTGAGGTGTCGCCCCTCTACTCGCCTTCCCTGCAAACCTGGTCAGGTGTTTCTGACGCATCACATGACTTGAACCTTGAGTGACTACATGTCTCGGAATTGCTCATAAGCTCCAGTATCAGGACTAACACCATCACATCACACTTTTGGTGGTATTTTTCTCTCCTGCCATCCTTGTTCTTAGATAATTCTCCAAAAACACATATCAGTAAGTACTTGTTTTATACCATCCCACACCAATTTTTTTAAGACCATTGTCATAGTTACACACAGTTGTCAACTTGACAGTTGAGGGTTTGAGCTCTGGGCACATTTGTAGAGAATTAGTGGTTGAGTTAGGCCAGAGCAAACCTGCAGGACATTGTCTAGCTGATGGGGAAGGCCCAGCCCATGGTGGGTGAGACTAGACCCTACAATAAAATACAGCAAGCTGATTAAGGAAGTTGGCATCCTTGTGTTCACTTGGCCAGACATGCTGGTCTGGCAAGTAAGGATCATCCCTCTCTTAGCCATTATGTAGAGATGGTACGACCGGTTCCCTCAGTCCTAGTGTTTGTGCATGCTCTTCCAGCAACCTGGATTATGAACTGTAACCAGACTATCATGAAAAAAATAAACTCCTTGTTCCCTTAAGCCATTCGATGGTGATTTATTAGCAACCATGCAGGTATTTTTCTCTCCTGCCATCTTTGTTCTTAGATAATTCCCTGAAAACGCATGTCAGTAAATACTTGTTTTATACCATCTCACACAAATTTTTATAAGACCATCTTACACACTGAAATTAGCTATATTGCAATTACCTGTGCCTTCATATCATGAAACTCAGTAGCAATACATAGCAATTCTCTCCATAACCCCATTAGAAACCTTGTACTGTTTTATACATATATTTCCTCAGACGTATTTATATATGATTAACTCAAAAATCAATCCCATGCAGCATACTAAAACAATTCAGACATTGCCATGACAAGTCACAAAGTCCATAATCCAAGCCTGGAGAGTGAAAGGGCATTCAAATAGAAAGAAGTCCCCAACCACACCATAACAGAGGATCAGAAGTTGCCGACAGGGACATGAAACATACATCAATGATTCCCTAAGTAAACATTTGTACACCAGCCCGTTGCCAGTATGAAAGGGATGCCGTGATGTATTGCCTCGATGAAATATGCCATGTATTAACTAATCCCCAAGCACCCATTGCCAGGTAGCGTCTCATTCCCTTTGCCTGGGAGGATAATGGCCCATTGAAGCCATTATCGTTTCAGAGGGAGGAAAAATTGCAGTGGTGCGTTTTACATTTCTGTGGGGATTTTTTGAATTTATTATCATACTTTATAAATTTCCTTTGTCTTCCAGAGGAAAAGAATGATATAAGTTTAACTGCACACTGCAATTCTTAATTCCCAAAGAAGAATACCAAGGAAGGCAGTGACGTAGCTGCCTCGTTCTATAACCAAAGTACTCGGACTGCACAATGGGGCAAAGTTGGTTGGGTTGTCTAAAAGGTCCCTTTCCTTTCACGATTTTCTTTCTGCAACTATACTCACTCCAGCCCAGTGAATGTCATGGAGGTAAGTCCATCAATTTTAAAGGTGATCTGGCGCTTCCGGGGAGGGCTGCACAAAGTTTACCACATATTCATCGATGATGCTCTTAATCCATTGTTTTGATCCAAGTGGCAGAGTCAGAGTGGGCTTACAGATTGGTGTGAGCGTCTGAGGTACCACACTACAGCAGAAGCATTCAACCTATGACTCAGGTTTCCTAGACACAATAAAAGACATGATCATCCCTGGCTGTGTTTGCTTATGTGTGTTTTTATGATACCACTTATTATCTCATGCACAGATTCAAAATTGGGAAATTATATCACGTGCTTTGGGCTGGAATCCCAACACATACAATTACTGGGAAATCGGTTTTTGTATGTTATTTCTTCCATATCAGTTCTTTATCCATTGACCAATACATGAAGAAGCACTTACTTTTCTCTCTGTCCACACGGGTAACCATGAGCAGCATGTTCCCATAGTATGGTGCAATGTGAAGCGTAATTCCTGGTCAGCTAACTATAATTGCCTTGATAACAATACTGAAGAAAATTTTCACACTACCATCAAAATTTGATGCAATACCTGAGTGAGTTTTGCAGTTGTCATGGCCCTATGGTTTTTAAGAAACTTCTTACCAACTTTTTAAAGTGAACACCAAAGGATTGAAGCTTCTTCAGCTTGAGAGGCATAAAAAACTGTCCTGTACAGCTGGGAGGTCTTAGAAAGAGGCCAGTGAGTGCATGTCTGTGGTCCCAGCTTCTTGAAAGACTGCAACAGTGAGGCTTCTGGACTCCAGGAACTTGACACTAACCTGAGTAGTGTAGCAAGATCCCATCTCAGATTCAAAAGAAGGAAGTTTCCTGCCAGCCTGAGATCTCTAACATCCAAATCAATTTAAAAGAACCAATGCCATGACTCAAATGGTACACCATGACTGAACATAGCTGTATGCTACTATACTCTTTTATTTTCAGCCCAGAGACTTGTAACAGAACTCTCAAGTAGCTGTTCAGTGAGAGATGTCAAGTAGGAAAGACAAAGGAAAGGCACAGGAAAGCAGGTCTGCACAGGAAAGAGCTGTGCTGTGAGCTGCCAGTTAAACAGCAGTGGCTGGCATTCGCCTGCCCTGTAAGCATGGCAACGGGTTTAATTGGGTGACTTCATTGGAGAGAAGGTACCAGAAGGAACAGTGGTCTGAGACATATTGCCTGAATGACACACAAATCAAAGTTACAGCTGAAGTATTCATTTTATCATGCAATCTGCAAAGACTTTGAGGTAATAGTGTAATTTCTCAGTTGCACATAGAGTGGAAGGAGGAATATGAGCTACAGGGTCATATTTGAAAACAAAGGGCAAGACATATGCACATTAGGAGAACTAGTGGTGAGCCAGGCTGAGTGTCTGAATCCTGACTTTGCTATGTGATCCTTAGTTAGTGAATGCTGCAGTTACTCTTTTCTGTTGCTGTGAGACAACATTCATGCACGATTTAAGGGGAGAAAAGGAAGATTTATTGGCTTATGTTCCATAGATTATAAAATCCACTGTGGCAGAAAAGGCATGGTGGGTAGCAGAAGCTGGAAGCTGCTCAGGTGGACTGCAATCATCTCGGAGTCAAAGAAAGTAAGAGGTAACTTCAAGAGCAGACTACTAGAGGAAGCAGGTTGGAGCTTCCTAACTTCAAGGCTTATGCCCTGTTACATTCCTTTCTCCAATAAGGTTCCACCTCCAAAAACTGTCAAAACCTTCTCAAACATTAATAGCAGCTGCGGTTGCAAGCACATGTGCCTTTGAGGGCGAACTCGCATTCAATCCATGACAGTCACTTAACCTCTCTATTCCTAAAGAATTTTAAACCCAAGGAATGAATATAGGAACAGTATTTCAAACAGTCCTTAGCCTGTTATTGTTTTTGAAGACTAAGCTGTGCTTCTTTGTAGGTCTTGGGATGATTATAACTCTCTTTTTATGTGTATATTTTAAGCAGGAAAATTTACTGTGTTGAACTGTTATGGCTACAAAACATATGGAATAGAGGCAAAAATTTATATCACAGATTAGGAAATTTAATTTAGAATATGAGGTATAGCCTAGAATATGATCCAATCCTCAGTAACACACACACACAAGAATTATCTCAATCCAAACCAAAAATATTTTAGAATCAATTTGTAAAATGAAAAATGCTTCATTTTTAAAATTTAGGGATCCTAAATCTCCACTTTTCCTTAGTAAATAGTCCACAAGTAAATCCTTTGGCAGAAAATGCTAGCTAGCAAAAAAACTACAGCTCATTTACCCATCCTAACCCTGCTCCTGAAAGCACATTATTATTTAGATTCTTCCGAAATGAATGTGATCAAGTCAGTTGTTAGCATCTACTTTGATATAGATAATGGTAGTCATTAGACTGAAACATAAGATCAGAGATGATACTTTCTTCTAAACTGAATAAACAGTAGTGTAAGCTGGTCTCTGTTTATAACGATGATTCTCTGCTAATGCTCCCTCAGAAGTTTCACACTCATCAAACATGTAAGGAAAAGAGGTAAATGCTTAGAAAATAGATCAAAAATAGGCTCTTTCTTATGAACTTGGAAAACAGAAGTAAAGCTAATATGGAAAGAGGTTTACCAAAATTCTGCTGTTACGGTTGTTCTCAAGGTTGAATTTGCCATTGTAACCCTGTTATCAGCTAGAACTTGACATTTTAGAATAAGCGGTATGAGATATCCAGAGATTCTAATGCCTTTTCCAAGATCATAAAACACATTTGTGAATCACACTCCAGAGGAGAACTAGGCAAAAGGAGGCTAGAAGGCACACACACACACTGAAATAATGTAACTGTGTTATATCCGCAGCTTTCCTAGTGCAACTGTTGGGAAAATACAGTCTTCCTGGGTGCAGATACAGCAGAGGGACCTTTACCTTCCCCAGGACCTTTTGACCTGTCCTGGAAGAACCTTGAATACCTCACTCCCACATCAACTGTCTGATTTCCATCCCAACCTGCATCCACACAAGTGCTGAGTCTTTAATTTTTTTAAATATATACTTTTAGATTTATTTTGCTCATATATTCTGTGTGTGTGTGTGTGTGTGTGTGTGTGTGTGTGTGTGTGTGTGTTTGTGTGTGTGTGTCTCAGAGGGCACTGTGGAGGACCCAGGGTGACTTCGGGAATCATCCTAGATTGTTTCTACATCCTATTTTGCTTAGCTCTGAGATTTCCCAGACTCTGACCACCACAGTCAGGGATTTCAAGCTTCCACCATTTCTACCTGGTGTTTCCCCTCTCCCCCAAAGGTTTAGAATTTTATTTTATTTTTTTAAATTTTTTTATTATTTATTCAATTGTGCGTGTATGTGTGTGTGCACATGTGTGTATGTATGTGTGTGTGTGTGTAGAACCACAGGCGAATTCGGGAACCACCATGGATGCCTCCACCTCCTCCTTGTTTACTTTGCCCCAGGATTCACAGGCTCCGCCCTACCAGGACCAGAAACCCAGGCCGCCCCCGCTTCCGCCCCGCATCTATACGTGGGATCTAGGATCCGAACTCAGGACCTTCCGCCTGCAAGGCAGAGGCTTAATCCCTGAGCCACCTCTCCAACCCCAGAATTTTATTTTTATTTTATCAAAAGCTAACAAAAAAAGCTAACATGAAAACGGAAACCCTGGCCAAATTTGCATGGGTGACTCCAGTAGAGCTTCTGATGGCCCATCTTGCCTTCAGTCATCCAACAAGAGAAAAGAGCTGCCTGGCATTTTTACCCAGGACTTGAGATCCAATCTCAGGATCTTCTGTTTGTGAGCCCTTTAATTTTATTTTAATCCACAGAATTTAGTAGAATAACAACAGCTAAGAAATCCGAGGAAAAGACAGAATCATTGGATGATAGAAGGTTAATTTCATAGTGTTCTAAAGTGAACATATATTGCTTTATAACTTAGAGAAATAAAAGTCAATGCAATTTGGCCCAAAGAAATAATTTTGAAGTTTGAGACCACAAAAATTAATTATCAGAGTGCTGAAGAGATGGCTCAGGGGTTAAGATTCTGCCTCATCAGCAGAAGGTCCTGAGTTTGTAAAAGCACCAGGCTGACATGGTGGCCTCCTGCACTTATGACCTTGGTGGGTGGAGCCAGGGAAGTATCAAAGTGAAGCAAAAAGGAGGTAGAAGCAACCCAGATGATTCCCAAAGTCACCCTTGGTCCTCCATAAGGACACACAGTTCCCTTTGATACACATGCATGTGATAGATAGATAGATAGATAGATGATAGATAGATAGATAGATAGATAGATAGATAGATAGATAGATAGATAGATAGATAGACACATAGACAGACAGATATTTAAAATTAATTATCAAGGTAAAGAAAGATGAAGGAAAAAAAGGCTAGGAAGTTGGCTCAGTAAGAGTGCTTTCTTGGCAAACATGGAAACTTGAACTCGAAACCCCAGCATCCATGTACAAAGCTGGACATAGCTACATATGCTTAGAACCCCAACATTAGGGGTCAGAGTAAGTGGAACCAGAGACTTCTCTACCTGGTGAGTCTAGCAGAGCAGACAGCTTTGGGTTCATCCTGTCTTAAGACAATGATGCCAAGAGGGATGGAGCAAACACCCCCATCCTGATGCATTCTAGCCATAGACATATACTTTGCACTTATGGGACATGCACAGTACATAGATAGTCACATGTAAACTATACACATGTGACACACACAAAAATACTCCGAAGGAAAATGAAGAAAGGAAGAAGGGAGGGAAGGAAGAAGGGAGGAAAGGAGAAAGGAAGGGAGGAAGGAAAGAAAGAAAAAAGAAAGAGAAGGAAAGAGAAAAGAAAGAAGGAAAGAAAGAAAGAAAGAAAGAAGGAAGGAGGAAGGAAGGAAGGAAGGAAGGAAGGAAGGAAGGAAGGAAGGAAGGAAGGAAGGAAGGAAGGAAGGATAGAAGGAAAGGTATATACCTTTCACTTAGGTAGGACATTTTGAACAAATGCAAAAGTTTTTCACATGTAAAGCAAATCTTATTTTTTCTTATTTAAGTCAATTTCATCTTCATCTACTATTTTTTTCTTTTTTGTGCTTTGCAGCATTCTTTCTCATTTTACTGTTTTATTAAGTGTTTATTTATCACAAATAAATTTGATTTGGGGCTGTAGTTTCATTATGCATATGTATAAAATATACAAATACTATATATATGCACAAACATGCATGTAAACCCATTATAGTATTTTACCACAAAATAAATATGGAGTAAAGTAGGATTTATTGCAGATTATTTCAGGCTGAAATATTAAGTATACTTCATTATGAAATATATATGCTCTCTATTTAAGTGACCCTATCTAGACAATTTCATGATAATAAGACATAAAAGAAAGAAAAAAAGCTCAGGACATTAACATATTTATTTTCCTTGCTAAAATGGACTATTGGATATTTGTCCCAATAGGGTTTATTTCTGTAAACTTATTTTTCTATTATGATATTTTTATGATTAAATAAAGCACTTGCGCTGACTGGGTCAAATTCACAAGGCTACATAAAGTTATTGAATTCTAAGATAGGTTTCTTTATAATGACTCATTATATCCAGTGTAGAAATATAAATAAATCATAAAATAAAATCATTTGGTATTATAAAAGCTGATTCTTTTTTAAAAAAATCACCTGTTGGTTTCAATCTGTGAAAACACAGTGAAATATCTCACTTAATATCTTTCAGGGTAGTGAAATTTTTGTTGTTGTTGTTGCTGCTGTTTTTAAAAATGCTGGGCAATGTTCACAGCAAAGTTATCTGGTCAGCCTATTGCCAGAACTTTAAAAAGAATCAGTAAGTGCAGTTGGAGGCTAAAGTGAGAAGAGGGAGCACAGGGAAGCAATCACAGGTCACAGTGCAGATTCACATTGCTTTCAGATCTGGAAGAACATCTGGCCAGACATAAGGAATCATAAAGCTAATGCATTTACTATGGTGTATGCAATTAGTGTCAATTAGCATCTAACTTACATTGTGCTTGTCTACCATGCTCCTGACCTCTTTACCTGTAACCATTCTTCCAGTGACTGTATGAAATTAAAAATTTCACAAGCTGGAATATTGTTCTGCATTCTAATCTACTGTTTCAAAAAGAGAACATCTGCAATGAAGGAGTTCCTGAAATTTAGGCAGGTTAGAGAGAGTAGCAGATTACACCAAGATACCAAATGGACAAGAAGTCTACCAGAGGGGCTTTCTGTTAGTGGTTAGCAATTGATCCAGCCTTATAGTTTCTGTACATGTGAACCAAGACTGAATGCTGAATGAAAGGGTAGCTCATCCTGATTTCCTCCCTGTAGTAAGATTCATTTTAAGCTGATAAGGGAGAACCTTGAACAAAAATGTTAAGTTGTCAACAATGAAGAATGCAGTGTGTCAGATGACTTACTATTTAGATGCAGAAATTCTCCTCAAAGGGATATGTTAGGTGTAGCATAAACCCTGGTGATACCAAACATTGTCAGATATTAACATCATCATTCCTCTTTTCCACTTAGAAATTCTCCTGATCATGTTAAAGTTGGAGGATGAGAAGCACAGAGAGTAAGTGTCCAATTTCATTTTGTTCTTGGAGCATCATCTTGGTGCAGTGAACATTGATTGCAAAATCAGCTTTAAAGAAAATTAAAATGATCGGTTATCTCAACTCTAGGAAACTGTCTGTGGAACTGTTATTTTTAAAGGGGAATCGATATCTTACACCATTAATGCTACTAAGCAGAGACAGAGGAAAAAATCAGTATTGTTGCAGAGATCGATTTTTTTCCTCTTTATGCACTTTCATATTGATCTAGGAATTCACAACTCAAACTGCTAGGATTATCATTTACATTTTACTAAATAAAGAATTGTGTAGAAAAATTTTGCTGTGTTAATGGGATACTTCCTCTTTCACTGTTTTATTTTATATACTCCCAAGCCATTTAACTCCATTTCATATATGCAAGGACATAAACATAGAGCAAGGGAGTGAGGGGGGAGATCTACACATTATTTCTTTCACTGTTACAGCAACTACACATTTGAGAATGGTTCTTGATTTATACTTTAAAAGAAGAAGGAAGCCAGACAAGGGTATGATCTTTGTGGGAAGGTTTTGTTGCTCCCTTGAGTTGGAGCTCCACATTCACCACATGTGCATTTAGGTAGATGATATCTGATGTCAAGTGGGGAAGATCAGAAAAAAAAAAGTTTAATCCAGGAGTTCAGGTTTGAGGTAGGTGAAGATGTTTTAAGTTGGAAATTCAGGAAATAAGCTTGGAGATTTACTATCTCCAAGAGTGGAGAATGCTTCAGATAACTGCCAGCCTGCTCCAGATGTTCTTCAAACTGGAGAGATTACAAAGGCAGAAGTGAGCATCCGCCTCGCAGATGGCTTCTTCTACTCAACAGCACTTGCTCATTAACCATTTTGAACAAATATTTTACTGAAGCAGGTCCAATCAATAAGCATTCAGAAAACATTCTGCCAAATATTTTAATGGAATATTCCAAAAGACAATTAAAGGACCCTCTACTCTTCCCTGCATATACTGCTCACTTCCTAGGGTGACTATGAAGATTCATGCATGCTAATAAATTAGAATTTCAAATATCATGATGTAAAGTTTGCATTCAAGTAGTATTAATTTCCAGACCCAACTAAAGGCCTGCATATGGGAACCAGATGAATTTTCTAGATAGCTGTAGGAATTGCCAAAGGCAGTTTTTTGAGTTTTTTCTTCAAGACTACATGAAGCCATAACTAAATAATAGCAAATGAATCTTACCCAGTATCAAATACTTGCTTCATATGCTGCTTTATAAAAATAAAATAGAAATATTTGATTTATGTAAAATTCAACAGGGCAGTTATTTACTTCATAAACAAAAGAGGATTGGCGTGAACAAATAAGGATAAGTAAAGGGGGAACAGATGTGCTTAGTATGAGAACAACATAGACACATTAGATGAGCCATTCAAGACAAACAAGGCTTACAAGTATTGAAGTTTCCCTACCTCTGCAGATAAATTCATGACCAAAAACTTAGAGGTGCAAGGTTTTTTTTTCTGTTTTATGATAATCCAGTTACACTTCTTAGTATAGTCTGGCAGAAGAGCCCCTACTAACTTCAGGAACTGAGGGAACTGGTCATACTATATTCATAGAGATTGCTGAGAAAGGGACAAACCTCACTTGCCAGAGTCCAAATCTGTCCCAAGTATGCTAAAGAATGCTAACATTGAACCAGCTTCCCCCATCTCATCCATCACTCCAGGGAATAGCGTCACCTATTATGGACTAGGTCTTACCAAATCAATTAGATACTCTCCTGCAGGTTTGCTTAGGGCTTGCCTTAACTAATAATTCATCACAAATATGCCCAGAACTCTGCTTTTAATTTATCATTTACATTTTACTAAAACAAAGAAATGTGTAGGAAAATTTCACTGTGTTAATGGGGTACTTCCTCTTTCACTGTTTTATTTTATATACTCCCAAGCCATTTAATTCCATTTCATACATGCAAACACATAAATGCAGAGCAAGGGAGTATGGAGGAGGAGAGGTCTGCACATTCATGGTTTGATGACTGCCTTTATCCATCACTTGGAAAATGAACTTGAAACACTAAGAAAACAATCCTTCCCCCATCCCCATACACACACAAATTCTGCTTCTGAATCTTTGTGATACAAGACCGAACAACTGAACTTTTAACCAGATACCCAGGTATTTTATATCCTTTTCGCTTTGTAGCACCAAAAGCATATACAACATATTCAAAAGGGGGTAAATTTCAAAGGGCAGCTTAGAGCCAGATTTTAAAAATGTATATGCCAGACTAAAAGGTTTAGATTTTATTCACTGAGGAATGGCAAGCCATTGGATAATTTTAGGAAGAAAAGCATAGAATTACAACATGTTTGGTGAAGCTTAGCAATGCAAGAACATATAGTGCTGAGGAGTTAGAGCAGAAGTGAACTTGTAGAATATAAGACTGAATATAACAGTTATGGGAAGCAACAAGGAATGATAATATCACAATGTGTTTCAAAAGAATTCACAGGTGACTTCCTACCCATAAGAAATCAAAAACAGGACAGACAAGATCATAAAGTTTGAGTCTGAATCATTAATAGCACAAACTGAAAAAAAGAGCCATGCATGTCTGCCTTAATACCTAAAACCTGTTTTACTGACCGAAGTCCAAGAAAAGCTGGCCCTAGTATGAATATCAGCACAATTTCAGAGTTTAAAGTAATGTCTTTATTCATTTATCACTCCTGTAGTACTTCTAAGCTAGAATAGTCATAATAACATTTTTTAAAAAAAGAATTGTTTGGACATATGACTATCTGAAATTAAAAAAATAAACCATAGACCTTTAGTTTGTAGAAAGTGTACGTATCAGGAAGACTTCTGGACTCCGTTTCATCTTAAGCTATAATGTGAAAGCTTATTTTAGCCCCTATTCTAAGCACACCTACATTTTAACCTTTCTGGTCACCTGTCTTTATGCCAGATATCACCTTAGATTTTTTTCATTAATACTTTCAATGGCTCTCATTCTAATAAAATAATGATCTGAGGTAAGGCAGAGAAAGAAACATCACTAAAGAAAAAGTTTTATGTTTGGTAAACTGATTTTTTACATTTATTTAACTATGTCATTGTGATCTAAATCACAGAAAAAACATAAGAAACATTTAGCAAAATACTATGCTTTTTTCTTGCATGCTTGTGTGTGTGTGTGTGTGTGTGTGTGTGTGTGTGTGTGTGTATGGGTATGAGTCTCTGTGTGTGTGTGTGTGTGTGTGTGGGTATGAGTCTGTGTGTGTGTGTGTGTGTGTGTGTGTGTGTGTGTGTGTGTGTGGTGCCTGGCGTTTTACATGAGTTTCAGGATCCAAACTTAAGACCTTCTGCTTGCAATACAAAGGCTTAATCCTGAGCCATCTCTCCAGCCCATAACACTCTACAATGCTTTAAAAAAAAAAAAAAGTACATCAAGCACATCATCCTCAACTTGACTGGCTTTGCATTCACATAGGGGACACAGCATCTCTGGATGACTCCCTGGAGTAATGGAGAAATTCAAACAGGAAGGGAAGACACAGTCTGAATGTGAACAGCACTATCTCATGGATAAGGGTCCTAGGCTGAAAGGAAAGTGGGCTCAGCACCAGCATTCACTTGGGTGGCTCCTACCTGTGCATGATGTGTAACCAGCTGCCTCATTCTGTCGCTATGGTTCCCCACAATGGACTAGAACCTTTCAAACCATGGACTCAAATCAACTAATCCTTAACTGCCTTTGTCAGGTTTTCGTTACAGCAATAGGAAAAATAAAGAAAAGGCAGAAGTTACCATATGACTCTGATTTTGCTATTATCAAAGCTTTAGAATAAGCCTCCTTGTTAATCCACCATACAATTTAGAGGCAGGCATGTGCCCATTGTGGCACTCACAGGATAAAGATAAGAAGCCGAGGTACTTAGAGCACATTTCAAAATGTACACAATGAGTTACCCAAATGGCACATATTTATTGGATACACTGATGTCTCCAACATTTTAAAACTTCCCTGTTGTACCATTCTTGTCAGTTATGCAGTAAGTGATACATTAAAATACTTTTTTGGGGTTTCACAATTAGCAATGCCTATTTATAGATAATTTAATAAGGTTTCTATTTTTGAGTCTCATGTTGAGAGAAGTCATTTTTATAAGTTTACCTTCTCTATAATTTAACCTATTAATTGAGTTGTAGGAAATGGATCTATTAAATGCCAATAACTATTTTTAAGTAATATACCGAGGGCTACTATTTATGGTCACCCATATTGTTTCTTACCATCTAGAAGTAACTTTCTAGTAAATTGAGACAAACCCAGGGAAGTACATAATACATTTCAAATCAGAATATTAAAAAAATTTACTAATGTAATTATGTTCTCTTACTTTGTTTTCTAAAATTATCAGAATAACCCATTGATTTCAAAATAATTAATGAAATATCTAAAAAAATCACTTACCAACTAGGAAAATAAAAATCTTTCAGTATCACACAAGAAGTTTTATTTTGTTAACACTTGAGTTATGTAAAACCATAAATGTTTACAGATCAAGACCCAAGAAATGAGAATGTGTGTAAGTGTATAACATAGAATATAGTATCCCTGTGCTCAAACTACTATGTTTCAATATATTAAATATTTTGTTTACTGAAAATATTTTTATATATTCATGCTTCCAACCTCCCCCCTTCATGGTTTTTTTTTTTCAACTCTGTGATTAAGATGCAACTTGTAGGAATAGGAGGATGGTTCAGTGGTAAAGTGTTTGCTGTGTAAGCATAAGGATCTGAGTCTGGATCAGTTCTACCCACTAAAGGCAGGTCATCGTGGAGTGTATTATAACCCCAGTGCTAGGAGAAGAGAGAAGAAAATTCTGGGGGCTTACTCGTTCATCAGCTAGTCTAGCCAAAACTGATCTCTAGGTTCAGAGACAGACCAAGTCTCAAAAAACAACATAGAATTGTTATGTCAGTCATTATGCAGGTCTGGTAAGGCCAAGTCTTGCTCTAGTGAGTTCCTAGATGCAGCAGTCCCGTCTTGAGTGAAATGTTTTGTCCAAAGTGAACCTTCACTATCTCACACATTTAAAGAAGAAAGTAGGCTATTTATTCTCTTAAATCAAAATAATAGCAAAGAGTAACTACTGAAGAAATGGTCACTGAAAAATATTTAATAAACAGCATTTTAGATTAACCAACTTTAAATAAATAAAATTAACCACTTATGTGAAAAGTAATAAGAAAAATATATCTTTCAAATGAAAAAATTTATTATGATTATTGACATTCAAATATAAGTTTCTTCAGTTTAAAAGTTTTTGTATATTTATTGTATTTTGTATATTCAACTTGCAATAATAATAAATGTTTACTTCCTCATTTAAAAAAAACAACATAGAGAGCAACTAAGGAAGTCACAGATATCAACCTCTCACCTCCATATGCACATGCTTGAGCAAGTGCAGCCACACAGCTCTGTACACACACACACACACACACACACACACACACACACACACACACCCATTTAACAATTAATGTTTGTAAAATAGCTCCAGAACACATTACTGAGTGTCATGGTTTGAAATATGTCCCCCTTAGTCTGTTAAAGTCATAGCACCTTGAGAGGTAGAGCCTTGCTGGAGGAAGATGATCCCAAGGATTAGTCTCACCTTACCTCCAGGAGGAGTCTACCTTTGCAGCAAGCAGTCTGGTAGTTCTTGGCCTTTTGGATAGGTGTGAGTAGCCTGTCTCCAGCTTTGGCCTGGCAGCCATGCCAGCTACGCCATGAAAGACTGTTTCTCTGCTCTGAAACCATAAACTGAATAAATCTCTCTTTTTCCTCTAAGTTGACTGACTTTGAATGTTTTCTCCCAGCAATACACAAGAATAATTATTACACTATTCATGTTTTATTTTTTTATTTATTATTCTTTTAGAGTGCCATATATTATTGCAATGAATTTATGATGTTTTTACATCTTAGTCTCCAGTGCTTATCTCCTCCTCTTCTCATTGCAACCTTTCTTATTCCCTACCAGTGTCCTTCCTGTTTTCATACACTTATGTGTGGTCTACTGGGTTTCACCTGGGTGCCTTTGATAACATGTTCCTGAGCTGGAACATTAGTGTGTACAATTGAGGAAAGCATCACCCCGATACAGAATTAACCATCATCAGTCTCTCAGGGAAACAAGGAGCATCTTAAGATCTTTCTACTTCCATGATAAAATGCTGATAAGTCAAATCCTGTGCAGGTCTTTTGGAGGTTCCCATAGCTACAGTGAGTTCATGAATGCAACAGTCCTGCATGTCCAGAAGATATTTTCTGACCATACCCCAGTCGCACCTTCAGACTTGCAATCTTACTGTGCCTCTTGTCTTATAGTTAGATAGGTGTTAACTTGACAGTTGAGGGTTTGAGCTCTGAACACATTTGTAGAGAGTCTCTAGTTTGAGCTCTGAACACATTTGTGAAGAGTCTGTAGTTAAGGCAGCCTGTAAGAGATTTTCTAATTGATAAGGTAAGACCCAGTCCATGGTGGATGGGACTTTTCCCCAGGTAGGTGTATAAGACAGAGAAACCCAATCCAGTAAGTGGTCATTTTTCAGCATATTTGGACAGATCTACAGTTTGACAAGTGAGAGTTGCCTTTCTGTTAGCAAAGGACATGTTGTAATCAGTACCCTCCATTCTTGAAACTGGTAATGAGCTTTCCTGCTAAACTGGACTAAATTTGTAAATGGAGAATGAAAAACCAGAATAAAACCCTAAACTATTTGGTCATGAGTTTATCAGCAATATATAGGCAAACCGTGACAACCAAGAAGATTAAGCCAAACTTCACAAGCATTTGTGTTAGTATATCAATATTTGTACTAAACTTTTTCTATCAATGAAATATGATTAAATTATTACTCAATGTGTCATTTTAATTTAACTGTTAGTTATTCTGTATTTCCATCAAGTGAGCTTGTTCTCTCACATTTCAGAGTTCCTTTCCAAGGGTGCTAAGGAAAGTTTGATAGAACAATGATATTAGCAGCATATCTATGTATTTCTTGGATAAATGAAATTTGAAGAAATGCCCAAAAGTCATTTAAACAAAGGTTATCTGTAAGTTGGGATAATAAGTTAACAAATATTTCTATTATTGTGATATTAAAAATGATGTTTGATTTTAAAGAGGCTTGTTTTATCATTTGCTATCATCAATTGACCCTGAAATCAAATCTGTAATTCATATGCATTAGCAAGCACAGTTCCTTTCTAAATGTACCTGCTCAGGAAGAGACAATTGATTTTTGAAATATAAATTCAATTTTGTTAACAATGGATCTCATGAGTTTGTGGCATAACTAATATCTCATTTTAAGGTCATATATAAGTGGGCTATGATGATGGAGTTTGGAAGATCCAAAATACACGTAATGTAAATACCTAAGCATATTTTCATTTGGACCAACATTCATCAGAAACAATATCACACACACTTTCAAGTAAAATATACAAAAAGTAGCTCATCAGTGTTTGTATAGCTTCTCTGATTCTTTTCTTCCAATCTCAAGAATTCAGTCAAACTATATAAAATAATGACATGGTCTAAACACATCAATCATAGCTATCAATAAATATCTACTTAGCAGCATTAAATAAAGGACAATGTATCCAGTATTAAGAAGGTGGGAGTCTAAGAAATGGGGAATACCAATCAGGTACCTGTTCTCAAAGTCAACTTTTTATCCTTATTAATTGTAAGAGCACAAGGATGGGAGGAGTAATGATATGCAAGATATTCCACACAAGTTAGGGCCAAAGCAATCATAATTGGACTTTGCATGCCCTGTGCAATGTCCAACACACTACTGACCCCACAAAGTCTAGCATTTGCTAAAGGTACTAGGATCCTTGGAGGCAAGGGATTGACAGCCACAGTAGTGTTCCTATGCTTAAGGGGAACACAGGAAAGGGTTCTGGGAAATGCCACTGGGTCCTTGCACCTCATCGGAGAGGAAAACCCAGAGGAGAGTTTGGCATGCACATTAAAGGATGCTCGGGGGATGGAAGGAGAAGGCACTGGGAGATGGGGAGGGAGGGGGGAGAGGAGGGGGGGTACAGGAGGATGGGAGGGTGGAGGGAGGGAGGAGAGGAGACTGGTGTACCTGTTAAGTTTGTATGAGTGGAAATAAATAAATAAATTTTAAAAATTAATTAATTCACTCTCGAATTAATTATTAAATTAATTAATCTAATTGAGATTAAATCTCAAAAAGTTATTGGCTATGATCAGAAACATTGCAACGTCATTTAATAAACATGCTTTGGGCCAGGCTTATTCATTTATAAAACCATGTAGTCCACACCAGATTTCTGTGGCTCCTAAGTAGGTGACATCCACAGACAATTGTGAAATTTATTTGCCTCTTAATGTGTGATTGAACTGTAAGCAAGTTTTTAATTTAGTGTGTGTGTGTGTGTGTGTGTGTGTGTGTGTGTGTGTGAGAGAGAGAGAGAGAGAGAGAGAGAGAGAGAGAGAAACTGTGTGCTCCTGTGGAGGACCAAGACTGACTTGTGAATCATCCTAGATTGCTTCTCCTTCCTTTTTGCTTTGCTCTGGGTTTCCCAGACTCAGCCCACAAGTGCCAGAAGTGATGGCCGCCACCTTTTCCACCCAGTGTTCTTATGTGTGACCTGAGATCTAAACTCAAGACCTTCTGCTTGCAAGGCAGGGTCTTAAACCCTGAGCCATCTCTCCAGTCCTGTAAATAATTTTTAACTGAAGATTTGGTGTAGAAAAAAATTTAATGCCATAGGAGCTCATTTTAACATTGCATAGTAGATGGATGGAATCTTCATATAATCTTCTTAAACAGCTCCTTTTTTCAGGGGACAAACATTATCCAGAATCAGCACTTGAAATTTCAACTTACATCCACAACTAAGGTGTATGAAAAGCAATGATCTGATTTAAAGACAAGTTTTTGGCTACAGTGACTACAGTTTTAAATCATCTAATTACTTGCTTTAAAGACAAGTTTTTGGCTGCAGTGACTACAGTATTAATTCATCTCAAAGCATTCAATTTTTCTTTTGTGAAAGCTAGGAGCTTTTGAAATGAGGAAACATCCAGTTATAATATTACAATTCAGATACTTGTTTTCATGGTAAACATCTTTTAAACCTCATAATTCCAATAAATCAAAAAGAAGCCACAAGGAACAAAGTTCTTCATCTGCCTCTGTGATCTGAACCTTGACATTCATTCTGTGTAATTTCCCATTTCTGACCCTGAGGATTGCTTTACTAAACGTCTGTAATCCGTACAACAACTGTTTTTCTTACAAATTTCTGTGCTTTCACAAATACTGTTTGTCCATCACACAATGCTGCTCATTTGCAGTTTAATAAGCCTTTCTTTGTCAAAATCCTAGGGTAAGATCTCTCTGTTCTTCAGAACCTTCCCCAACAACTGCAGAATAATTCAGAGATAGTAGGGCTTCTGCATTCATTTCCATGCTGCTTTGCATAGCTTTGAATGGCATTATAATATAATGATTGTTTTCCATAAAAGGTCAGAGTGATGCTGCCTATTAGTGTCTGGTATCTAAAGATGATTCACTTCAAGGATTTATAATTAAGTTAATAAATGAACTCTGAAAATGGGTTAATTTTATAATAAGGACCATTACCTTAAAAATATTCATAATCGTTTTGTGGTTTTTAAGAAGAGCATTATTGCTAGCTACTTTCAAATACTATAGGATATTAGGTCTGGATTTTAGGATGGAGACTTCAATCTGCATCTTTAGTCTTTAGGACTTTAGATTACTGAGCAGCTCAACCAACTTCTTTCTTACTAGATATTAATGCTATCATTGTGCCAACCAATACAAGTTTTTTTTCACATATAAGAAAACTAGGTTTCAGACTTAAAACTGTCATGAACAGCTGCTGAACTAACTTTGATTCTGAAGTCATCTTCATATCATTGTCCTTGTACCCTTAGTATTGACAAAGGTACAGAGGTACAGAGAAATGTATCTGTATATAAGAAATCAAAAGGAAACACATGGTATCTTTTCCTAAGGTGGTAATTTTACCCAATGATTCAAAAGAAATAAAATATCTCAATGAAAATGAGCTGAAAGACATATAAAGAGATGAATTTCGACCTAGCATACATCTTTAAGCAAAACCGAGTTACAATGAGATGTCACAATTGTGACTAGTCACTTTTTGGAAGGCCCAGAAGCTTGCTGTTGGCATCTCTATACAACTGAATCATTCCCACATATGGGGAATGTGGGAATACTGAGAAGCGCTGAGGGAAGGACAGCCACAGAGTTACACAACAGTGAAAGCACTCAATTTAGGCATCATTTTCTGGGGCTGTTGTGAAAGAAATGGAAAGAAGGAAGACCAGACACACTGAGATCCTTTTTAAAATGACTGTGCGAATGGGTGAGCAAATGAGTGGCAGCTGAGGCAGCTACAAACAAAGAAGAAATGAAGACAGACTCCCCAACAATACCTAGGCTCCAAAGCATGCTACTTACTCTCTATCCATTCATTAACTGAAGACTTGACTATTTGCTGTGCACCCCACAAGTAAAAGTCAAGCTCCTTATACTCAGGATCAAGAAATGAAGCTTTTGGGACACTCAAGTCATTTTTTAATGTCTGCACTGAAAACATTAAATCTGCATGTATTCAGAAGCAGGAAGCGCCAAGAGAGGAGGAATGAAGGAAAAGAGGGTGAGAGAGGGAGGAGTGAGAAAGGGAGAGTGGAATGAGGGATAACAGGGGAGAAGGGAGGGAGGGAGAAGAAGGTACCTATTGACTTTGTATAATTAGGCAAAAAAAGTAATAAAAATAAAAATTAAAAAATTAACAAATAGAAATAAAACATATTCCTAGCACTTAGCCTAGTAACTAATACGAAGTATATTCTTAGTAAATATTTGTTAAATGAATGAAATCAGTCTTGATAATGTTCTTTCTCACATGACTTAAAGAGAGAGAGATAAGAGAATAGAATGGAAGTATCTTCCATAGAAAAGAGGTTATCTCTATTCAAGCAATGAAATGTTGCTAGCAATAAATCATTCTTTTACAGTATGCAAAGGAAAAAATATTGGATAATTTTCCCCCACTAAAAATTGCCTGCAGCTATTCCAAGAAATGCTCTCCATTCTTAATCTTCCTAAAATGAATTTTTAAACAAAACATTAAAAGCGCGCTTTGCAAATCAGTTACCAGAAAGTACAATAACGGGCCTGGGAAGCACGCAGAGGTGTATAATGAGGCTTTTCATGGTCCTCCTGCTCTTGTGAGTCATTTGTGTGGCTGTAGAAAATTAATCAAAATTAGCACCACACCCCCAGGCTGTGTTCTCTACAGTAAATATTCTCTATCTTTACATTTCTGTATGATTTGCTCTAACAAGTTGTCAGAAAATCCCAGGAGAAAGCTTGTGCTCTACATTTGTTTCTAGCTACTAATTTTATTTTTTAAATCAGGTCAACAACTCAGGTATGGATTTAATGTTATAAAAATATTGCATGCTTCTGAAATAATGCCTTATACATTATAGCACTTTGCCATTTGTAAGACATATTTGAATAAAGCTCTCATTCAATCTTCAAATACCCTGGGATGGAAGTGTTTAAGACCTTCCTTTCATTTTATAAATGAATAAATCAAATCTCCTGGGAGTGAAATCATGTACCCATGGCTATTTAACTGTTTCCTGGAAAAATAATGCTTGTTTCTTTAGTTTTAGTTAGGTCTGATGAGTTCATTCATTTTGGAATCCAGTAAATGCTTACTCTACACTTATTAAGCCCTGAACTTTACACACAGACAAAGCAACAGAAATACATTTGTTTCCTCCATGAGCTTCCAGTTCATGGACACATTGACATCACCAGGTATAATTAGATCAAATACATTTTAACAAACAAATGTGGATTTTTTAACTGCTTTCCTTCTTTTTTTTTTAACCTATTTTTCATATGTTTTAGTTATAGTGTCAGTTACTTGAAAACTTTTTGCTAGACCAGGGAACTTACAACAGCTAGTTCTATGTAATACTATTTTTGTTCTGAAAAATTACTCAAGTAGCCTGGAAGTCGCTCAGTGGGCAAAATCATTTGCCAAACAAGCATGAGGACTTGATTTTGAATCCCAGAACCAATGTAAAAGTTGAATACATACATCAAGCATCTGTAAACCTAGTGCTCCTACAAGAGGTGGGAGGGGGAGACAGAAGAATCCCTAGAAGCTCAGAGGCCTTTAGTACATAGCAATGGGAAGTAGGGTGTGACATCAGGAGACCCTGTGACATCAATAAGACCCTGTCTCAAACAAGGTGGGCAGAGAGGATTATCTGTCATCAAACCCTGATCCATGTGCTGTGGCATGCATGAATTCACACACACACACACATACACGCACATATACATACACACACACAAACACTTTCAGAAAATATTTACCCAAATGGAAATTTCTGGAACAATAAAGAGTTGCCCAGAAAATTTACAACATACCTTTCTCATCTGATTAATTATCAATGACAGAATTTTTAAAATGTTAAGTTTGAAGAGAGCAGCTGTAGTTTTTGGCACAGAGATACTGGGTGCATTCCAGTTATATTTAAAACCCCATAGATATTTTCATAAGGGGATGCTAAGAATATTCAAGAAAAAAGCCACCTTTGTTTTCTATTCAGGGGAGTAAGTATTTATCCTGATTTTTTCCCCCAGTTGGGATTTTTTTTTCTTTTTCAAAGTTTACCATAAAAGTGGAATAGTAGAAAAAATCAATTTATTTAAGGTTGAAAAATAAACAGGAACTAGGTAAAGTCTAATCTCATAGCTAACCAAAAAGAATAACATGGTTATGATCTAGAAAATGCTTGGTATCCTAACTTGAGCCTGGCCTCAGAACCTGAGGCTTCCTATTGTACTTAAGAGACACAAGGAAACATTTTAGCTAATACCCTGGACATTAAAAGCTGGAACAAATCTGAAATTTTTTCTTTACATAACCAGATTGATCTGCACCAACATGATTTTAAATTCTATTTTAGTTCCACAATTTTCACGTTGCTGGAAATACATAACTAGAAGTTAAATAGGAACCTGTTGTTTGGGGGATGGAGTGGACAATTCAGAGATCATGTGATCTGGAAATGCTTTATGGAAAAATGATGCTTGGTATAGGTATTTATTGCAAGATGGATATTTGACTATCAAAAGGAAATGAGAGACCGAGAATGTGGTTGGGTGATATACAGTGCTTGCTAAGCGTTTGTATAGTCCCTTAGCTCAATCCCAAGCATCACTCCCCCATAGAAAGGAAATGGGAGGGCCAAGGAGGAAACAATGAAAAAGCATGAGTAAAATATCCTTTCCAGATAGGGGAAAATCTGAAAATGTTATAGCAAGACAAATCTACCCATGGTAAATGATTGGATGAAAAAAGACCTGGAGGTCAAGGAAGCTGCTGCGGAAATGATGCTGGGAAGATGAGAAGGTCTGAGCTGTCAGTATAGTCTCATCTCAGGAGGAAGGACTCCAGTTTTAGGGAACAGGCCATCTAGCCCACTGTAGAGAATGGGTAAAGAAAACACAAGCAAGACTCCTAATCTCCATGAGTGTGAGTTTAAACCTACTAGAAAATGGTAGGTTGGATGACGGTTCAACAGTTAAAGCACTTATTGCTCAAGGAAAAGACTGAAGTTCACATCCCAGATACCATGGAAAATGTGGGACAGGTGTGGCCATATGCTGGTGATTCCAGCCACTGAAAGGAGGAGCCGGGAATCCCCAGAGCAAGTTGACTAGCTGATGGCGCTCTGTGAGCCAGCTCTGGACCCAGATTCACAAGGAGGTGGAAGTGATGTGGATGAACTTCCACATGCACACATGAGCACACTCATCTGCCTCAACACATAAAGACAAGCATTCCCACACTCCTTCTCCAACACACTACACACACACACACACACACACACACACACACACACGGTTTCTCCGCCATGCAATTTTAAAAAAATTTTTATTATTATTTATTCAATTGTGCGTGTGTGTATGTGTGTATGTGTGTGCGTGCGTGTGCGTGTAGAACCACAGTCGAATTCGGGAACCACCATGGACGCTTCCACCTCCTTCTGCCCCGGGATTCACAGGCTCCGCTCTACCAGGACGGGAAACGCAGGCCACCCCCGTTTCCGCGTGGCGTCTTCCAGGATCCGAACTCAGGACCTTCTGCCTGCAAGGCAGAGGCTTAACCCCTAAGCCACCTCTCCAGCCCCACCATGTAATTTTTAAAGTATTTCTTCTCTTCCAAAGTTTTGTGTCAGCCAGAGAATTAGTTTCGAAACCAGCAAAAACCTGTTTGTGGTAGGGAAGGAATACCACTGACAGAGGGTAGATTTCCTTTTAACCTGCCTCTTCCTCCTCTGGAACACAATTTCTGGGATGCTTCTGGCCAGGAGCCCTTCCCCTCTGTATGTTCATTACGGGGCGCTTGAGTGCGGCTGTGTTGGAGTCCCTGTCTTGTTTTATTTCCGCCAATCCAATTTCTAACTTATCTCCGTGAGCTGCTCTGGCTCATTCCGAGTTCCGGTTTCACAAATGTCTTGCTGCTGCTCTTTATCTCCTTCAAAGCCTCATTAATTCTGAAGCCCCAGCTGAAATCTGAGCTCCTTTTTTGATTTAACCCTATCAGAAAAAAAGTCACTGAGTTTACTCAGCCTGCCACTCAGTCTTCCCTCCCATCTGAGAATAAATGCCGCCTAAAATGAAAGTCTTAGCTACTGACTCTCTGAACTGTGATTCTGACACAACTTCTTTAGTTTCTCAAAATATTTTTGCACCACTAACCTAGGCGAATAAACAATTATTTATAACTGTGCAGTCGAACCTACAAAAACAATGAAATTATTACTGTAGTTTCAGTGTTATCCCTGGAAGAACCTTTAAAGCAATCCCTGGTTCCAAGAGTCTTAGTGAAGCCTCCATAAATTCTGACCTCAAAAGTATGAGAAAGGAAAATGTTGTTTTCCGTGCACCTGAACCACGTGGGGATGCACTGACATGCACAGGAGCACATACAAGCATGCTGATCTTGACATGCCACAGGGAGCAAGTAGAGTGGCTTTGTTTCTGTTTCTCCTGTCTGCAAAATGGTGTCCATCCTCTTGTCTGCAGAATGGTGTCCAGCCTCTCGTCTACATCCAGCTGATCTTCTCTCATGGGCTATTGGTAGCACAGTGATTTGATTACCTGTGATTGCTGTAAGCTCCTTGTCCCCATGGAGTGTCTGTTGCTGTCACATCCCATCTACCTGTAACTGTGTCACTTTGCTGTTAGTGGTGGCCACGATGAATTCTAAGGAGCTTTTCTGAGGTGGTATTAATTATAAAAAGCTTGATATTCTTTGTTATTGTGACTGCAAACCAAAACCCTGTCTTGGATAATTTACAGAGAAAAGTCTAGCCCGTATGGTTTCAGAGGTAATGTATTCTTTCATAGAGAGCAAAAGGCATCCATTTTGTTCAAAAAAATAATTCTTACTCTTGACTTTCAAAGACTCCCATTGTCCTTAAACCTCACACTTATGTGACTTCACAAAATCCTTTGAACCTTTATCATTCTTCCTACGTTCTTCCTATAGGAAGTCTTTTCTACGTACACATGAAACCACTTATTGTAGTCATCAAAAATTCCATACCAATTCTTACTTTAAAATGTCCTTTCTCCTCCATCTCTTTCTGTAAAGATCCAAAACCAATTCAAATTCTACCTCCTCCAAAGCAGCTGTTCCTGATGTCTATGTCTAAAATAACTACTGTGTGCATAAAGTTTCATGAACGATTTTCATGAATGAATGAACTGTAGCCAATGGTCTCTTCTCAGTCCTTCTAGTCTCTGGAAATGTTCATAAAACTGTGAGTATTCTAGTTATTTTATTTTGCATTTTTTTCTGTTTTTTTTCCACAAGCACTTGTAATTGAATAAACACAAAGACACTTCCTCCTTATCATTATACCCCACTGAACACACATACACACACACGCATACACACACACACACACACACACACACACACACACACACGAACACACACAAGACAAAGAGCGAATAGCATATATTTGGAAGACCTCTGTTGAATTAGCTTAAACTTTTTGTCTTAATGACAAATGAAGACTGAATGTGGCATGAAGAGATCATAGGCTTTCAGTGAAATTTTCCATGTTATATAAATACATAGCAAGTTTCAGAATCAGTTTCAGATAGTACTATAATTTAGTGAAGACTTCCTCATGCTCTGTCCACTGCTACCTTTGTCCTGTCCTGTTATGAGTGTTGATCTTGTTTTTACATCCAGACTTTCTTTGTTTTATTCTGATAATATAAAATTAGGAAAGGAAACCTATATTCCATCAGAAATGTACCATGAACACAGGATCTATTGATTTTATATTATAGAACTATTCTGAATCCTAATGCTAACCTTAATCACTTGATTATGGTTCTGTTTTCCAAGTTTCCTACTATAAAAATTTTATTTTCCGGGCTGGAGAGGTGGCTCAGGGGTTAAGCCTCCACCTTGCAGGCAGAAGGTCCTGAGTTCAGATCCCAGATCCCATGTATAAGACGCCAGGCAGAAGTGGGGGCGGCCTGCGCTTCTGCTCCTAGTAGGGCAGAGCCTGTGAATCCCCGGGGCAGAAGGAGGTGGAGGCATCCATGGTGATTCGCGAATTCGTCCGTGGTTCTACACATACACAGACACACACACACACGCATGTACATACACACGCACATGCGCACAGTTGAATAAATAATAATAAAAAAATTTACTTTCCCTTTGAATGAATACCTTGTGTAGAAACACTGGAGATTGTGGAAATTTCTTCTGTCAATATTTTACACTAATTTTAGCATCTATTGGCATTCTGTCTTTCAAATAGTATTACCATAGTAGTTCATTCAAAGGATGATTTTCTATTTTTTTCATAGTTTTAGTAACTGGGATTTCCTCTAAGGAATAGGTTTCTTGCTCTGCTTTTGAAAATTCAAATTATTTACATTATAGATGAGTCAATATTTATTTTATTCAATGGCTGATGGTCCTTTGTTATCACTCTTTATTTATTTATTGTTGCTTAAGTCGTCCCAGAATTGGCCATTAGACACTCTGTCAAGTTGACTTCTGTGTCCTTTCAATGTGTCCACTATCCATCATTAGGAACACTTTCATACTCTCTGACACTGGCAAACATTAGACTCTTGTCATGTCCCTTCACTAGGACTGCTATCAAGGAGTTGCTATTCAAACCCTTATTCTTTTTATTGGAAATAGAGACCTGGGTGCTAAATCTACTCACTACTCCTGGAGTGCCTTTGCTTTCAAGGCCTTTCAGGATAGAGCCAGAAAATTGGTGTATGTGTACTTAAATATGCACATAAATTTATCTTTATTAACATAACTATCCATGTATAACCATATTGAATATCATTTTATTTCACATGAATATATCTACTTTCACTCCAACACAGTTGGATCTTTGCTTTCCCCTTTCCCTTAGTTTTAACTCAATACACATTTTATTCATCAATCCTAGGGCATGCAGAGCATCATTTCAGAACTTTCTAGTTATAATTATAGTAGTTATGTTTCATTTATATATTTTATGAGTATGCATCTTAGGAACAGAATATACTATCAATGTAAGTGTTATCCTGTTTAGATTTTTGTAAGAATTACATTGATATTCCAAATATATTTATTGAAAATAATCTCTTAATTATAAAAACTGGCATCTTATTTTCAACCCTTTTCATTTTTATTTATTAATTTTGTATTCATCTATTTATGTAATAAATATAGGTATTGTTGCAGTTATTCTTTATGTTGCTGATATAAACACAGGACCCAAACAACGTAGAGGAACAATAGGTTTATTCCTTTTTTTTAATTTTTTTTATTCATTTGTGCGTGTATGCATGTGTGTGTGTGTGCGCGCACGCGCCTGTGTGTGTGTGTGTGTGTGTGCGCGCGCGTGTGTAGAACCACGGGCGAATTCGGGAACCACCATGGACCGCCTCCACCTCCTCCTTGTTTACTCTGCCCTGGGATTCACAGGCTCCGCCCTACCAGGACCAGAAACACAGGCCGCCCCTGTTTCCGCCCGGCATTTATACGTAGGGTATAGGATCCGAACTCAGGACCTTCTGCCTGCAAGGCAGAGGCTTAACCCCTGAGCTATCTCTCCAGCCCCCAGGTTTATTCTTGCTTCTAGTCCTTGGTTACACTTCATCAGAATGGCAGGAGAGTTCACTCCAACATCAGCAGCCTGAGGAACTGGCCACGGCACATCCACAGGAGTTGCTGAGAAAGGAGCGTATCGTCCTGCTCGTGCTTGCCTGTATGCCACAGCACCCCAAAATATAGAGCCAGATCTCTCTCAATCTGCCTGAGTAATGAACTCTCCCACTATGGGCTGGTTCTCCCCACATAATTACACAATCTCCCATCAATTAATTAATTAATTAGAATAATTAAATTAAATCATTCTTCATAGATGCTTCCCAGTGGTCAAGTTGAAACCTGTATCTAACTAGCACAGGTATCGAATCAATCTCTAGAATTTATTTCCATGCTTATTTTGTTGATATGTTAGCATGATTAAATGAGTCAATTCATGGAAAAAAAATAAATGATTAATATATTTAAAAGACCCAGAATAGTTCCAAACAGTAAACATTCATAAAGTGATTACTATTGATAATTTTTCTATTTTGTAATTGATTTTGTCACTATTACAAATACTTTCTGCTTATTTTCTTTACTGTTTTTCTCACATTTAATTAAATGCCTAATTTATTCAGCTTCCATTGACTAGACTAAAACTCATTTATAGCTGAAACTCATAACATTTAGCTGTTGTTTTGCAGACCTACAGTTTGGTTCAACTGAGAGAACCTGTAAAGGAAGAGTTGATATCTTTTCATTTGGGGAATCATTGTCTAAAATAATTACCTTTAGGAAGGACGGCTTCTCATTTAACAGGAAAGTTCAGCACAGCTGGGTGTATCCTTTAACTTGGACACAGATGTAGCTGTAATGAGCATTTTTGGAACGTTATAGCATGTCACAATGACATGTAGGGTCAGACCTGAACATATTTGTAAGAAGCTCAATACTAATGGTCTTTTCTACAACAGGCCAGTCTCTGCAGTTCCACAGGCAGCCAATGACCTTTGACTCCTTATGTTTATGTCATTGCTTAAACATTTACATACGCATGGCTTGACAAAGGACAAAGAGAAATAAGTGAATATTCAATGATTAATCTTGGTCTTTGTTTCTTCCTATTTTAATTTCAGTTCAGGATTCAAACTACTCAGTAGTTGTTATACATAGAGTGAACCTCATTCCTGTCTTATTATTTGTATTAAATAGCTCAGACAAATAGAGTAATGTAAGGCCTAGTATAGTAAAAATGCCATATTTTTTTCTTTACCTCAGCTTAAGAAGTATATAGAAATAAGAATAACAGTGAAAACTTTTATCCTATCCAGATACATTTCTAGTGTGATTTGATATTTAAAGATTCTTTGATATTTATTCTGAAAGAGGTTGATCCCAAGAGATACTTTTCAGATAATCCAAAAGAGCAGTTTTTAGCAACAGGTAATTATTTACTCATTATGGTGATTTTCCTAAGTATGTCTCTTTAAGCTGGAGCAAATACCTGGGGATCTTCAGTCAGCCTGAATAAGGATTCTTGTCAATTAAAGCTATATACTTTGGCATGAAATAAATTAGTTAAAATCCAACTAATTTATATAGTGATCAGTCAAGCTCCATTAATTTGCCTGCATGAAAATGACATTCAGTATGGCATTCAATAGGTACTTTAGCAATACTTCCCAAATAGAGGAAACGTTAAACATTGCATTTTGAAAAGTCAGCTCATAATTGAAAAAGAGGAAGAGTTCATGGGTTTGTTTTTCTGAATAACACCTTATAAGTTATGCTGTGGTCCTCCATGAAATCCCTTCCCTTGTTTTTTGCTTTTCTTCCATACCTTCTAAAATCTAAACCACCACTATTGTGGGAATCTAAATGGTTAAGGCTTGTTCAATCAACAGAATGGGATAACATGTTTTGAAGTTGAAGAAAACAACTTAAATATCTGACCGATTTATATGATGGTATTTAGCTTCTTATTTGGTGTGTCCATCACATTTCTGAGGAAGGCTTTATTTCAGAGCTGACCCATACTTGAGCCTGGGTTCAAGGAAGGCCCATTGCTTGGAATGTTGCCTGTTACAGTAGCAAAGGAAGAGTATTGAAGAATCGTTCACAGGGCAATAGATGCTTGATGCCCAGAAGTGACACACAGCACTTTACTTTAAGGGCAAAAACAACAACAGAAGGGACAGGGGAACTGACAGTTACAGACAGTGATGATGTTTACTGTTCGTCCTAGCTAGCCAATTGGATTCCGTTGGAATCAAATCCAGTTTGCCAACTGGAACCTGAACCGTAGTTCAGGTCCTTCCCAGCTATCTACTGTGACTGTCTTGACTGTCACTCTTCAGTATGGGCCATCCTAGTTTTGAAAAACTCCCAAATACCTGTCTTTGAAGGCAGCTACAGCTTTTTTTCTGTGTTTGACTTTATATATTTACTCTGCTTCCATTCTAATCAGTCATTGCTTCTGCACAAACAATATAAAAGCCTCATAATTTTTGAAGCATATTTTTCCATCACATGAAGCATTAAAAGAAAATTCATGTTTGCAATGGATTTGCTGCCATGACATGCTTTAGTAACCATACAAATTTTATATGTCATCACTTTCACTATACAGCTAAAACCTTCAGCTCTACTCAGAGTAGAGACAAAAGGAAACCAGAACTGGAATGGAGGTTTGGGTCACTCATTATCAAGAAAACATAATTAACAGGATTTCAATATACATCAAAGGATTATGGGAGTGATTATGTATGAGTATAGAACCAATAAAAGACATGTGATTAAGTCCAGATGGTGCAACACATTATAAATAATGTATTAAGAGTAATGAATGGCTTTTCTTGAGCTTTGAGGAAAGCTATAAAGCTTCTGCATGATCCATGTATGCAATTGTTCTTAGAATGTCTCTAAATGTCATGTCAAACCCTTTGTGGACATTTGAAAAGAGAAGCAAGATTAACACCTCGATTCTGACCATTCATGTATTTTCCAAAGATCTTCATGGAGAGAAAGACAGAACTGCACCTGCTGCTTGCTTTTGAAATTTCTCATTAACATTATTTCTGTAGATGCTAATGAGCTGTAATCCTTGGGCTAATTTACTGGTTGTGAGTTCATCAAGGAAATGTGGAAGAAAATTAGAGCTACAATCCATTTCAAGAAGGTTGATACCCTTAGAGGATTTTTAATATTAACCCTTTTTAATGGTACTGTTGTAGATAATCAGGAAATATTTCTTAAACTTCATTAGCCAAATTGAATAATTTTCTTGTGCTCTCCTATGTTATTGGAGACTGAAGCTTTGTTTTATGAAAATCTTCTGGATTACCATAAATCTATAAACATTTTTTATCTGACATACAGGTTTGCCTATTAGTAAGTTCAATTATTTTGAACTATTAAGTAGAAGGAATACCTTTCAGTGCCAGGAACTCAACTGATGAAAACATAAAAGTCTACTCCTGGTATTTGAAAGAAATCAGACTGGCATGACTAGAACTCTCTACAAATCAGATAGACATATGTACTTCACTCATTAAGCTTATTTTTACTCTGGATCAGTGAACATATTTGAGGAAACCATTTTGATTTTTTATTATATTTTTATTACATTTTTTGCCTACTTATACAAGCTCAATAGATACCCCCTTTCTTCTTCCTCCCCCCTCCCTCCCTGTTGTCCTCCATTGCACTCTCTCCCCCTTTTTATCCCGCACTCCTTTGCACCCCATTTCCTTCCCTCCTTCTCTCTTGATGCTTCCTACTTTCACCCTCCCGTTCTCCATACTTGCTGTTTATGTGGTCGAAGAAATTCCCTCTGAGCTGTCTATAGTAATGAGGGTTCAGGATTCAGTAGCATAGCTTAGGGCCCCTTCTTGGGCTGCCCATTAGTATAGGAACTCTACTATGACTGTTTAGCCCCTTGCCTCTAAGGATCCTACTGCCTGAAGCTTTCGCCCCTGTGGTCTGTGCTAGCCTTTGGAGTTGTTGATATGTCAATCATTGTACAGGTCACCTCGACAATCCGTCAGGATGCAGCCAAGGGCAGTACAGGAACAACAAAACTGAAAACAACAACAAACCATAATTCAGAACACCAAAGACTCTACAATATTCATCTGGAATCAGACCAGCCAAATCTCTCCCCATCCTAAAGCTCAGGGAACCTTGTGGAAGAAGAGGTGGCAAGATTGTAAGAGCCTAAAGATGGGGAGGACCAACGATATGCAAGATACTCCACACAAGCCAGGTCTGCAGCAGCCAGGATAGAGCCACGATGTGATTGAATCATTTTGATTTTAGCTTCTGTAGTAGTCTGCAAATGCTGCCTTAAAGGTGTCTACATTTCAATCTACAAAAACCTACAAATACATTATTTTACATGGTCAAAGGGGACTGTGTCAATGATAGGGTTCAGTAAAGGATCCTGCTGCTGGTAGATTTTCCTAGATGATCTGTGTGAGACTAATGTAATCACAATGACCTTATGTAGGGAGACTCAGGAAGAATAGGTAGAAAACCTAGTTATGGGAGGTGGAAATAGACATTGCAGCAATGTATTTTGAAGATGGAGAACATGGATAAATAATAGACACTGAAAAAGAAAAGCAAGCAAATCTCTGTGTCTAGAGCCAGCTCTGCTGCCATATTGATTTAGCAAGGTGAAATGGATATCAAACTTGTGATCCCCAGAATTAAAGACAGTGTTGTCACTGTGTTGTGACACTGTGTTGTCACAGCATTTATAATAATTAGCTGCAACAACATTCAGAAATTAATACAATAAATAAATAAAACAATAATTGTTTATGATAAATCAAAATCTTTTGCAAGAAGAATGACCTTATAGGGGGCCAGAGAGGTGGCCCAGGGGTTAAGCCTCTGCCTTGCAGACAGAAGGTCCTGAGTTTGGATCCTAGACTCCCATGTATAGACGCCAGGCAGAAGCAGCGGCCTGCGTTTCTGGTCCTGGTAGGGCGGAGCCTGTGAATCCCGGGGCTGAGTAAACAAGGAGGAGGTGGAGGCGGTCCTTGGTGGTTCCTGAATTCGTCCGTGGTTCTACATACACACACACATGCACACACGCGCACACACGCACAATTGAATGATTAATAATAAATAAATAAATAAATAAATAAATAAATAAATAAATAAATAAAAATTAAAAAAAAGAATGACCTTATAATGTTGCATATCACAGAGTATGCTGGTTTCAATGATTTAAAGATATCATCTTTGTACCATCTTTAAAAATACCCATTTTACAAACTCACATTTTCTTTTTTTTTTTTTTTACATTTTTTATTATTATTTCAGCTCATACAAACTTAATAGGTACACCAGTTCCCTCCCTCCCTCCTCCTCCCCCGGTACCCCCTGCTCCCCTCCCCACCCCCCTCCCTTCCCATCCCCCAGTGCCTCCCGCCCCAATTCCCAGAGAGTCCTTTCTTGTGCATGCCTGATTTTCCTCTGGGCCCTCCTCTCTGATGACTTACAAGAACCCAGTGGCCTTTCCCTGAACCCTTTCCCGTGGTCCCCTTAGGTATAGGAACACTGCTGTGGCTGCCAATCCCTTGCTTCCAAAGATCTTGGTGCCTTTAGCAGATGCTAGACTTTGTGAGGTCAATAGTGTGTTGGACAATGCGCAGGGCATGTAAAGTCCAATTATGATTGCTTCAGCCCTAACTTGTATGGAGTATCTTACATATCATTGCTCCTCCCATCCTTTTGCTCTTACACTCTTACCGCCCCCTCTTCCGCAAATTTCCCTGAGCTTCCGGATGGGGAGAGATTAAGCTGGCCTAGTTCTAGGTGGTTGATATAGAGTCTCTGAAGTTCTGGATTGACAAACTCACATTTTCTTAAGTTGAATGTAAATGTTTGGTTTTCTTTAAACATAAAATAAGCCTGGTTTCAGTTATCTACTATCTTCCCCCCCCTCTTTTTTTTTTTTGCCCTGTGTATGTTTGTGGGGTGTGTATATACATGATCAGGTGTGTATGTGCATTCGCATGCGTGTGAGAGGACATGAACGCACATATGTGTTCATAGACAGCAGAGATTGGTACTGTTTATCTTCCTTGATTGTTGCCCACCTGAATATTGGGGTGATCACTCATAATGAACCCTATTCTCTTATTTGACTAGTTTGTCCCCAGAATCCTTTGTGTCTCCCATTTCTGTCCCCTTAACACTGATGAACCACTGAACCCAATGGATGCTGGGCATCCAAACTTCAGTTTTCACCCAAAAAGCACTTTGACCTCTGAGGCCTTTCTCTAGCATCTATCTATTATTCTTCTGCTTAACATACGTTTTTAGGTTTTATGCAATCAAAATAGTATTTTATACCATATTGGGAGTTGTTTTAGCCTCTAAGAGACCTTTTTAGCATTGCTATTTTAAAGATTAGAACACTGTTAGCATTTCTTAATTTATTAGTCATTCAACAATATCTATTAATTTCAAAGCAGATTAAAAGGACCATATAACAGTATTGACACTGTTCAACACAGAAAATGACATGAACAGAGAGAAACTCTGATGGATTCACGAATCTCATTGCCTCCTTCAACTTTTCTTTTTCTTTTTTACCAATATAAGAGTGTCTATTGCTGCTTCTTTAGGTACATTTCTGCTTGAACAGACGTTTTGTCAAGAACAGATTGTAAATGGTAACCTCTGGTTTGGAATCTTGCAGGCAGAATCCATCAATTTAATTATTGTTTTAATTATTCAGCAAGTATTTATTGAGCAACTAAGCAAATTGCTTCTGATCATGTTTCAAATGTGTGAAAGCTACATAAAACTTCATGCATATATACATGAAAATAATATAGTTCCAGATTTTTTTGCTAGTTACTCAAACATGGGTTTATGTGTACCAATTAATATGCATCCAGCTTAAGTTTAAATTTTGCTAGTTACATGGGTCTAAATATTCTAATTAGCAGGCCTCCAGTTTAACTTTAAAAGAGACAAATGTCTTTTTACTTTTTAATTTTTTTTTTAGTTATACAATCTCCATGAGTAGGTATCCTGTCACCCTCCTTTCCTCCCCTTTTTTCTTCCTTCTTTCACTCTCTCCCCCTTCCATCCTTCTCTTCCCTCCCATGGTGGATCTAACCTGTTCCCTCCCACCTGTCCGTCAGCTTATAAGTCCTGGAATTCCCTCTGGATCATCTGCTCTAGTGGAGGTTCAAGCCTCTGTCACAGACCAAGAGGACCTTCCTTGAGCCAGCCACTGATATATGGGTGCTCCTCTACACCTGTTAAACCCCTTTCCCTAAGGTTCCTACTGCTCGAAATTATTTCTCCTGAGATCCTTGCTAGTCTGTGGAGGCATGTTGATATGCCATGACTGACATATTATGCATATCTGACAAGGTTAAGTCTCACTACAGTGACTTCCTGGCTGCAGCACCCCTGTGTTGTCCAGTGATGGACCTCCCCATTTTTAGGCTCTTGCAATCTTACTAACCCTCTTCCTCAAGGTTTCCTGAGCCTTAGTATGGAAGAGATTTGGCTGGCCTGGTTCCAGGTAAACATTGTAGGCCCGCCAGTATTTTGCATTCTGGTTGGTGGCTCTTGTCTATTTTGCTGTTCTTGCATTGCACAAGGCTGCATTCTGTTTGGGTGTTGTAATTCTCTCCTATCCAAACATTTTTAAAAAAACTATTTTAAAAGGTCCTTTATATAAGAAAAGGCTTGAAGTGAGTGGGTCAGCCTCCAGGCAACCAACAGGCTCCATACTAACTGCTTCAATGCGGGGGACACATGCCCAGCATTTCAAACCAGTCCAAACACCAGTGAACAGGATGGAAAGTGACAGTGGACAGGATTCAATGGCTCACTAATTATAAGCCTTTCTTGACAAGCAGCCTTATTTTAAAACTATTTTATTTGTGTTCTTTTGTCTCCATTCTTATGGGGATCTTCTTTGCCCTACCCTCCTAGTTATAGTCCTTTGCAGTTATAATGGATGTTATAGAGATTTTCTAAAAGGGATAAACTCTTAAGTTCACATTGTAATTCAAGTTCATAAGTATTTTATTACTAGTGCCTGCCTAATACTGAAATGAATCTCATGAGTGCACATGTCAAACTATCCCATAATTAATATTCCAAAAGAAACTTTCTTTGTGATAGTTCAGTTGATGGATATCTCCTGCTACTGTGGTGATGAGCCCCATCTGCCTTTGATAACTACTTTCAAGTAATTTTTCTGTAGATTTTTCAGGCAACAGATAAAATTCTAGGCATTTTTATTAGTTAATGTCAGTGGAAGAAACCATTTGTTATGCTTACTTTTTGAAATATGGAAAGTTTTTGCTATATTTTATTAATGGGTAGGAAGAAATAAGAAAGCCAGAAAAATACACATGAAAGAAAAGGGGTAGCATAATTCAGAATTCATTTCAATAAATTGCTGAATCCAGAACTTTTAAAGTATGTTTCATATGAGGAATTGGCAAAGATGTGTTGTTTCAGTCATTTTCTATATGTGAGCATTTAGCACTTACATAAGTCACCAGTGCACTATAGTTAATACTCATGAACTAATTAATAGTCATGAAATCATAAGTGCATTGTGCAACCTTCTTTATCATTTAAAAATATCAGAAAATTCACTTTGTGAATTCTGCTCTGGCCTTTCAAGAAAAGATTTAGAGTTGGAGAAATAAAGAAATTTGATGTTGATAATATTATACATTTCAATGTTCGTGTTTCTCAAATATTCAGAGGGCTCCTAGATTGGAGACTTAATGTGAAGACAGGTTGAGAAATCATTTCAACCTAACGTGTTTTATAACCATTACTAACCTCATCTTCACTTTTTTCCTGACTCTAAATTGATATTAGAGCTAAAATCTTATAGAAAAAGTCAAGTGAGTAGAGAATCCATACTACGGGAAGTTGATTTTCATTTTGATTGTGCTTCCAAATTCGTACATGAATTGAAACCAGATCTTGGTAATTAGGGTTAGCAAATGTTGTAGTTAGATGCAGATGTCAACCTTACAGTTGAAGTTTGTGCTCTGGGCACATTTGTAGAGAATTAACAGTTTAGTTAAGCTCAGAGTGAATCTGCAGGAGACTGTCTAGTTGATGGGAAAGGTCCCACCCATGTTAGATGGTTCTGACTGCAGGTAGATGAATAAAATGGAAGGAATTGTTTGAGAAAGTTGGTCTCCAACTGTATACTTAACCAGACATGCTCGTCTGGGCAAGTAAGAATCATCCCTCTCCCAACCATTACAGGAATAGGATGTAATCAATTCCCTGGATCCTTGTTTTGGTATGGGCTCTCCTGCTAAGCTGGACAAGGAACTGTACTCAATAATAATAATAGAGAATACACCTCTTCTTCCCTTAACCTTTGTCAGTGGCAATGCTACAACAAATATCCAGAGAAGTCATTGATTTAATTTAGCTCAGTAATTACTTTGCTATACTTACTTTGTTACTTATTTATATTTTTGAGATTGGATATGTATTCCACACTACTCTCAAACTTGCTACATAGCTACATGTAACCTTGAACTTCTAAACTACCTGTCTCTACTTTCCAATGCCTGGGATCACAGGTAGCAGGTGCAGAGAAGATTTATACGGTGCGGAAGATGAAACTCAAAGTGTTGGGAAAGCCAGCCAAACACTCTGTCAGCTGAGCAACCTCTCCAACTACATCAATTTATTTCCAATGGAGCTGGGACAAGTTAGAGATCATCTAGAGCACTGATTTTATAAGTTAGTTTAGGACCCCTACCACAATAAAAAAAAAATCATGTGAAAGTGAGGAGGCAGATCAAGAGAGTTACGGAAATGTCTGCTGGAAAACACACTGGTATAAGGGTTCTGATGCTAGGCATTAAGAGACACTGTGACTCTCATGGTAGAAAACTGTTGTGCACTGTATAAAAACATTACATGCAAAACTCCACTTGAAACTGTACAAAGACATACAAGTATTTCATATAAATTTAATATGAAGATTTTTTGTCTTTGTTAGTGTCAGAATAACAATGAAATTGGGAAGACAGTTCTTACTATTCCCGCTCTCTGACAACCTTACCAGAAATTATAGTTAAAATGGTGCTCAGCATAGGTGTTTCTATCCTCCTAAAAATGAAAAAAAAATCATCTCTTTCTCTCTGCCACACACACATGGTCATGGTGGTGTTATCTCCTGTTGCCATCACCAATTATGACAGCTCCCCCGCTTCTCTCTGGCTTTAAGCTATCTCCTCTGTTCTAATACTGCTCTTCCACCTTAAGGCTAAATTATGGCTTCTTCCTTGCCCCTCTGGAATGGAGAAATCTGAGAGTTTCTTCCTCTTTCTCTGATTTTCAATAAAATTCCTGTTTCGACCTCAAAAAAAAAAAAAGAGAAAAGAAATCATTTTTTACTTTGAACCAGAATTACTTCTTATTCTTACAAATCAAAATTACAAAACACAATTATGCCTTGACCTCCACTAAAAACATAAGTATGCCACAGAAAAATTAGTTGCTAGCTCGTTTGCTTATCTATTTACTTACTTCCTTATAGGTAACCACATGACTCAGAACTTTGAAATCTTGTTATGTATGACAACATGAAGTGTACCTTGAGGACATTACATGAAATTAAATAGCCTTACTCTTTTATATCATCTGGAAGGCTTCTGTGGTATAGATATGAGGAATAGAATAGTTTTTATCAGGGACTGCACTAGATGAAGAGTGCTTTAAAGAAGATAAGGTTCAAAGAGTGCAAAATTCCAGTTAGAACAAATAAATCAGGAGCTCTATTGTACAATATAGTGACCATAATTCATAATCCACTTTTTAAAATTTTGCTTTATTTTGCAGAACAGATTCTCACTTTGTAACCCTGATAGTCCTGAAACTCACAATATGCCCAAACTGACTTTGAAATCCTGGTTCTTCTCTGTCTAGCTCCAGAGTGTGTGGATTAGATGGGCACTGCCACTTCTGAAATATATTAATAATATAATGTAAATATATTAAGCTTAGTGAAATACTAGAATAGATATGATGTGCCAACAATGACAACTCTTTAATATAATAATGTAAAACAGCCAGATTTTATCATTGAACAATATAAACATACTCTCAGCAGTATGTCATTTACAAATACATGTAATTTCAAAGAAAGGTTTTCAGATTGCTAATCGACTATACTTTCATTTTTTGCATGTGCATTTGTGGGTATGTATGTGTGTCTGTGGGTATGTATAGAAGGCGGCACTGTGTATGTCTGTGGAGGCCCAAAGATGATTTGGGGAATCATCCTGGATTGCTCTGCCATCTTATTTCTTTGCTCTGGAGTTCCACAGACTCCATCTTCCAAAGCCAGAATTGCAGGCCACCACCATTGCCATCCAGCATTTTTACATGAGATCTCAGATCTGAAATCAACTCATTTTGCTTATTAGGCAAAGGCTTGAACTCCTGAGCAATCTCTTCAGCTCCTTATTTTTGTCACTCTAATTTTGACACTCTAATACATGAATGGTGAATTTATGTCATTTTTACTTCTCACTGCCCAATCCTATACCCTTCCTTTTTCCTCTACATAATTTTTTCCTATCCAACTAGACTCTATCCTTTCACATCTCTTTGCAAATTGAAAATTTATTTAACAAGATTCTTTTTCAAGTATTTGGTGAAGAGTGAATTTAGGATGTTTGAGAGTTAAATAAGAGGAGAAACAAAAAGAACAATTGATAAAGGGTCTTGGATGTGGGAGACAGATGATTCTGGGCTTAATGTACATTGTGTCTTCTAGTCATACGTCAAATCAGATTTGGAGTAGGTTTGGAAAGAATTCTTTAAACTCAAGAGAAAGACCAGTAAGACATATTCAAAACATGTTCATCTAGTAGATACTTTCGTCTAAACTTTATGTAGAATTCTGGAAAGTGGTGAGAGAAATTCCACTCATAGCAAGCAGATCCCGTCTTTTCATTTCCTCAAGGATCATAGAGGTGAACATGAGAGGCAAGTCATAAGAAACATGCATTAATCAAAAAGTTTAAGATGATGACTAATGTAAAAAAGGCTAAACACTTAATAGAAAAAAGAAGAAAAATTGGAACACTTATGAATATTGTAGAAATTTAACTGAATTTCAAAAGATTTTGGACCTGTAAGTGCACAAATTCAGAAGTATATGTACAGGATATTTCAATGAAAACCTTAATATTTTAGACAGAATTATATAATCAATAGGCATGTAAACTGAACATATCTGTTCGTTTAACTAGAACAATGATTATCAAATATTTTGTTATCAGTACACTTTCCCAGTCTTAATCGCTGTTGATAGTCTATTTTGGCTAAGAAGCCAAAATTAGGTTTACTGATATCTACCATAATTTAAAATGACACACTTTAATATTAATCAATATTAATAAATTAAATTAATTAATTGATATTAATTAAAATTAATTTTAATAGCCTGTCATATTTTAACATAAATCAAATGTCTTATGAAGAATATTTAGTGAAATAAAATATGTTTTCCTTAAATCTCTTTAATTTCTGGATTAATAGAAACGGGATTATTATATTTGCTTTTATATTCTGTTTGTTTTGATATTATACTTCATGGCACTTCTGAAAAATTCTATTATGTGTTCCAGAAAGTTAAAAATACAATTGGCTTCTTACTATGTAAGTACTTTGTCTACACAAGAATTCATAATCATACTTTGAAGTTTTCAGTATTAGAGAGTACTGTATAGGAAGTAGAATGGTGGGCTGGGATGGTTCCACGAGTAAAGTGCTTACTTCTCAAAGATGATCTGATTTTTATCCCCAGGACCCATTTAAAAAGCTGTATTTGCTCTTATACAAGACTCTAGTTTAACAGCTTTTTATCTCTGGCCAGGGGGTGACATCCAATACCTATCAGGATGGAGTGAAGGGCATTGCAGGAGCAGCAAAACCCCAAAAGAAAATCAACAAACCATAATCCAGAACTTCAGAGACTCTATATCAATCACCTAGAACTAAGCCAGCCTAATCTCTCCCCATCCTGAAGCTCAGGGAAATTTGCGGAAGACGGGGCGGTAAGAGTGTAAGAGCACAAGGATGGGAGGAGCAATGATATGCAAGATACTCCACACAAGTTAGGGCCGAAGCAATCATAATTGGACTTTACATGCCCTGTGCAATGTCCAACACACTATTGACCCCAGAAAGTCTAGCATCTGCTAAAGGTACCAAGATCCTTGGAGGCAAGGGATTGACAGCCACAGTAGTGTTCCTATGCTTAAGGGGAACAAAGGAAAGGGTTCAGGGAAATGCCACTGGGTCCTTGTATGTCATTGGAGAGGAGGACCCAGAGGAGAGTTTGGCATGCACATTAAAGGATTCTCCGGGGATTGGGGGAGGGGAGGTACTGGGGGGTGGGGAGAGAGGGGTGAGGGGAGGGTGAGCAGAGGGGTCGGGGGGGGGGGGAGGAGGAGGGAGGGAGGGAACCAGTGTACCTATTAAGTTTGTATGAGTGGAGATAATAAAAAATGTTAAATTTAAAAAAAAAAAAAAGCTGGATTTCATGATGTGTACCTATAGCTCCAGTTCCAGATGGGCAGATACATGTAGATCCAGAGGACTTGCTGGCCCACCAGTCAAGATTAAGTGAAAGGCCCTGTCTCAAAAATTTAAAAGGGGTGAAAATATTATAAATTCATTATATTCATGTATATAACATTAAAAATAAAAATGATTGAAAAAAATTAAGAGTAGGGCAGGGACGGTGGCTTAGTGGTTAATAATGCCTTTGCCTTCCAAGAAAAAGGACCTGAGTTCAGATCCCTGGATCCCATTCAAAAATCCCTGATGGAAATGGCTGTAGCTCACAGTTCTGGCCCTGGAAGACTGCTCTGGGAAACGACAGGAGGAAGAAACAAGATGGTAGAGCTAGTCAGGATGGTTCCTACGATTCCTGATGTCACTCTTAGACCTCTACAAGCACACTCAAGTGCCCTCTGTTACACACATGCATGCATGCATGCATGCATGCACGCCTCCAGTCTTGGGATGCACACAGCAGCATACACAAGAAGCAAAAGGAAGGAGAAGGAGGAAGAAAGGGAAGAGGAAAGAAGTAGCAGTGACTGGTGCAATGCAATAGTGACAGAAATGCCTGGAAAGTTCAGCCAGATCTGCATCTACATTGCCAGATGATCATGGAAATGCCACATGTCAGTAGAACTAGGCTAAATTCTTGGAAACATCAGATACTCATAGTAGACAAATTTTATTTAACATATGTGTAATGATTCCAACATGTTCCTCCTTTACTTTTTGCTGTTATCATTGTGTTTCATCATAAAATAGTCTTATAAAAGTCCAGAATAGTTTAGACTTGAACACACCCTGCATCTAAGGTTGCCCTTAAATTCCTGTTCTTTCTCTGTCTCCAAAATTCTAGGATTTTAGGGATGTACCATAAGGCCTAGTTTTTCATTTCTTCTTTTATAAAGTTATTAAGGTTATAGCAGACAGCAAAATTTACTGTATTCATACCTGAACAGTTGTATTAGTCAGGTTCTCTAGAGATGCAGAATTGACACAATGAATATATATATATATATATATATATATATACATGTATATATATATATATAAAATATAGGGAATGTATTAAGTTGGCTTACAGTATGGCCAGGGTAGTCCAACAATTGCTGCCAGTAGCTGAGGTAGTCCAACGGTGGCTGCCAGGAGCTGCTCATTTTGGTAGTCAAGTGGGTGATGGCTGAAGGCTGGAGAATTCCTAGAGTCTTTAGCTGATGACAACTTGAAGGGTTCGAAGGCTAGAGAGTCGAAGAAACTGGGTGGCCGGAAGGAAGAGCGATTCCTAGCACAGCTGCAATAAGCATCTCTTCTCTTTCTTGGCTTCTTTTTTATATGATGCAGTACTGGAAGGATCCTATGAGATCTTTGGAGGTTCTGATAGGATCTAGGGGGTGAGTATAATCCTATCAGGTGATCTCAGTTGATCCTTGCAGATGTGGTCTCAGCCTATCTTAGTTAATACCAGGTGTGTCAAGTTGACACCCAGGCTTAAGGCCATTGCCAAATCCAGGTTACTTTGAACTAAAGCTCTGACCAATTTAATTTGGAATATTTAAAGAGGAATACAATTGAAATATTTGAAAAACAAATGTCTACCTGAATGAAACTTGAGATTTCACCCCTGAAGACTCTAATGTTCTTATGGCGTTAATTTCAATGGGCAAATCATAATTCATTATCTTTTACTTCTGAGAGATACTCCCAACCTGGTCAGTACAAACACTAGAAGGAATTCCCTTGGGGAAAAATAGGGAGTTTTGAACTTGAAATCTAAAGCTTTGTTCCAAAAGATAATGGGAGAGGAATTTCAACAAGTGCACCAGCAGAGGGAAATGTTATTCAAAAAAAATAACGAGAAGACCCAGCTCCTTATGGGCAGCAGACACCCACCAGAGTCAAGCAAACTGTGGTGTTGCTTTGAGATGAGCTAACCAACAAATCCATTCCTTTTTCTTGTCCTAATTGGAAATTACCTTCAGGGATAAAGGTAAAAGCCATTTTCCCCTGTGATTGAATCCAGATGATCTTGAAGCAATTGTATTAGAATATTGAGATCAAGAGTGACAAATGCCATACAATAACTGGCAGTTTGACTACCTCGGACCCTTGTGCTAATTTCTAATCATCAGAGGTTAAAAGATTTGTATTGATGTAAACCGTTTCTGAAACCTACATCAAAATCTCCAGTAGAACTCACTTGAAATATAGATTTTACAGGTGTGTGTGAGGGGGTGGTAACTCAGGGGTCTGCTTTTTATATAAGCTATCTCAAAATAAGTCCTCAGAGAACTTTTATGCACAATGAAGGCAATACACCCCTCCCATCATATCTTCAGGCCTCAGATTAATACAGGAGTGGGGAACAAAGGTTTACAGCCCAGAGGTTAAATCCTTAAGCCTCTTTCCAGTAATCATCCCCAGTCCCAAGAGAGAGATTTATTGAAGAATTGAAGAGACAGACAGAGGCATGGACCCAAGACTCCAGAGCAGAGGAACTCATGGTATATCCGGTCTTATAGCCTAAATGTGCTCATGACAATTGAGAGCAGGCAGTCAGGTCTTGAGTCCGCCAAGTTGTACTCCTGAGCAAAATCAGACATGAGCAATAAAGGAATTTCTTCCTTGCCAAGCCTACCTCCCAATAAAGAGCTATGTGTCTGAGCAGAGACCCAGAAGTCAGCGTTGAGTTTAGATTATTAGGAAAGCTTCTTAGAATGAACACTTAGACTGAGAACAAGACATATAGTGAGATTATGTATTTGTCAAGCACTTGACATGTTCAAAATATTATTCTATCACTTTGATAGGTTAGTTCATCACATGCTAACAATTACCAACCTATGCTACTTTTCTCATTTTAAAACTAATACTAAAGGGATTAAATAATAAAGCAGACTACATGTAGTAGATCATAATGTCATCTTTATTCTAGAATCTATGCTGTCTCCATGTCACAAAAATAGAGATACAAAAAGTCATAAGGAACTCATCTTTATGATCTCTATAAAACTTTAATGAAAAACATTGGGATTAATTCTGAGTTTCATAGAAATTCTAGCACAATAATCTTGCCCTATGAGGAGCAAAAGAATTCTTTACAAAGGCACCAGTATCATGAATGAACAAGTCTATGCCCATTGATAATGAGTCAACTAGGAAATAAAATTTCATTTATTTGAGTTTCACTGTATCCATAATCATAGAGCTAATGTTTATCTTTGAATTACCCATGAAAAATTAGAAAAGAATGACTGTTATGAGTGAAATTTTAAGGAAAATACTTAACTGACTCATTGAAATGCTTATTATGTTTTAAAAATTTTAAAGTATGCATTTTCATTCAATTAATTTGTCTGTTATAAATAAGGCACAACTATGCTTCTTGTATGCTCAGCAAATCTCTGCTTAGTTATTCTTGTAGCACTTCCACAATTTGAATTATCATGTTATAAAGCTATATGTACATTAAAATGTTCCATAAGTCAATTTTTAAAATTTTTTAAATTGGACCTTCTCCAATTAATATAAATAAATGAAATGTTCCTGAATTGCTAACTCCAAAGCTACTTAATATTTTTTAAAATGTCATGGGAATGCTATTATATAAGTAATTACTTGATACTTATTTTTCCTATGCTAAATAATTACTTGCATCATTTAATATTTATGACAAAGGATTGTATACATGACATGATGTTGTTATAATTTGATCTCTATTAAATTATATATAATCTCTTCTTTTTCAAATGTGAACTAATGCTAAGCAAGTCCCTCCTGTTCTAATGTGTTGTTTTATACTAATGAATCTTGTTGACTACTATGCAGGCTTTAAAAGCATGCTGCCACTCTTCAGACGGACTCCTCACTGCTAAAGTTTGTATGACAAAATCGGGACAAAGAAAAATTATTCTTAATGTCAACTTGGCTACATTTCAAATAGATAGTTGAGATGGAAAAGTCATATTTTGGTCAGGTATAAGTTTGAGTCTCTCAAAAAAGTCACACCATCAGGCCCTTTTTTCCCTTTTTATTTCTTTGCTTCTTCCTTCTTTTTCTTTTGTTGCTTTTTTCCCATTTTCATGTGTCTATGTGTTTGGGGTGAGTGCATTAGCATATGCCAGTTTATGTGTGGGAAGATACATGTTTGCATATTGTTATCTGTACATTAGAGCAAATGTGCACATATAGGCTCAAAGTTATTGTCTGAAATCATCCTCAATTGATCTTCCACCTTATTTGTTTGTGGTCAAGTTTCTAATAAACCCAGAGCTCACTGACTTAATAAAAGTAGTCTGGCTAGTCAGTTTGCTCTAAGAATTCCAAAGTTCCACCTTCTAGTGCTAGAATTACAGATGGACTATCACTTATAGACTAAGTGCCTACATAAGGTCTATTAACAATTATACAAAATTGTAGAGCCTGGTATGGGATAATAGGAACTTCAATCTATGAAAAATCTACAGACATGAGTGGTCCCAATTTTAATCCAGTATCCAACACTGGTTACATTCATGGTCTGAGCCCTTAGATCTGAAAGAAATGCTAATTCCTGGTAGACAGTATTGAAATTAAGTGGAACTGGTTGATCCAAGAGAAGTAGAGGACCAACAGTCGGTTTGGACAATATTGAAATGACCAAAAGCAAAAGCCTTGCTAAAAATAGTACATGTTTTCAAGTTGCACTGTAGAGATGGCAGGGACCATTCATCTTACTTTACTATGACCCTGTAGCCTCTGTTCCTTATGACAGCCCACCAGGGTGCCCTGTGTCCCACTCTGAAGGCCCTCCTGCAGAGCTCACCCTCAGCTTTTATCCACGTGACTGTTTGAAAGTGACAATAGCTCAATGTATTTCCCTGAACTTCAGCCGCCTGCCAGACAGACCTTCGAATTCAGTTTTCTACAACAATAACTGCTGTTTCTTTCTCCCTCCCTCTATGCCTTCTCCGTTTCTCCTCCCCTGCACAGACAAAAGAAGCGCCTCACATTCTGCCTCCTTCCCTACTTTCCATGTTTAATCAGCTGACAAGCAATCCAAAGCACAATTTCATGTTTAACTTAGCTCCAAAGCTTTGTGTGAAAATGATCCCTAATTTCTTCTGAATAAATGGTTGAATTGGAAATTTATTACATTTCTCTTGTATTTCCAGGCCTCCCCCTCTATCTCTTTCTCACCAGATCTTGAGCTGAGATATTCAGAAACTGCATGTACTCAGACTTCTGGTCTCAGGATCAACAACTTTTCTATATTGTTGCCTATATTGTTACCAAATGAACTTCTGCAATAGAACCAGGACCAGCCTTCTATTTCAGAAAGTCACAGAGCGAAGATTAGATTCTTCAGTGTGGCAAACAAACCTAATGACCTAAAAGAGCTTACCTTGTTTGCTTCTATCTTCATGCCAACTTCCTCTCTCTCTTTTACAGGTATTCTCTGATGTGGTCAACAAGTCACATATAGTTCTCAAAAGACATTTCTTTTGTTATCTCTCTCTCTCTCTTTCTTTCTCATCTTCATTACATGTGACTTTATTTCATACTTTCTACCTGATCTTCTCAGCTTTCTTCATGATATACCTAAGACTAACTCCTCCTGCAGGCTTAATTTTCGTTTGTGGACTCTTGACACAGGCTCTCACATACAGCGAATTATTCTGCATACATTATAACAAATGTTGAACTGTATAATAAAGAATTTGCTATATATAACTATTATGACAGTGAGAAATATCACAGTTATGTCTTGAAAGTGATCTGTTTGCATATCAAGTTGACAAAGGGTGGAGCTATAAGGGTTAATCTCAATTTTCAACTTGACAGGGTCAATAGTCACTCAGGACAGGCACCTATGAGGAATTGTTTTGATTCATTAACTGAGGTGGAAAGATCCCCCTTAACAGTGGGCATGACCATTCTCTTGACTGCATAGCTGGGCAGCAGCAGGCAGGCAGACATTAATTGCTCTCTGTTCTTGACTGCACTATGATGTGACTAGTGTCCTCACCTCCCAATGCGGCAACTTCTTTGGCATGATGCAAAGAACCTAGCACTGTGGGGAAAATAAGTCCCTTGGTCCTTTTTGCCAGTATATTTTTATCACAGCAACAGGAAAAAGAACTGAAACAGAAATTCACATAAATGTCCTTTTCATCCTTCAGTAAAGTAAATTTTGATTTTGTAAAGGGACTCAGTGTATGTTTTCCCTGTATGTGGAGATTCCCTGGGGTACTTAAAAGATAATTTTATTTATATGCATCTTTTCAAGAAAACGTTGAAACAGAACTCTACCAGCAGTTGTACTCTGTGGAGTACACCATAGAACTCAAGGCCTAATTCAGTAAATGTACTATTTGAATAGGCCCTCTTTAGTATTCATTTCGGCTGCTATAATACTAGTGTATGTGCAAAAATAAATTTCAGTTATTGTATTTGCAGCTGGTGGCTGGCAGTGTTCATGATCCTGCTTTCTTTAATGATTGTGATTAAATCATTAAGGAGATTCACACGGTGGACACTCTGCCTTCTCCCTCATAGGGGCTGCTAACTGAAATTATGACAGCAAGAGCAAACAGTGACCTCCTGACATGCAGCGCTGCAGAGGTGGACGTAATGTGGAAACATTTCTTCAGGGCATTTTCCTTACTTTTAGCTCTATGATAACTAAAATGACTCAAAACAATATTTGGTGTTTTGTACCATGACTCATATCTATAATCACAACACCTGAGAGATGAGACAGGAGGATCAACCTGAGTTCCAGAATGGTCCAGGCTATACAGTGAGACTCTGTCACAACAGAAAGGAAAGAAAAATGTGTTTGAAAATAGCATGTTTGTATTATATAAATCTCTTTAGGATTTTCTATCATTCCCATAGTTTTCAGGAAAGTGATTAACTTCTTGACTTGATTCTCTGCTGTTGCTTTCAAGAAACTGGTTTGTCTCTTTGACGTCATCAGCTTAATATAATTTATCACCTAGGTCACCTTTGGTCCTGCAAATATCAATTGATAAGAAAATATTTCTTTGCCATACTAGATACATTTACAAGTGCGAAGTATTTTCATTCCACTGCCTACCCTCTCTTAAACAGAATTCTGCATGTATGAAAAAAAATCCATGGATCACTAACTCCTCCCTAATGAAGAAAAACATTGATTAAGCAAATCCTTTTCCAATCCCTTTAATTTCAGATGTCAGTTTGATTGATCCTATGTGCTACCAGGAAAATCCAAAAGTTATCTTAGTTACTCAGGGACATGGAAGAAAGATTAAATTATTTCTCAGAACTATATTTTATGGGTTTTGACAAGCATAGAGTCGATATGAAAATAAAGTATTTTGCTCATTTTTACTAAGAATTTAAAGTAAACTGTTCACATGGTTATAGAGTCAAATTACTTTCTTCAGTCTTAGCTCGCCCCTTTATCTTTGTGTTTCTCAGATAAACATCAAGAGATGCATGCAGAGAGCCACTCTTTCAGAGTGTGAGCAGTCCTAATGTATCTGCTGCAATTTGTACCTTGAGTGTTCCCTTCAAAGACCTGGGTGTTAAAGTCTTATTGTTCAGTGTGGTGCCATCAATGACAGAACTGAGGCTTTGCAGAAGGTTTCAGATTTGGGGGGATCATGCTTTCAAAGAGAATATTGGGACTCTTCCTTTTCCTTTTTTACTTTCTTTTTACCCTGGCATGAGGTGACTAGACCTCTCTACCACTTACTGTCATGGTGCATTTTATTGCCCCAGGTTCACGATATGGGGGCCAATCAATCAGTCAGGGACTATTGCTTCCAAAACTGAACAAAAGTAACCCTTTTCTCTACATAAATTGGTGTTGAAGTAACACAAAGATGACCGGCTCAGCTGTTAGTCTATCTTCAGTAACAAAATACATGAGACAAGCAATTGAAAGGAAATTTTTTCTTGGCTCACATTTTCCAAAGTTTCAGTTTAGGTTCAATTGGCCTCATGGTTCTTGCCTCTTAGCAAGGCAGAATATCATGGTTGAGAACATGTGATAAAGCAAAGTTACTGAGCTCAAAGTGTCCAGGACACAGATAAAGAGAAAACTGGTAACCAGGTCTATTCAAGGGAATAGCTTAAACCACATGCTTCTAACTCCGCCTGTCTCCTAAGGTTTCCTTTTCCTTTGCCTTTTAATAACAATATAGTTGGCAACCAAATATTTAGCACATAGTCTTTATGAGACGTTCAGGTCTCAACAAACATTCTGTCTCTGGCCTCCAAAGTTTCGTGTACATTTCATAATCCAAAGAATATTTAAGCCATTTCTAAGTTTTCAAAATCTTAAATGTTCCAGCATTGTCAAAAGCTCAAGTACAAACTCTCTTTACATTGTATTCAGTTATCCCCATATTATATCTTCATTAACTAAATTCTTCCTACAAAAATCTAAAAAGAAGTTACAGACTTCCAACTTTCTCTGGAGGAACAGGCATGTGGTAAGCACCCTCATTCCGAAAGGGAAGAATGGGAACAGAAAAATAAAGGCTGGAACCAGGTAAGACCAAAATGTAATAATCCATGATTGAATTCCTACAATTTCATGTCCTGTATCTGATGGTACACTATAGGCCATGAAGGACTTGGATAGCCAGTTCTACCCTTATACTTTTGGAGGCCATAGCTCATATGACAGTTTTCTTGGGCTTTCCTTGGCAGATGTCCCATGTTTACAGGTTTCAACTTGCTCTGGTTTCCACTGTAACCTTGGCTTCATACTCACAACTTCACATGTCATTCTCTCGGTGGTTGCCTGCCTTCAGGGATCCTGATCTTGCATGTCCTGGCCTTCTGAGATTGTCGTTGAAATCTCAGTGGATCCTCTGTGGTTTCACCATCTTGCATTCTACCAGAGTGTAAAATCAATATCATGGGGAAGGTAACACGGTGTACTGCCAGATCAAATTCCCTTATTTCTTCTCATTCTGCATCTTTAAGGTTGAGAAAATATATCCACTTTGAATTTACATTGTAAGTATAGTCCACATTTCCACTTTTGTATTCTGTGATGTTATATCCATATAACCTGTAGATAATTACATTCAGTAGCATCTTTTTTATTATTATTATTATTTATTCAATTGTGCATGTGTGCCCATGTGTATGTATGTGTGCGAGTGTGTAGAACCACGGACGAATTCGGTAACCACCATGGATGCTTCCACCTCCTCCTTGTTTACTCTGCCCCAGGATTCACAGGCTCCTCCCTACCAGGACCAGAAACACAGGTCGCCCCCGCTTCCGCCTGGCGTCTATATGTGGGGTCTAGGATCCGAACTCAGGACCTTCTGCCTGCAAAGCAGAGGCTTAACCCCCTGAGCCACCTCTCCAGCCCCTCAGTAGCATCTTTTTATACCTGTATAGATACAATATTTCTCATACTGTTTTCTCCCATTTCTCTGTTGTTCTCTCCCTCATTTATTTTGTAGTGCTTTTTTTTCTTGTCTTGCTTCATCTTGTTTTCTTTTCCTCTATAAAGGACTCTCCTGCTACTAATTAGAAATGCTTTTCAGTGTTTGAAACTGAATATGTCGTTTCTCATCTGTTTTCTCCTTTTGTTTTCTCTTTCTTCATTTCTTTGTGCTGTTTTGTTTGTTTTGCTTTGTTTTATTCTATGAAGGCCTCTCCTGCTATTAATCAGGAATTCTTTCAGGTGTTAAAGGTATGAATTTAGCAAGATATTTTACTCTGGATATTAATTATATTCATTTACAATGAAAAACTTGCCAATTATTTATTGCTTAGAGAGAGTCACTGCTAAGAAGGGGCAAAGACCCCTTCCTATAGCCTCCACATTAGACAAAATGCATTTTCTTTCCTCTTCACTGATTTGCTTTAAGAAACAGTAACAGACCAAACCACCTGTCCCTTAAAATAGAAGAGATTTATTACTTATAATTCATGGGACACTTGTTATAGCCAGAAGCCCATCTATCAGCAGCGACAACATCCCAAATGTGTCTGTTCTATGTGATCAGCCTGGCATCTAAATTATAATGTAATCCTGAAAAGGGCGCTCTAAGTGTAGAAAACAGCCTAGGTGAAGGCATGAAGGCAAGTGATAATAAAATATTGAGTACTTACTAAGTGTCAGAGAGTACTCTCAGCACAAAGCATGCATTATGCAGTTAGTCATCTTAACCCCATAGGACAGAGCATGGCGTGCCTATGCAAGTGACCCATCCAAGGCTATACAACTGTCTAGGGGCACAGTCAAACTTTGAACTAGAAATCTGCCCACACTTTATATAGCTTCAAATTTTACATTTAAAGCAACAAGACTAATTGAGAAACAGAGAAGTACAACCCTCTAGAATACGTGACTTGGATGACATGGTCTTTAATGAAGCTAGCAAAACAAACAAAAAAAATTTGTCAAATATTTCATGTAAGGAGCAAGACATCTGGTGAAGCTCACTCTCACTTCCCTTCCTGGTCACCTGTGACTAAAGAAGTTTGATCTCACCAATCAGGGAGGGTATAAGGATTGGCAGATTATAGCCAGTAACCATCCTCCAATGGGACATTGATCTCCCCCCTCACTGCTGTATCATATTCCTATTCCATCTACCTGTAAGTCTCCTCTTATATTAAGATCTTCATTTAAAAACAGCCTTTTATCTTTAGCTAGGTGACCTTCCATAACAATCAGGGTGGAGCCAAGGGCAATGCAGGAAAAGCAAAACTGAAAACAACAACAAACCATAATTCAGAACACCTAAGACCCTACATTAATCACCTGGAACCAGACCAGCCAAATCTCTCCCCATCCTAAATCTCAGGGAACCTTGCTGAAGAGGGGGGTGGCAAGATTGTAAGAGCCTAAAGATGGGGAGAACAATTGATATGCAAGACACTCCACACAAATTAGGGCTGCAGTAGTCATAATCAGACTTTGCATGACCTGCACAAAATGGCTGATATGTCAACAACTCCTTAAAGTCTAGCATGGATCACAGGGGAGAAGGCTCCAGGCAGTAGGATTCTTAGAGACAAGGGATCAACAGTCATAATAGAGTTCCCATACTAACAGGGAGCCCAAGTAAGGACTCCAGGCTATGCCACTGAGTCCTTACCCCTCACTAGAGTGGAGGACTCAGAGGGAGGTTTGGAATTCACACAAAAGGATGCTCCAGAGGATGGGTGGGAGGAAAGGGGAGGCACTGGGAGAAGGGGAGGAAAGGAGGGAGGTGAAGGAAGGAGGAAAAGGGAAGAAGAGTGCAAAAGGGAACTGGGGAAAGGAGGAGGAGGAAGAGAGAGGACAGAGTACCTATTGAACTTGTATGATTGGGGAAAAAAATCCATGGTTTTGAGAGGAGAGTAAAGCAATTTCAGAAATGATGACCATGCCATTTCCACAAGATGTTAAACTCAAAATATGCAATACACAATGAAAAGTAGATGTGTGAAACTCACAGACATTATGCCTGTGTGTAATGATTGGGAGTGAACGGCAGCATATGTACAATGATGATGATTGAAGAAAGCTGCCTCACAGGGTAAGAAAAGGGAAGATTATACTCATCTATGGGTATAAAGCCCTGAGAAACAATATGACAGGTAGATGAAGGGAAAATTATAGGAAGAAAAATGACACTTTCAAAATATAAGAAAAGCAAGAAAAGCCCTTCTGTTTATCTTGTAGCCCATTCTTTTCCCTGAAAATTTTGTGAATAAGGAATATTAAGAGATTAAGAGCTTATTCAGTGAAATATTCATAGTGTTTACCATAAGCTGCAGAGATATTATTAGATTTTAAATTTATAATCTCAAAGCAACATATATTTGATTATATCCTCCTCTGGGTTAAAAGTGAAAATACTTTCTCCCATCTTTCAGATTCCTCCACTACTACTTATTTTATAAAAGATTATTATATTTTTAAATATTATATAACAGCTTAGTTAGTAGCTTTACTTGCACATTGTCTGAAATCCCCTTCTGTCACCCTACTTTTCTAAAAATTTATTTCATCCCAGCTTCTACTATCTATGTTGCTTCTCTTGGAGAATCACACCTCTACCTGCATTTAACTTCCTCCTGCTACAGGTAGAGGCAGACAATGGCTGTGTTACGAGCCAAGGAATTAGTGCAGGGACATTCAGCTACCAGTGTGACTCTGATGATTCTTCCAGTCTTTTCTAAATTAGCTGCTTTGCCTGTCATGAATCCAAGCCAAGGATCTAGACACTAATTCAAAAGAAAACACGGATGACATTTATAACAAACAGGAAATTTCTTTACTTACTACAGTCTTCAGTGTTTTGAAATTATAAAAATCTTTAATGATTTAATACTGCCTAATGCATTTGATACTGGTAATTTATCCATGTTAGCTCAGCTACCATATCTTTATCAGATTCCTTTTTCTCCCACTCTGCCTTCCTAAACCACATGCCTTAAAGACTAGTGAATAAGAGAAACTAATCAATATACCTCGCTGTGTGGTACTAAATAAAGGAAAGAATAATCATGATGTGCAATCTCCACACACACGCCCTCCCTCACCCCCCCCCCACACACTTACTTTTGCACTTACTGGTAAGGTAATATGCAATTGAATAACAGAAACAGTTCTTGCCAAAACTGGTCAGAAGAGTTTTAAAAAGTTTGCCATGAGATTCCTATAACTATAGTAATGAATAAATGCTTTTGGACTTTTTGCTTTTTTAGACGATCATTTATTACCTAATCTATATACTGTCACTATGCTGTAGTGACTGTGGCAACTATCATGTTATACATCTTAAAATGCAGGGGCCCATATTTGAAGGGAACCTGAGGAGAGGTCTTTAAAAGTACATATGGGATTTTGGGGGTAAATTTTGGGGAAATGCACTAAATACAATATGAGGTGGAAAGCTGTGTGGTAGGGCAATCTCTAAAATGTGCCACACTTTATTTCCAGTGCCCCTTCTGCTCTTTCTCTGAATATTCAGTTTCTGACAAATTCCAGTGTTTGCTTTGTTGGTTATTTGAGAGACCTACGGAGCATCCAATTGAAATGCTGTCTTAAGTATCATTGTTGCATCATTTAGGTATAGGACATATACTTCTAGATAAAAGAAATACTTACCTATTTCACTCAAGCAAGCAAATGACTAGCTCTATTAATTTTCATTATTTCATTTGCCATAGTTTTCTCCTTCGGTCTTTGTTAGCAGAATGCTAGCATGTGAAAATACCTCATTCATGTTCAAGTGAATGACTATCATTTCTAATTGTCATGAACTTGACACTGTGAGTACAATCCAAATTGAAATTAAATAGCTAGTTGGAATCAAATCCATTGCTCCCAATGTGGCTCCAGATCATTACTTATACTTACTATTAATTGGTACCAATTAAACTTGTTTGGTTTGAAAAAAAATTGTTATTATAAAATGACTGTATTTCAAAAATCTGATGGCTACAGTGACATGAGATAAACATGGCCATGAATGTTTGTGAAGGACTATTTTTCCATCCAACAATCTGAAATAACTTACACTCTCCTTTTACAAATGGTATGATTAGTCCTAATTCTGGTATGATTTATTCTAGGTGTGAAAAGCTTTAGGAAATCTAAGCATCATTTTAGAACAAGTATGATAGCTTTTTGCATTCATATTTAAGAGAAAATAAGAATTTAGAGAGTAATACAAATAACAACTGTAAAGTTGTCTGAAGGGAAATGAAAAGGCAAATATTATTTTAATAATTCATATGATTTTTCCTTGGTTTTATACTTTCTATAAGTGTAAAACCAAGGATTTACACATACATGCGATATATTTGGTTGGAATCTTCCATTGAATTTCCGCTTTCCTTATTGCTGTGATGTAAAAGGAAACTATTTCACTGGCTCAGCTTTATTTCCATCTGTTCCTTATGTGCTGAGAAAATAGAAAACCAGAAAAATATAACAGAGAAATACATATCCTCTGGCAATAACATATTTTTTCTGTCAAAGAATTGCCTGTTTCCTGAAAGAATAAAATTTGACTAAATGTCAGAATAAGTCTTTGTCTTTAAAATGACTTAGTTTTTGTTTCACAAGAAATGATGGATTAATTCCTTGTATTGTGAATAGCTGCCCTCTTAACTCGATATAAACATGCTTCATTCGAGTTTGGCTTTATCTGCCTAACAAAGAGAATGAGACAGTGTAAAGATCTCAGTCATCTCTGGTGTCTTTAGACAGTAACATGGCCAAAATGTTCTGGTGAGTGTTTCTAACATCCTGTACTGCCACTTCCAAGGAGAAAGCATAGCTTCATTATTACTTCTTACTAATGGTGATATGATAAGATTGAGTGGCATTTATTTCTCTACTTTCCTTCACATATTGTCAGGGATAATGAATATTTCCTTTGTTTTTTGCAAGCATTCCATCAGATACATACATTCACTATATTTAATTTATTGCACACTCTATGATATTGTTTAATTTACCAACTGTAAGCATATTAAAAAGAAACTGGCAGATTGAGGTAAGTGATGTCTTGCACAGATTTGATATTTTAATCACATGTAAGATACAGAATAACTCTTATCTAATGATCAGTAAATGAATTAAAATTAATTTAGTTCTTACTCCTTACATTGATATTTATGAAAAGGCGGTCTCCTTTGTACTTCATGAATATTCAACTAATGCCAGGAGGACTGAAGAGTAAGGTGTGTTTTCTAAAATGCTGCTGAGCATAACAGATCCATGCACATTCTTGCTTAACTCGTCCTGTGACAGATGCTAGAAGTAGCAAGATGATTGCTTGGCTTTAAGTTTGCCATCTGTTGTGAAGCTAATTGGTCTTGCTGTTTTAATCAATGAACCAAAAGAATTCTAGAATTTTCTAGGACTCATGGGATTTGAACAGTATTCATCCTGATTACCTATTCATTTGTACAAACACAAAGTATTTTTCAATACTTGTCACATTTTGGATGAGTTCACAACAGAAAGAAAAGAAACAAAGTTTAACCAGAGAGATGGGTCAGGGGTTAAGACTCTGTCTCACAAGCAGAAGGTCCTGAGTTCAGATCCTAGATCCCACAAAAAACTACCAGACAGAAATGGCAGTGGCCTGAACTTCTGGTCCTGGAAAGCAGAGCTTGGGAAATTCCAGAGCAAAGCAAATAGGAGGCAAAACAATTGAGGGTGATTCCTGAAGACACATTTGAGCTTCCACAGACACACATATGCCCTCTGATACACATAGCTACAAAGACATGTGCGAACACACATACAGACAGACATACAAAAATAATAAAATTTTTTAAAAAAAGAAACAAAGTTTGTCCTCTCACATTGTTGTAGAGGAAAGATAAAACTGGAAAAAAAACTTGGATAAGTTGATACAGAGAGCCAGGTGATATGGAGGGAGGGTCTTCTTAGATAGGGTGGGCTATAAATGTGCCGAGAAAATAGAATCTAGCAATTATCCCAAAGAAGACCCAGAGTTACGGCATGTGGGCATGTGGAATAAATGAATTGTCTGGGTAGAAAGCAAGCATGAAGGACATAAGAAGCGAGTTTGCTCAATGTTTTCATAGGGCGGCAAAAAGTTCAGGAAAGCTGAAGTGAAATGAGGAATGGAAAATAATACACTAGTCAGAGAAGGTGTCAGCTCAAAAAGACCTGGCAGGGAGGGACTTTGATGTTTCCATTGAAGTAACAGGAAACCATCAAAGAAGAAGTTTGATCAGAGATATGAGAACATATGCTGTATGTTTTCAAAGATTCACTGATGGATATGAAGAGTAGCACTAGGTGTGCAAGGCATCAGGAAGACCAAACTGAACACTGTAGTGGTCTAGTTAAAATGACAGTGATAGATTAGCATAACAAAAAGGAACTGGGTTCATTTTAAATATGCCCAAAAATGGTTTAGCCTCTTTCACTTCAGTAAATGGATCAGATATAATACTCACATTTAGAAAGACGTTTGAAGTGCAATAAAAAGTTAAGTGGCGCTTTACCCTCATTGGCAGGCGAAGTGAGGACAGGACGGAAATTGCTTTTGCCTGAGCACTTTTAGAAAGTGAACAAGTAATAAACACGTTTTCTTCTACACATGTAGACTACTTATGGTAAAGATGGACTGAAGCACTCATAACATGTATAACATATTGAAATTATCTGGAGAGATTTTTGAAGTTACTGACAGCTTAGTATTTCCCCAAGTCAACTGAATCAGGTTCTCTGTGATTGTGACCTTGCTCATCAAGAGTTGGTCAGAGTTCCCAGGTGTTTCTCATGTTCAAACAGATTGAGAACTTCTGCTTTACATATATTGCATCATTTAAAATGCCTAACCATTCCATTGATTAATTATTTTCATTAGATTAGGAAAATAAGGCTTATGAAAGCTCAATACTCAGTTGGCAGACAGTCAAGGTAAGATATAAACAGCAATATAGTCACTCAAACTCATTTTTCTAAATGCTAATTTTCTTCTTTTTACTTCAAAGCTAGGGTCCTACTTTTGTGCGGAAACCAGTTGGTTGACTGTTACTTAAAGAGCAGGAGGGAAAAGAAATATCTTTAAAAGTTGATGTATAAAGTCTATCCAGACCATTTCACTCAGTGGGTCTCGGAGCTCTTCTGCAGACCACCTATTAATGAAGGCGCCCTTTTCCCCTTTCATCATTTCCTAACATTTCTCCAAGTTTCATACACCTGAAAAGGAAAGAAACTTCCTTCCGAATGTCATGGTATTGTTTTCCATTTTAAGTGTGAATCTTTTTCTTGGATAAGCATTTATTTTAATTATAAATGACACTTTAGGAGCCAGCGATTGCCTGAAGAAGCTAGCTTCCCAACAGAAATGCTATTTGCCATCCCCATGGTATAAATAATCTGACTGCAGCCAACAAGAGCTATGCAACATCACTGCACATGATTTAGAAAGAGATGTTCCAGAACACCTCATTATGATGTATTTCTACCACCCAGTAGCACAGTAGACTTGAATATCCTCAAGTATCAATAATAGTAAATTATGGCTATATGAATAAGGAAAGATGACTTCTAATATTTGTAATTCTTGCTTTCAGTACATTTGGTTCATTATAGTTATCCGGTTTAATTTTCAATAATGACTGCATTCAATACTAAATCTCAAAATTCCTTAGAGTTTAATGATTGACCCAACCATTGAAATTGACTTTAGTACACCGGTGCCGCTAACACTGGCTCTCCAGGCTCCGGGAAGGAATGACAAAGTTTCTTGTTCCTTACACAGTTGGAAATTCATCAATGCAGGAAGAAACAAGACTGGGAGTCCACAGCTGTGTGGGCAGACAAATGAAGCCCTAAGACTCCAATCTGAGAAACAAAGCTCCAGTGGTGAATTAGAAAGGGCAAAGCTTTGTTTTAGATTTAGATGAATCTGTTTAAGTCAAACCTATTATAAAATATGGCACTGCCATTTACAATCACTGAGTCTGTTTTCTTTTGATATATATAGGAATTGGCCAACTGATCAGAAAACTCAACCACTAGTTACAAAATGTGTCTATTTTAGCACAAACACTGGGTTCCTACTTAGAGATGGATAATAACACAAAATCATTTTTCAACTGATGATTTTTATTAGTAACTTTTTATTGTCAGTTATGTTTGTTAGTATTCTTAGTGGTAAAGACAAAGAGGATGGAAACATACCTAGTCATATCAAAGTTAGCATCATTATGTTGTAACCAGTAAAAAAAAAAAATCAACCAATAGATTAACTGAATGTATATGAATGCCACTCGTGAAAAAAAGCACAGAACTTGCATATTTTTCTCATTGAGAGGTATTTCCTAAGTCATATTCAAAGAGTATGGAGTTTTACCTGTTTAATTGAATGAGTTGACTTATGTTAGAAATTCACTGTGTATCTGCCTCTAATAGTAAATACTGCCCAGACAAGTTCTGAATAGCTAGCAAATGCTATAGCTTCTATGTAAAGGGGGCAGTCTGTTTTCTAGCTGCTAGAAAGGCATTTATAGAGAAAACGAATCAAGTCTGAAATATAACTGAGTGCAACAGCTACTCTTAACTATTGCTGTGAGAGAACACTCAAAGTCAAATAACTTAAGGGAGAAAAGGAAAGTTATTTACCTTAGGGTTCCAGAAGGGAGACACAGTCTTTCACCATGGAGGTGACATGGCTGGTGGCTGAAGCTGGCAGGCCAAGTCACTCCCATCCATGTGGCTGGAGGATTCCTGGGGAGTCTCTCTTCTCAGTCTCCAGTTCTGAGTTCCTTTTATCTGGTCTGATACGGGGAGGGGAGGTTCCAGTGAGATCTAGGAAGGTTCCAATGGTTTCTAGGGCTGGTCTTTGTATTGTAAATGTGTTGATCCAGATAATCTCTTCAAGTGGTTTCAGCTGTCAAATTGACACCCAGCATTAACTATCACACCGAGGTAACTGCACACAGAAATCGAGGAAGTAGAAGTGTCCTTGAATCTGTTGATCTCATGAGAATGAGCTTCCAAATGACGTGGATTTGTCCTGTGGCTTGTGGAGTAGCATCAATTTAAGCTTCCTTTTGAGAAGTCAGTTCCTACTGAAGCCTCAGTGGAAAAGAAACCTTTTTTCTTTACTACAAAAGAGTATTTTAATACCTAAGAACAATTGATTGAAAAATCTTTCAAATGTCAAACAGTTTAGCAAAAGGCCATATTTATTCAATTCATTATGTATAATAATTATAAAAGGCTTGTAAAGTTACTTTATGTAAGGTATGTTAAGTTACACAATTGAACAAAGCTATTAACCTTTCAAAGCAGTAACACAGAAATTTCCAAACAACTGTTCCTGCTAATGAAACCAGGTGAACAGAGTTGGGGATACTCTTTCAACCTTTGGAGTATGAAAATCTTTAATGCAAATAATGCTTTGAGCTTAGCAACAGGCCCTTGGGGCCTTTGTCTGCATTTTTCTTCTAAAGGAAGTCTATGCAATTCTAACACTGATAAACCATCAAGACAGTGGAGATATGAGCCCTGACTTAAATTAGAATATTACGCTGAGTAACCCCACTTCTCCAAACACTATTTTAAAGCTCTGAATAAACACATTGTAAAATTAACTCTGGTAGTCTGTGTGTCATGGTTCGAATTCTTCATCATTACAGTCTGAAGAACAATTTTGTTAAAAAAAAAAATGGAAACAAACAAAAGCTCTAGGAAAAGCCAAGTGCAAGTCAGAACTTTTTCTGTGGGTTTTCCCTTTCATTTATATTCAACATTTAGAGATGTTGTTACTTTGGTTAAAAACTGTTTGGTAATGTCATAGTAGTGAAAGGTATTTGGATTAAAATAACAATACAGAGCAAAAAATCAAATGCATGACCTTTAGGTAAAAATGTTTCCTTGCTGTTACCCCTCATTTTGGACATTATAGTTGAGGATTTTTTCTCCAACCTGCCACTGGATTTGCTTGTATTTTCCATTTTTCTTACTTTATATGTAATGTGCCTAATATCTTTCATAAATTGGGTTTTTGATATTCAATTTAAGCCACTTTCTTGGAGATTTTGTGAAAAATTCACGTTCAATTGTGTGATAACTAGTGAATGAGATGAATTTCTTATGAATTGTGTTACCATCAATCATCTTTATGAATTTTGACATCAGTTTTGCTAACAAAAAGGCTGTTGTACAGGAACAAGAGTCTGATTATTTTCCATTTAAAAATATTATTTAAAAGTCACACACACTCTTTATATAAATGAGAGGTTGATTATTTTCCACTTAGAAAATGCTGTTTTTCTAAAATCACACAACCTTTTTAATATGTACTTTAGGCATGGAAGTTAAAATATTTTTCCTTCCACTTGGTCCCCAATTTGAGTGAAAGCCAGTGACTCTCAGTGATGATTTCAAATCAGTACACAATTGCTGGTCATATGACCTGTGAAACTCACTTAACTTTCTTGGTTGTGTAGAAATGCAAGTGAAAAGTCATCTACAAAAAGTGATGGGGAGGGCTGGAGAGGTGGCTCAGGGGTCAAGCCTCTGCCTTGCAGGCAGAAGGTCCTGAGTTCAGATCCTAGACCCCACGTATAGACGCCAGGCAGAAGCCGGGGCAGCCTGCGTTTCTGGTCCTGGTAGGGCAAAGCCTGTAAATCCCGGGGCAGAGTAAACAAGGAGGTGGAGGCAGTCCATGGTGGTTCTCGAATTCATCTGTGGTTCTGCACACACACACATACACACATGCGCACACACATACATGCACAATTGAATAAATAATTAAAAAAATTTAAAAAGTGACCCGGGAGCTCTAAAGTGCTCTACAAGATGTTACATTTGTGTAAGTCAAATAGAAAAAAAATAGGAAATATAAACAAAAAAATAGAAGGGTGGAAGACTTGTGTGTGAAAAAAGAATATAAAGGATCTTGATTATCAACTTTCTGCACTTGGATGGAGAAGCACATAGGCTCCAGATGTGCTTGTCAAGACATATTTTCCAGAAAGGGATAACAAAGACCTGGCCTGAATATGGACTGCATCAGCCCATGGAATGTAGGCCCAGTAGAATACACATGAGAAAGAGAAAACAAGATTGCACAGCATTTTTTCTGTTCACCATGACCAAACTACTTTATTCCATTACACCCACTTTCTGTGGTACACAGAAACCCATGAGTCAAAGCAAATCATTCTTTTAATTGTTAATGTCAGGTATTTTTTTCACAAAGACAAAAGGTCTAACATATGGAACCAATTGGCTAATCTCTGTTCAGGGATAATGAACTGTCTAATATGACATGTTTTTTTCTCCAAAGACATTGAAGAAATGTAACCAAAGAAAGATTTGTCTATTTCAATGGATATAAAGTTTTCACATCATCAGACGCATCACACAAGCTTATTATTATTAAAACAGTAATTTCTGATTTAGTATGCCAGAGATGTCTTGGAAATTATGTTTCTAAAATATTCCCTGGTGAAATTCAAGCTGCTGAACTGAGGAGTTTTGTGAATAACTGATCTACATTATAAAAGAGAAGACTTTTTAAAAAAAAAAAATAATGCCAGTTGGTCATTTAGTAAATGTGGTTAACATTTACTTTGCTGAAAAGAGACTATTTTGAGGAAATGACAGCATGGTGATTGCTGATTGGTTCATTAAGATACAAAAGTCACCATATAATTTAGTACTTGAACCTTATCATTAAGAGTTTGAAGGGAATTTAGAGTTAATCTTCATCATTTTTCAAATGAGAAAATGAGGTGAAGAGGGGATACATGACAAAGTATTAATGAAAAGCTTAGGAAGGTACAAGTCACACAGAAAGTTGCGGTGAGAATCATGCATCCAGTCTTACTGTTCTCCCAGTATTTCCCTTACACAGTGTTTTCTTCTTCAAGTTATAAAAAAAATAGAGACTCAGATGGGCCCCAAAAGTTTACATTACACTTTCCTGGACTTTCCTAGATATTTGTGGGTCAAAAACTCAGAATCTATTAGGAATTGCACACCAAGTCATAAGTCAGTCTGTCAATCATGCGGGTTTTAAGAAATTAAGATGCTTATTACATCCATAGATTTTTCTTTCCAATTATGCAGCTAATAAAGGCTCATTAAAGTTGTCAAGAATCAATTAATTTCTCATTAATGTAACCCAGGTTAAAGAACACAATGAATACAAAGTCCATTTATCTTTAGTGTTTTCCGAATTTCCTTGCTAGTATTTAAAATCTTCATCTCCTGAACTGATGCTCACCTGCCTAATTGCTTAGTCAGTTGTTTTCATTAATATGTAAATCAACTTCTTCACATTCTAAGGTGGAGTCAAACACTTCTGCAGGGGAGGCTGGAGGGTGTGACACAGAATTGCTTTGGGCAGTTTGTTGATGCAAATACATGGACTGTGATGCCTTCATATTTGCATCTCTGAGGAGCTGGTTTATGAGATGTCAGGCAATTGTGGTTTTTCTGTCCTACAGCAGTAGATTGGTTTGTTACCATTAAACTGAATCAATCAACTGGACTCAAATCATTTGGTAGAGGATCAGCAGGCACAGTCTGTTCTTTAGTAATGATGCCAAAGAAGAGCCGAAACGTGTTTTGGTAAAGATTTTACTTGTCGGGCTTAAAACTAACTTCTCTTCCTAGAAAGAGGAGTGATTTATACACAGCAGATGGTAAAGATTGCTGATTAATTCCATTTTATTCCACAACCAGAGAGGTAGATGGTTTTAAAAATATGTGATATTAAATTATATTTATATACATAGAAATGTGTAAATATTTTATATAAAATATATGCACACGAGCTCACTCATGCACACGCATGCATACACACACATTTATTTGTCAGACTTAATAATAAACGATGCTCAGATTTGATTTTAAAATATGGGGTTTCTGTTCCAGATCTGGTCATAACATGTCTTTGCTGTCCTAACTAAAGTTCCTATGAGGTCACTGGTTTAATCTTGAGTAGTGTGAGACCCTCCAAAGCATCCTGCAGTTCTATTAACTCTGCTTTCTGAAATGTTAGCATCTTTGAGACAGTAGTATTTTAATGGTACTGACAACTGTGTTCATTTTGTTATTACCAGTGAATTTTCTTCCCCCAAAATTCTGGGCACTTGTAAAATAGAACTGAAATGCACCTTATAGACCTATAATCATGTTACTATTTTAGAAATGTGCAACAATCCTGTGATTGAAATAGATTACCTTCATTTAACTTCTCTTTACCTGGTAATTAAAGCCAGTTGGATGCTGGGGTATGGAATCACTCATCACAGTCAGACAGGTCTTCTGTATCGTCCAAGGAAACTCTGCATCATTTCTTAAACGAATCACACCATCATTCTCAATACCTTCCATATATAAGAAATAGAACTAAACATTGAGCAATATATTAGGGGAAATGTCTTCTATGACATCTCAAACTTAAAAGGACTTGCAAAGTAGCAAAGCAATCCCAGGACACACTTTACAAAGCCCAGTGCAACATGAGAATGAAAGACTCTTCATTCAAAGATGATGAGAATATTTATTCAGTGGCAGAGTAACTGAGCCCAGTTCCCTCTCCTGCATGTTAGGGAAGCTTGTGTGATTGCACCAGTCATGCATCACACAGAGCGGGCCCTAACTGCAACAGAATATCTAGGTGTTGAGCACTTCTATTTGGTACATCTTATCAGGAAAGGTCTTCACTTCAAAATATCTCATTTGATCCTTACAGCGGCTTGTCAGGTAGAATTGTGACCCATGGTTATAGAAAAGAAGAATCATGGTCAAAGAGATTAAAGAGTAGGTCACAAAACTAGTGATATTTGTTTTCTAATCAACTCTAGTCAAGCCCTTATTCAGAGGATAGAGGCATGCATATAAAAGTGCAATGCGGTCTGTAAACCATCAAACACAAAGTATCTGAGTATGCTTAGTTAATGTTTTAATCAATATATTATTTTAGGCAAGGTAATTCATAAAGAATATGAGAATATGATACATGTAATCTCTGAAAAGTGTAATTATTGCAGTATAAAATCAAATCAATCAACAGAGCAGCCAAATTTAGCAAGCAGGGAGATTGGCAAAATTTTTTATTTCACTCTATGTAAGAAAAAAACCTAACTAGTGTATTTTAAAGGATTTTTATTATTGTTATTATGTCAGGTTTTGAAAGCTCACAACCATCTTTTTCTTGGGTTACCGTAGCAGAGTAAGATAAGGAACTGTAGCACAGCTGAGTTATAGCAGTCTTTGATAACTGTCTTTCACCCTTGCTTCTTAGGGACTCTGCCAAGTGTTATAATTTCTCCATTTCTCCAGGACTGGTTTTTCAGGATAAAGGGGCAGTAGTAATTACATCAATACTTTAAGGGAAAAGCCATTTCCCAAATTTGTGTTTTTTGACTGATTTGTTTTGTTAGCACACAGTGACTTAGATATATAAGAATATTTATTCCCCAAATAGTTTACTTGAACGCATTAAGTAAATGAATAGTGTCAATCGTAGATTTGTACTTAGCAAGCATACTATACTTGTCAAACATCTAACAGATAAATGCTGTATTTGATTAGAATATAAAAGCAACAGAAATCTTAGCACTTTATGTTAGCTTGAGGCATCAAAGAAACTGATTCATTATTATTCTGAATTCAAAGAATCTTAAAATAAATCAGCTTATGAAATGCATGGTTTCTGAGATAACAATCATACAGCTCCTAAAAGAAAGCATAAAATAAATCCCCAAAGTCGAAAGCAATTTAAATAACTGACTGAATTAATTTAAAAAATGAAGAATGTACAGATCTCTGTAGAAAGGAATTCCAAATAGCTGACGTGGATACCACTCTGACAGATGGGTCCACCAGTCTACAGTAACACTTCTCAATCAATGGCTTTACACATAGCTCTTTTCCTTGGAGAATAAATGGCATCAGAAAGAAAGGAGTGTCACAACAGTGAGAGAACTTGGAGATACATTTCACATACATGAGTAAGGTTAACATTACCAGCAGTCCATGATGTAATGGAAAGGACTCAACAACACATAAAGAAAATAGTAGTTTTACTTTTTAAAATTCCCCTCCCCCCCACCCCTGCAAAATTATATATCTGGTATAAGTCTAAAAATCCAGAAAGATTTAAATTGGATATATTCTAAAAAGTATATCTAACTAGCATTTCTCAAAAATGTAGAAAGTTTGAGAAACTGGAATTCTAGAGAATTCTAAGGAAATATGAAATGATAAGAATGTAATACTTGGATCAGTCTTGGAGCAAACTGAGGAAATCTGAAGAAAGTGTGGACTTTAGTTACACTGACTATTAATAATCATATCCAGTCTGGATGTCACACACTTCTATAGCACATTAGTGTGAACTGAGATCCAGTCTAAGATCACACATTGTCTACATTCGTCTTGCCCTTTTTTCATATTCAGGAGTCCCTCTGGGCTAGCATTTGCCTTGTTGAGAAGAGCATTCCATTTCTTCTGTAGAAGATCCCATGCTATAATTTGCATATCTTTTTCTAACTGTCCTCTCATTTTAATTAAATTCAAATTCAAGCTTTATTAACAGCTAAAAAAGAGTAACATATAAATGACTAGTGGTCTTTCCTTTTGAATTACAAAATCATCTTATCAAATCATTCTATAGCTTTGCATTTTTAATTTTGCATAATGCTGGTGATTGAAATGTGAATAAAGCAGAAACTTTAACTGTATGCAAGATGCTGGCTGGCCTAGCCACACTGATTGTGCAGTACATTAATGTAACAACTGCAACCATAGCCAAACCTAAGCTGCTAAGACATTACCTTCCTGGGTGGATGACAGCCGGTATCCACAGTAGGAGATTGGCAGTGAGACTTCACGGTATAAAACAAAAATATGGTTTTCTCAGGTATATTTTAAAAGTATTCAATTTCTTGAGAACTTGCCTCAAAAATATTCAAACTTGAAAAGAAATTCCAAAATAATTACAATTCTAATAAACACAAAACAGATATTCTTTAAATATCTGCTATCCTAATGATACTTCACACTCATGAGTATATATGTGGTATTGATAAATGATAAATTATGATTTGTAAAATCTTTAAAATCTTTTATACTAATGTGCCTACTTTATTCCTGTACTATTCTTAGATATATATATATATATTTTTTTTTTATTTCAGCTCATACAAACTTATTAGGTACACTAGTTCCCTCCCTTCCTCCTCCTCCCCCCGTACCCCCTGCTTGGAGATATATTTTTACCTGCAAGGTATAAAATGATTTTCAAATATTACTTTTTTGTTCTTCATCACTAGTTATTTGTTTTCTACCCTCTTCACCCAGCCATTCTTTTACAAGCAGCCATACTCTTGGTGATTTCATTGGCCTGACCTTTTTCAACCATGCCTTGCTGCAAAGAAAAAGAGATAATTTTTAATGTTAGCTACATTGAGTGTTGGTCTTTTGATTGAATTGCATCAGCATATACCTTGGATTTTAATATTTGTCTACCTGGTATTTCTTTGTTATTGGAGAATGGCAGTGTCACACTGAGCTCTATTCTGTCCCATGAAGAGAAACAAATGAATGTTCAGACATTATGTGTGCTATGTGTGCTCTCTTCTGGCACAAAACTCATAGGGGTTTTTGTATCTATGATCTCAAGAGGAAAAGAAGCAATCAGAAATACACATTGCTTTTCAAAATCAAGACTTTACTCATTGTTACAAAACATTTTATTCTAGTTATGAAAAGGAATATTGCTGATGAGTCTCTCCCTCTTTGGTTCATTAGGTAAGAGAAGCTTCAGGTATATGGGGGGAAAATGGCCCTAAGGCGTTACTTCACATGTAAAAGCAGCATTAGCATGTACCTGTCATTGGGATCAAATCTTAAAAGTTGTTTTTCACAGGAGGTGTAATATTGATTGCTATGTCAGTTTTTCCTGATATGGTTAATAATAAATAACAGCACAATCTATAAAATAACGTTGCTTCTCCACAATTCAGATCTATTAGTCTGACTTTTAACACACTAGAAATGACATCCATTATAGGATTTGTTGCTCCAATAGAAGTCAGCTGTATTTTATTGCTATGCAGGAAATAAATTCCTGACTTCTCTTGGTTGTCTAATGAATGTGAAACATCTTGTTAGCTTCCAGCTATACTGCTTTTCTAGCAAAGTCATTTCCTCATTTGATAGGTCTTGGGTACAAAAGGAGTCTAAAACTTATAAAAATGAGCTATTCTTCCAAAAACTGTTTGTATGCTAATGGTTGAGAAGTCAAAATACATTTTTAATTTTTGTTCATTTTTAAAATCATATTCTTCTCTTCTTAAAACTGAACTATTCTTTTTAATATGTTGTCAAGGTAATTGATCTTTTTACCAAATATAAACTAGAGGATAGTTACCACAATGATTTTTCAGGTCTTTTCAGTTTTCATTCCTGTGTTAATTCCTGTCTACTCACTCACCAAGACAATATTCACTTTTATTTCCTTAAGCTTACACAGAAAGGAGGGTTCATTTTCTCGATAAAATAATTATTAAATGCAAAAAGTGTTGATAATATTTATTTTAAAGTAGGAAACATTAGGATAAGAGAATGGGAAGTTGCGCGTTGTGAATCCAGGCAGCTTTTGGAAAAAAGCAAGCAGCCACATAACAAGGAAGTCAGACCCTTCAGGGAAACAGTAAAGAGTACTGAAGAGTAGGAAAGCATGCCTAGATTTTAAACACATACTAGTTAAGGTATAGGTGTCAACTTCACACTCAAAAGCTGAGGCTCTGGGCACATCAGTGAAGAGTTGGTCATTAAGACATAATGGAGTACACCTGTGGGTGATCATCCACAGTGGATGGGACCGTTCCCTGGGCAGGTAGATAAGATCAGAGGGCTGATTCGGTATTTTGGCATGTTTCTGCATATATTGGCATATTGGCATGTAGTCATTCTGGCAAGAAAGAGAGTATGCCTCTTTCTCAATAAGTCCTATGGGGGGCTGGAGAGTTGGCTCAGGGGTTAAGCCTCTGCCTTGCGGGCGGAAGGTCCTGAGTTCGGATCCTAGACCCCACGTATAGACGCCGGGAGGAGGCGGTCCATGGAGGTTCCCGAATTCGTCCGTGGTTCTACACACACACACACCCACGCATGCACAATTGAATAAATAAAAAAAATTTAAAAAAAAATTAAAAAAAAAAAAAAATAAGTCCTATGGATGTGGAAGGGCAAATTCCCTTGGCTCCAAGGAGTTGATATGAATTCTCCTGCCAAGATGGCCTATGAACTGTTACTAGAATCATAAGGAAGAGTAAAACCTCTTGTTTCCCCAAGTTATTTGGTCATGTATTTATCAGCCACATGAACACAAACTGCAACAGCAGTTTTTATGAAAGCATGCAGACAAAAAATGTTGTTCTTACATCAATCTAAAGTTTAAATGGCATGTGGATTATATAATGTTAGTCCCTGCTTCATGAACCATGTCTTGCTGAGAGGGAAAGATTGAGAGAGATGGCTTTGGGGGGAAAAAGACTTCTCTCATCTCTTCTGATTGCCTTCAGATGATCAAATAGCCTGGAGGGTGCAATAGAGTGAGTTCATGCCAGGTGATTATCTGACCTTCCTGCATTAACTTAAGACACTGTAGTGTTATTAGCCTTGTAGTGTTCTTAGGAAGACTGGACGAGTGTCTAGTCCCAATATCTCCAGCGATTTAGCCCTTCATTTATTGTTTCAAACATCTATATCCACTTCAAGTAACTATTGCCTTTTTTTACTTCTGAATGTGGATCAGCACTCATTCATATGCTCAGTATTTTTCTTGGTTGAAACTAGTCATTTTAAGCAATGCATTGTACTGACAATGTGTACTGTCTTGTCTGTCAGAGAATAATTGAGGCTTTTGTTTGTTTGACGGGTAGTTTGTTCCACAGATGTGGAGCAACCAATGTCGCTGCTCTATTCTTTCAGGGTTAAGCTGCTGCTTTCATAATCTGGTACCTGGAGGATTTCTTCTGGGCCTGTATTGTTTTCTAATAGTCAAGGAAATGGATTGAGTTCATGCACAGGTTTAGGGTCATTCTCTGAGTCTTTGAGAAGTCTCATTGAACATTTCATTGTGCCAATTGCCATGAGCAATATTATCTTATCATCTACTAAATAATTGCTTTATGTATTCTTTTGGGCTTTCTAGAACGTACAAGCCTAAGTTAATCGTTGATACTTTAATATCTGTATATGCAAGTTTTTTAGTTTCATTTTCAAATTTAACTTCATGATGATATAATTGGGTACATTCTATCCTGGTTTATTCAGTCCTTTTCTTTCAAATTTTTCGAATATTTGTCATCATATTATACATTTCATTAAGGTACTCTGTGAACACTATTTGATGGCTTTTGTTGTTATGAATCAAATATTTTTGTATATTTCATATAATGCATCTGTGAATTTTAGGTAGGATATCAATGTTTCATTTTTTAAAGGCAACTATCTATGAACTCTGTCATAATTGATTTTCAGTTGACTGTTTCAAGACTTCTCAATAGGCTCTCTGGAAATAATAAATGATATATTTTCAAGAAATGGTAATTATATTATTATGATACCCCTCTGGTCATACATCCCCTGTTTCTTTACTAGACTTAAAGTAATGTTTAACACATATTGCTCTTTGACGTCTACCCCCCAAGGAAATTTTGCTTACTAGTTCCACATTTGCATAATAGGAGATTTGCACTGCATAGGGCACAACCTTTAGAACATAAAAAGATACTTGTAAAATGTGCTTCCCCAAATTGTTCTGTAATCCAGCAAATGTAGCAGTCTCAACCTGACATTCTTGAACTCACATGCCTTCCTTATATGCAGGCTCTCGCTTCTTAGATTGCCTTTCTAGATCCTAAGCACCATTTTCTATATCTATACACTACACACAAGCAGTTACTTGGCGCAGAGCTGTGGAAAAAAGGTGGATATTGAGTTGTTGACCAAGACAAAAAACACAAGAAAAGAATTCTTCATCTGTTAAAATACACAAGAGTAGTTCCTGAAAATAATAAAATGTATTCCAGTCCAGAACTCAGCTTCTTGATCACAAAGAAACTCTACTTGTATTTCTGGCTTATGGCTTGAGACTGAAATGCTCTATCATACAAAGAAAGTGTGTTTCAAGTACTTGCTGAAGATTTAATGAATGTATGCCAGACTTACAAGATACAAATTTAGTACTCATAATTTCTTATTTAGCTTAATAATATATTATTTAAAGGTATTTCTTAATATTAAACTACCTGTTCTTAGAACAACATATTTCGAATCATGTATTGCTTCTCTAATAAGTTGTGTTTAAATTGGATATTTTATTTAAGCTTTTATATTTATATTTGTAAATGAGACACCTTTAATTTTTCACCAGCAGCTTTTTCTTCATCTCTATGTCTCATGACTATATTTTAAGGCAACTAGCACACACAAAAAAACACAGCAAACTGTCTTTTTCTTTTTCCTTGTGTGTTTATTCATCTATTGTTTTATAGAGAGCAGGTGACTATATTCAATATGATACTCTGAGAAATGGAAACTGAAAGAAGTTTGCTTGCTCAAAATAAGAGAATGACTAAGAGATTATTAAGTGGTACATACTGAGAAAATTAAAGAACAAATTTTAAAATGCATTCTACATTTCATTACCATATACTGGCATATGTCAGTCATTGTATTTGTCATAATCTTTAAAATATCAATTTTCCACGTTATTCATGCTCTTTGATAACTGAATAATTTTTCATATAATATTACATGATTATAAACCCCTAATATTTTATTTGAAACTATCTTCATGTTGAATGCACATGAGAAACATGTAAATCATTAGATATTATTAGTGAAAAGAGTTATGACAAACTTTATTCTTTAAAAGTTTATTCTTTAAAAGTTTTATAGTTTAACTTTTAGGAAAGTATAAAATCAACTCAAACATTCAATTAGGGTAGCAAATTTTGTTTCCCTTTATCTTGTTTTCTGTGTGCATTTAATTTTTGTTTGTAAAAATTAACATAAGATAAGCTACAAAAGATGATGTCCAACTACAGAATGTGGCATTTCCCTTTTAAGACACTGATGTTTTAATTTTGCATTGCTATTTTTTTATTGTATCATAATGCTTCCATTTGGAAGTTTATTCTATGCTATTTATTTAACTTGTGGTAATTTGATAGAATTTTACAGTTAAGAGGTTTTGAATTTTAGAATGTTGGAAATGAATATTTTAAAAATTTTTTATTTTTTTAGTTTTATAAACAAAATAAGTGGTTGTCCCCTGTCCCCACCTTCCGCCTCCCTACTTTCTCCCTTCCTTTCCCACTCTCACATTTGTTCATCAATCCATCCTTCTCCTTCCTACCCTCCTGCCGGTCTGTTTGTGTGGGCCCCAAGGTTCCCTTCAAATTTTCTATTCTGGGACCCGGCTCAGACTCCCACCATCCAGCCGGAGCCCCGCGCGCAGGGCCGAGGGACGAGGAGGACCTCCCCCTGCGCCCGGGCACTGCTGCAGCTGCCCTCGGGTTAAATAGCTCCACGCCATCGCCCCCATCCCCCCTTTGCACCCCACCCCGCTCTGCCGGTCAGGACGCCTGCAGTCCAGCCTGGCCTCACCCCACGACCTAGGTAAGTCTCCGCCCGCCCCGCCCACCAGGACCCCAGGCCAAATAATTCAGTTTAGTGAAATTGAGAAATCTTAAGAGTTAAAATGACAATGCCAAAGTCAAAGTGCAAATCCATGAGAAGCAAAAATCAAGTAAACAAATTTCCCACTGAAGAAATTAATCCCATAATGTTAGACTCCAACAAGAACAAACCCACGGAAAAAGGCCAAGAAAGCCTCACCCAGGATAACAACTTTCAAAATATGATCATGACCATGTTCAATACTATGAAAGAGGAAATCAGGGAGGAATTACATAATCGAATCAATCTCTTTGAAGAGGAACACAACAGACATCTGGAGGAGTTGAGAAAAACAGGGCAAGAAACAAAAAGTGGCATAGAGCAGTTAAAACAAACTCAAGCAGAGTTTAAAACTGAGCTAAAAGACAAGTTATCTTCAACCCAGAACGCCACAGAGAGTCTTATCAACAGAACTAATGAAGCAGAAAACAGAATTTCAGACCTTGAAGATAAAGTGGGAGTACTAACCAGCTCAATGGAAGGGGTTGTTAAAGCCAAAAAGATACTTGAGAGAAATATCCAAGAGATATGGGACACCCTGAAAAAGCCTAACATGCTTATTCATGGAATACCAGAGCAAGAATCTCAAAATACCACCCCTGAGGAAATTTTTCAAAGGATCATCAAGGAAAACTTTCCTCATCTAAAAAAAGAGAGGCCCATCCATATACAAGAGGCATTCCGCACCCCAAACAGATACGACCAAAATAGAAGCACCCCACAGCAAATAATAGTTAAAACACTCCACATTCAAGATAAAGAACTGGTGCTGAGAGCTTCAAGGGAGAAAAAACAAGTCACTTTTAAAGGTAAACCTATTAAAATAACAAATGACTTCTCAGTCGAAACAGTAAAAGCAAGAAGAGCTTGGAGAGACATACTTCAAGTATTGAATGAGCAAAAATGTCAACCCAGGCTGATTTACCCTGCAAAACTATCAGTCATGATCGAGGGAGAAAGAAAAATTTTCCAGCACAAAGACAACTTGAAGGGATACATGGCCACCAAACCAGGCCTTCAAAAAATGCTAGAAATGATACTCAAGCGTGAAGAAAAAAACAGGCATATCCAGAACAGAAGGCAAGTATAACACCATTAAAAGCGAAGCAATATACTTATAAAAGCTACTAAACATAATAAATGTCTTGAATTAACAATAGTTTCTCCATTATAACACTAAATGTTAATGGAATTAATTCACCGATCCAAGAGACACAGATTACAAACTTGGATTAAAAATCACAATCCATCAATCTGCTGCCTGCAGGAAACCCATCTCACCATAAAAGATAGGCATGCTCTAAAAATAAAAGGCTGGTCAACAATTCTACAAGCAAATGGAAGCAGAAAACAGGCAGGGGTAGCCATTATGCTATCAGACAAAGTGGACTTCAAACCAAAGAAAATTATAAGAGACACGGATGGATACTACATTTTAGTCACAGGTACAATTCACCAGGAAGACTTCGCAATACTGAACATATATGCACCCAATACGGGCCCCTCCACATTCATTAAGAAAACCCTACAGCGTCTAAAGCAAGAAATCAATCCCCAAACGATAATTCTTGGGGACTTCAACACCGCCCTCTCAACATGGGATAGATCAACAGGTCAAAAGCTTAACAGAGACACTTTGGAACTTAATCAAACCCTGAAAGAAATGGACCTTACAGATCTCTATCGAACTTTTCACCCATGCACCAAAGAATACACATTTTTCTCAGCAGCACACGGAACTTAATCCAAAATAGATCACATATTGGGCCACAAAATGAATCTACACATATACAAGAAAGTTGAAATTCTAACCTGTGCCCTATCAGACCATCACGGCCTAAAGCTGGACATCCACAACACATCAAACAAGAGAAAATACACTAACTCCTAGAAACTTAACACTATGATGCTGAATGAGAACTGGATTCAGGAAGAAATTAAAAAGGCAATTCAAGATTTCCTGAAAGTGAATGATAACGAAAATACAACTTACCAAATTCTCTGGGACACAATGAAAACTGTTCTAAGAGGTAAGTTCATAGCTCTTAATGCCTACGTCAAAAAAATGGAAACATCAGAAATAAACAACTTAACAATGCAGCTTAAAGCTTTAGATAAACTAGAGCAATCTGATCCCAAAAGTAGTAGAAGAGAGGAGATTAGCAAAATAAGGGGAGAAATATCTGAAATCGAGATTAAGAAAACGATAGAAAAAATCAACCAGTCAAAAAGCTGGTTCTTTGAAAAAATCAATAAGATTGATACACCCCTAGCTAAACTAACCAAAAGCAAGAGAGAGAAAATCCAAATTAACAAAATTAGAAATGAACATGGAGTTATCACTACTGATACCCAAGAAATCCAGAGATTTATAACATCATATTTCAAAAACTTATACTCTGTGAAGTTTGACAACACAAAAGAGATGGATGAATTTCTAAGTAAACACAACTTACCTAAATTGAATCAAGAAATTGTGAATTATTTAAATAGTCCTATAACATATAAGGAAATTGAGGAAGTAATCTCGAATCTTCCCACCAAAAAATGTCCTGGACCAGATGGATTCAGCAGAGAGTTCTACCAGACATTTAAGGAGTTAATAACACCAATACTCCTTAAACTGTTCCATCAAATAGCAAAGGAAGGAACACTATCAAATTCCTTCTATGAAGCTAATATCGTTTTAATCCCAAAACCTAATAAAGATTCAATTAAAAAAGAAAACTATAGGCCGATCTCCCTGATGAACACAGACGCAAAGATTCTCAACAAAGTCTTAGCAAATCCGATTCAAAAACATATTAAAAAGATCATTCACGGGGACCAAGTAGGCTTCATCCCCGGCACACAAGGTTGGTTCAACATACGCAAATCAATAAATGTAATTCATCATGTAAACCAGTCCAAAGTCCAAGACCACATGATACTCTCGATAGATGCAGAAAAAGCTTTTGACAAGATCCAACAGCCTTTTATGATCAAAACGCTAGAGACCGTGGGAATGGAAGGAACCTTTATCAATATAATAAAAGCTATATACAACAAGCCTACAGCAAGCATTATGCTCAATGGGGAACAATTGGAAGCATTCCCACTTCGATCAGGAACTAGACAAGGCTGTCCACTCTCACCACTTCTATTCAATATTGTACTTGAAGTCTTAGCTGAAGCCATAAGACAAGAAAGGGACATAAGAGGGATTCAAACCGGCAAGGAAGAAGTCAAGCTATCCCTATTTGCAGATGACATGATCTTATACCTGAGTGATCCCAAAAACTCCACCAGGAAGCTCCTGGAACTAATTGAGAAGTTCAGCAGGGTGGCAGGATACAAAATAAATGTGCAAAAATCAGAGGCCTTCCTATATGCCCAGAATGAAAGAAGTGAAAAAGCCTTGAGAGAAACAATATCATTTATTATGGCCCCTAAAAAAATGAAATACCTTGGTATAAACCTAACTAAGGAGGTAAAAGACCTTTCCAATGAAAACTTTAAAACCCTAAAGAAAGAAAAAGCAGAAGACACCAGAAGGTGGAAAGACCTCCCTTGTTCCTGGATTGGCAGAATCAACATCGTGAAAATGACCATCCTACCAAAGGCAATATACAGATTCAGTGCTATACCAATCAAAATCCCAAAGCAATTCTTCAAAGAAGTTGACCAAACGATCTCAAAGTTCATATGGAGGCACAAAAGACCCAGGATAGCAAAAACAATCCTGAGTAACAAAAACACAGCTGGAGGTATAACCATACCAAACCTTAGTCTATACTACAAATCCATAGTTGTAAAGACAGCCTGGTACTGGCTCCAAAATAGACACACAGATCAATGGATAAGGATTGAAGACCCAGATATAAGCCCACAAAGTTACAGCCGTTTGGTCTTTGACAAAGGGGCCCAAAGAATCCAATGGAAAAAGAACAGCATCTTCAACAAATGGTGCTGGCAAAACTGGATCTCCACATGCAGAAGATTAAAGCTGGACCCGTACTTGTCACCATGTACAAGACTTAATTCCAAATGGATCAAGGACCTTGATATCAGGCCAGAGACTATAAAAACCATAGTTGAAAAGATAGGGAACTCCCTCGAGCTTATTGGGCTAGGCGAACAGTTCCTAAACAGACATCCAATGGCACAGTCACTGCTACCAACTCTCAACAGTTGGGATCTTGTGAAATTAAAGAGCTTCTGTTCAGATAAAGAGATTGTAACGTGAGCTCAAAGGCAACCCACAGAATGGGAGAAAATCTTCACTAACCACATATCTGATAGAGCTCTATTGTCCAGAGTGCACAAAGAACTTAGAAAGCTAAACACCAAGGAAACCAATGGCACAATTAAAAAATGGGCCCTGGAACTTAAAAGAAACTTTACCAGGGATGAAATTAAAATGTCTAACAAATATCTTAAAAAATGCTCCACTTCTTTAGCCATCAGGCTAAAGCAAATCAAAACTTCCCTGAGATATCATCTCTCCCCGGTCAGGATGGCAAAAATCCAGAATACTAACAATGACAAATGCTGGAGAGGATGTGGAGAGAGGGGAACTCTCCTACATTGCTGGTGGGAATGCAGGCTCATACAGCCACTCTGGCGAGCTGTCTGGAGATTCTTAAAGAAATTAAAGATTGAAATGCCATATGACCCTGCTCTTCCACTTTTGGGAATAACCCCCCATACAGCAGAGGTTCACCTCGATAGCACAAGCACGACCATGTTCATAGCAGCACTGTTTACAATAGCAAAGTCATGGAATCAGCCCAAATGTCCAACAGTTGACGAGTGGATAAGGAAACGGTGGTACATCTATACAATGGAGTACTACTCAGCCATCAAAAATGATGAATTACTGGAATTTCCCGGGAAATGGATGTCATTAGAAACAATTATATTAAGTGAAGTATCCCAGACCCAGAAAATTAAGCGCCGTATGTACTCCCTAATAGGTGGATCCTAGTACCAAACCCACCCAGCCCACCTAGAGACAGTAATTCCAAGGATTATGAACAGGTGGGATGGGGTAGGAGGGCCACACCAGAAACAAGGAGAGAAGGGACCATGTTACAGCAGGGAAAATAGGCCTCCACCAAGGACCCAAATAAGTAATGAGACATCTGATTAAGTTCACAGACTTTTGTTCCTGATCATTTACTACTGAGGGGGTGTGATCTCACCAGAAGAGGAGGGCATATAGTCTGGCAGATAAAAAGTAACAATTTTGCAAATGGGTGATAGACCCCTCCCTCACTGTGGTTTCCCACTTTTATTACATCTACCTTTCAATGTGCTTTTATCACAAGACCACCTAGAACTAGGCCAGCTTAGTCTCTCCCCATCTTGAAGCTCAGGGAAATTTGCGGAAGAGGGGGCAGTAAGAGTGTAAGAGCAAAAGGATGGGAGGAGCAATGATATGTAAGATACTCTATACTAGTTAGGGCTGAAGCAATCATAATTGGACTTTGCATGCCCTGCGCATTGTCCAACACACTGTTGACCTCACAAAGTCTAGCATCTGCTAAAGGCACCAAGATCCTTGGAGGTAAAGGATTGGCATCAACAGCAGTGTTCCTATACCTAAGGGGAACACGGGAAAGGGTTCGGGAAAGGCCACTGGGTCCTTGTATGTCATCGGAGAGGAGGGCCCAGAGGAAAATCAGACATGCACAAGAAAGGACTCTCTGGGAATTGGGGTGGGAGGCACTGGGGGATGGGGAGGGAGAGGGGTGTGGAGGGGGAGCAGGGGGTACGGGGGGAGGAGGAGGGAGGGAGGGAACTGGTGTACCTAATAAGTTTGTATGAGCTGAAATAAAAAAAAAATTCTGTTCTGATAGGATCACTTCCCTTCCACTTTCTAACTCTAGTCATTAAGGTTTCATCTGCATGTAATTATTTCTTCTGAGTTCCTGCTAGTCTATGAAGGAATGTTTGTATGTCAGCCATAAATGCAGGTCTGGTGAACATAAGTCTTTGCTAGAATCATAAGATAAGAGATAAAAGTTATACAACTTTGAAAAAGAAGAAATCAAGTTATCCCCATTCTCATATGACATAATCTTATACCTTAAATATCCTAAAAATTCTACCAGGAAAATCTTGTAATTAATAAATAAGTTCAGTAGACATTAAACTACACTATAAAGCCATAGTAATAAAAACAGCATGGTACCGGATCCAAAAAAGAGATACAGATTATAATTAGAGACCCAAATGTAAGCACACACACCTATAGTCAACTGATCTTTGACACAGGATACAAAAATTTATGTTCAAAAGTCAGTGGTCTTTCTATACACCAAGAATAAGCAAAGGAAGAAAGATCTGAGAGAAACAATATCATTTACCATTGCTCTTAAAAAGTGAAATGCCTTGAAATAAATCTAACCAAGCATGTGTAAGATCTGAACAATGGAAACTTCAAAAACTATAAAAAGAGATCTTTTCCATCAGGAGATGGAAAGACCTCCCATGTTCCTGGATCAGCTGAATTAACATTGCTAAAATGACCATTCTACCAAAAACAACATAAAGATTCAATGCAATTCCATCAAAACTCCAATCCAGTTTTTCACAGAAATTGGAAAGATGATCTAAAATTTCATGTGGAAGCATGAAAGAACCAGTATTAGCAAAAACAAACAATCCTGACTAATAAAACTCTATAGGAGGTATCACCATATCAGACATTAAACTACACTATAAACCCATAGTAATAAAAACAGCATGGTACTGGATCCAAAAAAGAGATACAGATTATAATTAGAGACCCAAATGGAAGCACACACACTTATAGTCAACTGATCTTTGACACAGGTGCCAAAAAAATTGAAAAAAATGTCAGCATTTTTAAGAAATGGTGCTTGGAAAATTGGATTTCCACATGCAGAAGAATGAAATTAGAACATTATTTGTCTCCATGCACAAAAATCAACTCCATATGGGTCAATAGTAGACCAGAGACTATAAAACTCCTAGAAGAAAAAATAGGAACATCATCAAATTGATTGGCATTGGCCAGCATTTCCTCAATAGAACCCCAAAGGCACAGAGAATATGTCCAATGCTAAGCAAATGGGATGATATGAAATTTAAAAGCTTTTAATCAGCCAAAGAGACCATTAAATGAGCAAAAAGTAGCCTACAGAATGGGAGAGAATAACTTCACTAATCACATCTGACAGAGGGCTAATAAAAATTAAATATCAAAGAAGTAAACAACCCCATTTTAAAAAATGAACTATGGAACTGAAAAGAAGCTTCTCCTAAGATGAAATTCAAATGTCTAACAAACATCTTTATAAATGTACCTCCCTAGTCATAAGGGACATGCAAATTAAAATTCACCCTGAGAGTTCATCTCATTCTGGTGAAAATGGCTAAGATCCAAAACACTAACATTAGCAAATGCTTCCTAGATATGGGAAAGGGAAACATTGCTGGTGGGAATATAAATTCACGTAATCCCTTTGAAGATCAATTTGGAGGTCCTAAAATAAAATTAAAAATTGAAATACCATATGACCCAGCTATACCACTCCTAGGGATATTTCCAAAGAATACTACATCCTGTAACAGAATCACATGTATGATCATGTTCATAGCTGCTCTTTTCACAATAGCAATGAAATAGAACTAACCTAGATGTCCAACAGTTGATAAATGGTTAATGAAAATGTACGTATATACAATGGAATACTATTCAGCCGTTAGGAAAGATGAACTAGTGAAATTTGGCAGTGAACTAATGAAACTGAATTAACTGAACATTTTAAAGCTGAACTATGGAAATTTTTAATATTGGACTTTGAAAAGTTTTTAAATTGAAATTAATATATTTTATAAGATGAATGTAATATTGTGGAGAAAAAGTCTGAAAGTTTGTAGTTTAAAAGTTATGTGCTTTGTGTCAAGTTTACAAGGGGTGAAGTGCCATAGTAAATTGAAGGCTTCAGTTCTGGAACCTTCCAGAATTCGTTGACTTAAACCCCAAGCAAGTCTGCAGAAGATTGTCTGATTGATGGGGAGACATAATCCATACTGGATGGGACAAGTTCCTGAGTAGGTGAATAAGACAGAGCTGGTTAAGGAAGTTGGTGTCCTTCTCCATACTTGACTGAACATGCTAGTTTGACAAATAAGGATTGTCCCTCTCTCATGGTCCTATGAATATGGTGTGCCCAGCTTCCTCTTCTCCTAGTATTGGTATGAGCTGTCATGCTAAGCTGGACAAGGAACTAGAACCAAGAATCATAAGTGAAAATAAAATCCCTTGTTCCCTTAAGCCATTTGGTTGTCAATTTATAGGCAATATGCAGAGTAACCACTTCTCCGATCTTTTCTGTTTCTTCATTTCTCTTTTGCAGAATGCAAAATGCACATCAGAACACATGAAATTTTTGTGAAGTCAAATGAACATACCTAGAACATGGTATGATGCAGATAGATATTCAGTGCAGCGCTTTTTACTGTTCCTTGGTTTGTGCTGTCCTCAGGCTAATTCATCTTCTTATGGTCGAAACATTTTCCTTAATTTTTATTGGTTGATTTGCTCTACAGTGTTCTCTGTCACTAACTGAAATTTTCATGTTATGTAGTCTGTTTGAAAATCTTCTCATGAAAATTATAATTCTACTATTACCTGTATTTCTTCTCGATTTTTCTTTATAATATCGACATGTAAGAATAAAGGGAAATTTCTGTCTGCTCTTCTCACTTTTTACAATAAACTAATGACAGAATGAATCAGGAAAAGGCAAACAAAACTATTGAACATGCACAGCTCAGCATAAGCTAGATCAGAGGAGTGTGGGAATCCACTAGTGGTCTATGATTTATAGGTTGTGGACCTCTTCTATAAGAAAGAAGGAGGACACTAGGGGATGGGGAGGGAGGAGTGAGGGGAGGGGGAGCAGGGAGGTTGAGGAGAGGAGGAGGGAGGGAGGGAACTGGTATATCTACTAAGTTTGTATGAGCGGAAATAATAATAAAAAATGTTAAAAAAAAACATTCAAGAATAGGAGGAAAGTCCAGAAATAAACCACATGTCAGAAAAAAAAAATTTAAAAAAAAGAAAGGAGGAAATGTAGACAACTTTTCAAAAGTAAATGGTAAAAGATGTTTATAAAAATCCCAGTGGTTTTGGACAGCATTAAGCCCTGTGGGCCTGCATAACAGAGCACTGCATGAACATGATTATGTGGCATCTCTGCCTTTCCTAAAGCAATTTCAGTTTAGTTTTTGAAAACTCAGAAAGGACCTAATGTGGTTATTTTTTCCTTGTCATTTTCCAACTGAAGGCAGTTGAGTGACTTGGCAGGAAAACTTCTGGTGCTAAAGTTCAAGGGACTTTGATTCTGGGGAAGGCCGCAAGGCCTCTTGGCTCATCAGAACAGGGGTGTGCTCCTTCTTGAACCTCAAATGGATGCTTTCTCTTCTTGCTCTGCCTGATTTCTCTCCATTTTGGCCATGCTTTTGGTGTCATTTTCACCGTGCATTTTTTTTTTTCTTGTAGAAATCAGGTTTAAATGTACTTTCTGCTGACTGTGCATGCTTTCAAAATACATTCCTGCAGGCTACACAGGTCCTTCTCAAGGGTGCTGACTCTCCCAACTTCACAGTTGTGTGCTCCTTCCTTCTCATGTGTTACCAGCTAATGCCAGAACCCTGCTCTTCCACCTACACGTCCATCACTATCTTTTTGAGGTCCTAAACAAAGAAAGTAGGTAAATCATGTAGGCGAGTTGTTCCTCTTCCTGCCCAATGGGCTGCATGTGGAGTCTATCTCAGCACTCCTTAGCTGCAGAGCTGCTGAGTGTTATTAATCTGTGAAACATCCAGGAAGTATTTGTTAAGACAACAAGACAGGGTAGATTGAGAGAGTGAAGGAGACTCACAAAGCAGGAAAGTTACAGTGAGGGACTTAACAGGTGGCCAACGAACTATAACTAGAACAAGCAGAAAATTAAAGATAAGATTAATGGTCTTAAAGTAACACATATGAGGAATTAATGATTTTTCCCTCTTCTTTGTGGATGTGAATTTGAAATTATTAGATTAAATATTTAAGGGCATTCATACAGCGTTCCTTTCAGTTATTTCAGTTAACATAATATTAACTGATAAAAATAATATTAATAAGAAGTTTTTTTTAAGTTTCCTTGGCTTGAGAGATGGAAAGATGGTTTAATTGAAAAAGATATATGCTCATGAACCTGAATTCAATCTCTTGAACCCATGTAAAATGTGGAAGAGGAGAACCAACTTAGGAAAGTTGTCTTCTGTCTTTCAAGGCAAACATGTATACAGATACACATATTCAGATGCATATGTAGGCACATATGCACACATGCAAATGATATAAAAATGATTTTGAAAAGCGTTTCTCTTCCTTGGTTGTTAATATATATGATCACACTTTCGGCTTTGTCCAGAGCAAACTGGGTTATGCCCATTCTGTGAGTGTGCTTGCTCTCTGTCCACAGTGTCTCTGCCTAAATGAGTTTCATGACCACACTTTATGCCGCTTTATCTAGATGCTGCATATCTGTGCAATTGCCCTGGTGTATCAATCATCTACCTAACTGCACACCAATGGAGAAGGCTCTAAGCAGTCAGGCAAGCACAAATAGGAATTTTATGTGGAACAAATTACTGTGTGTTCCTGAAGTCAATAATAATCACTTCTGTGCTAAAGATTCTGGATCCCAATCAAATAACAAATTCATTTTTTTCTTCTCTGGTCAGAATTAACTTATGAGCAACAGTACCCTCCCATCATATTTCCTCTCTTCTAAGAACCAAAATTGCCAAGAGAGCAAGTTAATGATATATCAAAGTACACATTTTCTAAGTAATATCTAAATTCTCATCTCATTCCTCAGTAGTGTATGCTCTTCTGGTAGTGAAATTATCAATACCAAAACTTCTCCTAACAATAGCAATATATGCTTGAAGAAGGTCCAAATATCTCAATAACATGACAGGTTTGCAGTGGAGTTAATTAACCTACCTCCAAAAATATATGGTTATTTTAATATATGGTTTAAATATATGGTTATTTTTTTCACAATGATGTCACTTCTGTATCTCTACCAGCAACCTCATGGACATTTCTTCAAAACAATGAGCTGCTCTCCCTGTCCATCAAACACAATTCTCTTTCCTTTAAGCAGATGTGCCTCTGTGTCTCAGAGAAAACATGCATAAAATTTTTCTTCTCATGTTTCAGATTTGAGTCCGTTTATTTATTTTCGACTCTCTGTGATTGCTTTATGTGAAACCAGAATAATACCTCACGCATCTCTCCTGTTGAGTCCTTTTAGAAGTCAAATATCAGCAGCCATCTTCCCTTCTATTGCTATTTATTCACTCTCACATTCCAAATGGATACTGTCTGTCAATCCTTCAAATTTCCTTTTAAAGTCCTCTTGACTGAGGGATTGTACAAGGTATGTTAATCTTTGCACAGTCACTTACCTAGAGCCTTTTATTTAGGTTTTATGAATCTAATGGTAAAACTATTGTAAACTATTGTACTTTTTTTAACCCCATGGAATTGATCTTTTAAATCTTACTTCTCTCTTTTTCTAGTACACAGTTCAAATATAAAGAAGAAAATTTAGTTCTCCTGTGTCCTCATGACTTTGACACCTACAGAGGACTTTGAAGTCACAGTAGATGGGTTTTAGATTTACACTGAAGTAGGTGACAGAGTAAGAGCCCTCACTGACAGGAGTCCATCAATCAAGATGCACCTTGATGATGAAGTCGGATTTGGAAATTTAAGCACTAGTTGATAGTCTCAAGACATTAAAAATGTCTCCTCTCCTAAAGACTCAGGTACTAACTTGGTTTAAATGTCTTCCCCCACCTGTCTGCATCCTGCTGCCTCTTCTTTTTTGTTGCTGTTTTCAGTGAAATCTAAACGTCCATTAAAAAAGTACTAAGGGAAAAAAATAAACTAGAGGCATCTATTTTCAAAGCACAAAAGTCATTGAAAGTTGAAGAAATAAGATGTGTTTAGTATCTTACTTTATGACAACCAAAGATTATATGGAGCAAAATGAAAATGAAATAAGGTATTTTTATAAAAATTGGGTAAAATTTTACATGTGATTCCAACCTATTATTAAAATTTTCTAAACCAGACAGGAAGTTGAATGCAGACAAGAACAGCACTCAGAGACAGTGACATTTCCTGACAGAGCAATTCTTTGCACATCAGCAGTGCTAATTAAATTCAATCTGAAAGAGGCAGTTTAACCCATTAACCAAAGGAAAGTGGTTCCTATAAGACCAACCACCTAAACATTCATTTGACTGCTAATCCAACTTGGCCATGTGTACTTAAATTGTACAATTAATATATGCAATGGCGAATGCCTGAATGATAAACACCCATTTCTCATCAACACTCTAGAATGATTTGTGTGTGTACACATACAAATGGAAGTATGAGTTATTTTTATTTGGGGACCACATGAAACAATACAGGTGTTCCTTTAATTACCTTCACATTTTGATTAAAGATAAGCTTAGTCAAGTGTAGTGAGACATGCATGGAATCCCAATTCTTGGGAGTCTGAAGCAAGATGGTTGAAGGTTCAAGGCCAACCTGGGCATATAGCTAGATACTGGTTCAAGAACAAACAAGAAAAAGATCCAAAATGAGATCATCCATCCATAATGCAATATTTTGGGTAACCTCAGTATGTATCACCAAAAAACAGATCATTTTTCAGGTGATGCTTTTTGTTTATAGAACACAAATCAAAATGATTATTTGAGGCAGAAAACATAATTAAATTATTGCTTGGATGTTGAACACAATTAAATTAAAAAATATAGCATCAACCCTGAGAAATCCTATCAGATGCCTTCTGCCTTCCATCTTTTACCTGAGTAAGGGCAGCTTCCAGGACCAGAGTTCTGGTCCAGTGATCTCAGAAACATCATAAATTCCACCCTGCCTCAGAATTGGGACAGATGAAAAGATATCATAAAGAATGGATTCTCTATAAAGATAGGAAAGTAGGGTAGGTTCTCTTTAAAGATAACAGTAATTAAGCAGGGTTTCTAAGGAAGTATTTAATGAAATCCATTATAAAAACAAGTCCTTCAACTCTCTTAGCCCAAACAACAAACTGTTGCTTAACTAACCCATCTCAAATTTATTCATGAACAAAGGCCACATTAGGCAACTATCAGAGAGTGGTTTATAGAATGGGTAGGGGTGGAGGGAAGACAGAAAGCAGAGAAGACTCCTTTACTGGGTCTTGAGGTTTTATTTCTCAACTGGTCTGCCTCCTTTGCTATTGTATAAAGGACAACAACCAAAAAAATAGGAAGCAGCGCTGTCCTATTTTGAGCTATTCATAATCAAATTCTTGATAACCACTTCAGTTTCATTTTATTTGAATCTACATAAAAGTTTTTTGAATCTTTGATTAGACCAAGATTTCAAATATTCTAGTATCCATAGTCAAACTTTTCTTTCAGGAATTGTTTATGGACTGGAGAATTGATGGCATTTTAAAATAGGTCTTGTCCAACTTTTTCTTCTGCTGAAGCATGTTAGAACAAGTCTTCATTCTGAGTATCTTCTTATAGACTGCTTCAGCCTTTTACCCACTTGTAACATAATAGGAGAGTCTGTAGGGCAGGCAGACTCTCTGAGATCTTCTCCAAATAATGCCACATGGTAACAGATCATAGCAGAATTTGCCTTTCCTGGGTAATTTGCCAATTTCCTTCACAAATACTATGTCCAGATCAGTCAGGAACAACCAATGAACTAACTCTATATCTGAGATATCAAGATTTGTGGCTGGTAAGGACTGAAGGCTCATGAATGACATGAGGTGACACCTTTGAGGTTCCTTATTGATAAGAGCAGGTCATCCAAATAAGCAGCAACCAAAAAGACTAGAGAGAGGGGACCATGTAACAGCAGAGAAAATAGGCTTCCATCAAGGACTGCAAGTAAGCAATGAGACATCTGGTTAAGTTCACAGACTTTTCGTTCCTGATCATTTACAACTGAGGGGGTATGATCTCACCAGAAGGGGAGGGCATATAGTCTGACAGATAATAAGTAACCATTTTGCAAATGGGTGATTGACCCCTCCCTCACTGTGGTTTCCTACTTTTATTACATCTACCTTTGAATGTACTCTTATAACAAGACTCTAGTTTAACAGCTTTTTATCTCTGGCCGGGGGGTGACATCCAATACCCATCAGGATGGAGTGAAGGGCTATTGCAGGAGCAGCAAAACCCCAAAAGAAAATCAACAAACCATAATCCAGAACTTCAGAGACTCTATATCAACCACCTAGTACTAGGCCAGACTAATCTCTCCCCATCCTGAAGCTCAGGGACATTTGCGGAAGAGGGGACGGTAAGAGTGTAAGAGCACAAGGATGGGAGGAGCAATGATATGCAAGATACTCCACACAAGTTAGGGCCGAAGCAATCATAATTGGACTTTACATGCCCTGTGCAATGTTCAACACACTATTGTCCCACAAAGTCTAGCATTTGCTAAAAGCACCAACATCCTTGGAAGCAAGGGATTGACAGCCAAAATAGTGTTCCTTTGCTTAAGGGGAACACAGGAAAGGGTTCAGGGAAATGCCGCTGGGTCCTTGTACATCATCAGAGAGGAGGACCCAGAGGAGAGTCAGGCATGCACATTAAAGGATTCTCCGGGGATTGGGGGAGGGGAGGTACTGGGGGTGGGGAGAGAGGGGTGAGGAAAGGGAGAGCAGGGGAGTCGGGGGGGGGAGAAGGAAGGAGGGAGGGAACCGGTGTACCTACTAAGTTTGTATGAGCGGAAATAATAATAAAAAATGTTTAAAATAAAAGACTTCCTTGGACAAATTTCACTGTTGACTAGGCAGAAATGTAAAGGGCTATTCGAGGATTTATAACCAAAATACCTTGGATGAGCACCTAGAAATAAATTTACCTAACATATAGAAGGCAAATTTTTCCATATAACTTTTATTTTTCAGTTAGAAATGTCTTCATTCAGGGAAACAAGATCTTACTCTGTTTATATTTATTAAAATACAATTTTCTAAGCAGAGTGTTATAAGAAGGAGGGAGGCAAAGAGAACATTAAAAAAGACTGCAGAAAACCTTATAACTCAGTAAAACATCAGTAGCTCTGACAAGTGAGTCGGCAAAAGTTAAGCAAACAAACTGTTTCAGTGTAACTGATAATACATACAGCATAAAAGAATTCATAGTAGATGCCTGGAGGCACACTAGTAAATTTCTTGTCTCCTCAGTTTATATATGAATTCTTGTCCTTTGTGCATTTGGTTTAATTGGCATTATATATTAATATATGGGCCAATAAGGACAGAGCTTAACTTTAGCTGTATACCTCTGTTGATGGTAATAAGCAATATGCATGTATTCCAAGGCTAAATGCAAATAACTTTTATAATAAAATGCAAATGAGGTTTCAAAATAAGTGAATCAGGATTTGAAGAATAATATTAATTCATCATTAACAGGTAATATGTGGGACAAGGATATGACTTACTGGGTGAGAATACTTGCTTGTAGAACAAATGATATGTATTCAATCCCTGGAATCTACGTAAAGATAAAAGATGAGATTTACCTACAAGTTGTCCTCTAAACCTGCCTATATGCATTTGACATGCACATGCTTGTAGTCATGCACACATAAACAAGCACACATGAAGAATGAGTAAATAAATATAGTGAATAATTATATGAAAAGAAAGAATCAGTGGTAACTACAATGATTCATTTCTTCATGTGGTACTTTATGATATTTAAATATTATTTTTTCTCATATTATATTGTATGCAACACAATATTGGAAAAATACCATGGAAATAATTATAAATTTTACTTTCATATAAATTAATAAATATACTTAGAGCTTAAGATGACCCAGCCATATAGATCTAGGTGCTAAGATATTAATCTGGAATATATGGATTGTTCTGGAAAATTGAATAAAGTGGTGGTGGCTCTCCCTGGTGTAATGTTATCAGACAGTCACAACACAGTATGGAAAAAAAGGAAATGATAAGCACAGAAGAGGATCCAAAATCATAGGACACTCAAGGTCAAAGGTCCAGGATATGTATTATTAACATTCTAAAGAAAGTACTTACTTCCCATTGTTTAGATGGAAATCATTAAAATCAATACAAGATTCAATTATAAATACTAGTCAAAACAAAGAAAAAGATGTACTGATCACAGCAAAGGCAGTTGGGATTTCAGACCAGGACAAGGAAAGTCTCTTCATTCTGGGCCAGTAGTCCTTTTGCTTACCTAGAACTCACCCTCTTCTGATCCAGAATTCCTGCCCCAAGAGTCCCAACCATATTAGAGCACATGTTCAGTTCCCTTCCCTGAGCTCATCTTACTTTATAGGCAGGAAGAGGCATGGACACATCATGCATGTTCGTTGGCATAGTCATATGCATATGTGTGCAAAGTATAGACAGCTCTAGGAGAAAAGAAGATATAAAATTCAGAGAAGCCCAGGCATTTTAAGTTTCAACTATTTCCTGAGGTTATGTTTGAGGTATGTTTATATAGGGAAAAGGATTAAAATACTACATTAGCAATCTGTGTGTTTCAATCAACACTTAGATGTTGAATTCCTGTGGTATATGGACCTCCTGTTGTCTTATATGAGGGTCAAAAAATGTTAGGAGACATATTCATGCAAATGGGAACATATTTCAAATACAAATTCATAAATAAACAGTTGATTTTTTTTATATTGAGAGATGGAAAGTGGGAATGATAGAAAGTTTTCTGTAGTCCGAACTCACCTGGAAATCCACTATGTAACTGAGGTTGACCATGAACTCTTGATCTTTTTGCCTCCATTTCCTAAGAGCAGAAATTAAAAGCAAGTACCACCCTCCTGAGCATAGATTTTAATCTTTAACTTTTAAAATGTATTCAAATCTCCATGTGTAAATACATCTGGTATTTTAGCTGAGAGATGAGAGAGATGAGACTGATATTGTTTAAACTAACCTTTTTTTGGAATTATGCTAACAAAGATATTAAGAGAATAGAACTAGACAAATAAGTTTGTGATTTTTATGAGTTCATGGAATAAAATGTATAGATGTCCAATACTCTAGACAATCTTTGATCTCTGGAGGCCTCTTTGATTGAATTCTAAAATACTTGGAAAATGAAGTAGTAAACAGTAAGGTTAGCCAGTTTTCTCAAGAAAAATTATGAGAGGTGAAATTAATTTCCCTTTATTACAGAGCTCATTGGAATGGTTCAGCAAGGTATTTAGTTCAGTTTCTCTTGACAGTCTGTCATGAATAAATGAAAGAGTGCATATTCAGAGTGCTAGTAAAGATAAGAGCATTCACATCTGCTTGAACCAACCCCATGACTGAGTTCATTAATAGCGGGCCATTAAACTTAGAGATTTAATCTGATCTACATTCCTACTGACAGCACATAAAGAAACATTGACCATGCATGCCAAGTTTATGGTTGACCCCCAACTTGGACTAATGAGCCCTTCAGTTCTATAACTGAAGTCGCAAAGAACTTGAAATGATGAGGTTACAAATAAGAAACTGAAGCCCAGAACAAGGCGACCAAGTGGGTCTGATTGATAGAGCCTAATTTAAAATTGCTGTTGCATGCGTGCAATTCAGTCTTGTCTTTCAATTCTGCCAATTAAATGTAAAGTTAGACATCAGTTTATTTCTAGCCTAGTTTCATTTAGATTTTTTTCCTTTTTCTTTGCCATAAAAAGGAGAGGAGATACTGAAGTAGTGATGGTAAAATACAGGGATGAAAAAGTATCACTTTTCTAGATGGCTTACAGGAGTAGCTCTGTCTCTTTCAGGAGTGGAGGAGAAGTCTTATCTAGAATCTTCTATGTCAATGATCATTCCTCTATTTCCTTTGTATTACAGTTTGCCCATATGTGGCTGATAAATTCATAATCAAACAGCTAAGGGGAGCAAGGGAGTTTTATTATTGCCTGCAGTTTTCTGTTACAGTTCGTGGTTCAGCTTGGCAGGAAAGTTCGTACCAACACCAAGAACTGAGGGAACCGGACATGGTATATCCACAGAGAGTACTGAGAGAAGAGCAAACCTCACTTGCCAGACAGCAAGACTGCCAAAGAACAATGAAGTATGCCAAACTACTGAATCGGCTTCCTCCATTTTTCTCTCTCTGATCAGGGAATGATCCCACCCACCATCAGCTGGGTCTTCAGGAATCAATTAGATGCTATCCTGTAGGGTTCCTTAGGACTTGCCATAACTACTAATGCCTCATCAATGTGCCCAAGCTCAGCCTCCAATTGTCAAGCTCTCATTTGTATCTAATTAGCGCACTCTGTGATTGTAAAATTAGTATCAGTAGAGTATTCCAAATATAAAGTTAAATGCAAAGATCAGAGTGAAAAAATTCTTTTCACGGAAAGGTCCACTGCTGCTGCTCCCCATATCTGTCCATTTCCTTATGTAGGAATTTAGTATTTAGTGTTTATGGATCTCAGTTGGTCACGGACAACTGGCACCACAAATAGCAACAACACAGAAAAAGAGAGGCTACTGTGTAATCCATACACTGAAAAGTGACCACATAGTGATTTACTTCTGATCAGCACAGGTCTGCATAGGTTCTTACCTTTATAGTGATGAGGGAATGGATACTCATTGGGACTTTAGTGTCTTACCCAATCACACAGCGATGATCAACAGAACAGGACTGTGAACTCCGGCTCACAACTCTTAGGCCTACTGTTCACTGATTCATCTCCTCTGTGGTGCAAGACCGCTATTTGAGCTCTACTCAGACAGCACAGGAATTACACAAATTCTAAGATAGACTCTTCAGAAGAGAATAAATGGTTTTATATTTCCATTAAATTCCCATGTAGTTCAGATTTTTGTTAAAAAGAATACCAAAGGAAAGTTATTGCTATCAGGAGGTCAGTAATTCTCATAAAATACTCTATTTATATTGATTACATATCCTAAGATGATGTTTTTCAATATTGAGGCTACAATATGATTTTATGTTATCTATGGAATTTGAATATATATACATAAGTCTTGAAAGTCAAAATCTATTTGTTTATGTTTATATTAACTAGAAATACATATGGTGTAAATTGGATGTCATAATATGCATAGTATATTACAAATTAGGATTATATGATATACTATACATGTAACATGTCTATATAAATACTTTTTTCTCTTTTCCATGTATATATGTTGGTGATGTTCATGTGTGTATTTATGTGCTTGCATGTATGTAGGTGCACATGCATATATAGGTATATGTGAGTGTGGATACATGTGAATGCTTATTTATGCATGTGTGGAAGCTAGAGGTTGATGTCAGGAATCATCCCTGATTACCCTCCCACCTTGAGGCTGGATTTTTAATTAAACTCAGAGATCACATATAAGGTTAGTATGACTACCTAACTTGCTCAGAAGATCCTTAGTCTCTGCTTTCTAAGGGTGGAAATACACGTGGATCACTGCACCTATTCAGCATTTAAAAAGATTCCAGTGATCAGAACTGCTGTCCTCATGCTTGTGTAATAATTGCTTTAACCACTGAACTACCTGTTTTGAATTAGAAATTCTATTATTACAAGACACATATATACATTTTGAAAGCACAAATTCCACTTTTTAGCATGAATAGACCTTAACTATTTAAAAATTAAAGAATTTAAATAATCCAACAATTTTTTGTATTCAATTGTCAATGTTGCTTATTCATGAAATCTCTCATATTCACTTCAGAAATTTAATATGTTCGCTGAGAGCCTGGAGCAATGGCACACATTTTTACTCTACATTCTTGTGAATCTGAGGCTGTAGAATAACCTGAATTCATAGCTTTAAGAATGACTAGTGTAGCAAAAATTATTTCAAATAAATAAATAGGCAAATAGAAAGTTCACTGGGAAGTTCAAGTATAGTTGACCTCTGACCTTTGCTTTGAAAGCATAGTTGATTATCTAATGAGTGAGTTATTTTTCACAGTTACAGAAACAAAAGGAAAGCAAATTAAACTCACAAAAGACATTTAATCGTCATGTCTTGCTTTGAATATTTAATCAGATTTGAACATGAGAATGAAGGTGTCATGTATCTGCTTTTATGAGAAGTAGTCCATATTTTCCTCATGAGAGGTAGAGCTTGGTTCACTTCTTATACAAACTTCCTGAGCAGAGGATGGAAGCCACCAGTTCTTTCCATGTGTTGTAAATATTGGTTGTCTTATTTAAAAAAAGGAAAGCTAATACTTCTGCCAAGTCCACAAAATACATTCTGCTAATGAATGAAATAATTGTAGGTAGAGTTGGAAATAAAACTCTAGGCAACACATTTATTAATTCTCTGTAAGTAAAATCAAAGATTAATTCAAGTTGAACAAGAGTCTGGGTCTTTTAATATTTTTAAAATGACTTAACTCAGGAGATATGATGATTTTTATTTGAAATCTTTATTTCAAAACTGAAGGGAGAAAGAAGATGCATTTAATAGAAAGTGAAATGTAAGGAAAATGAGCTTCACATCTCACATATATTGGTATAAAATAATCCATTCCTTCATCCTTATTTCTACCAAAGATTTGTACTTTATGAACACATGAAATGTGTTCTTTATGCTTAAGTTATGTTTTCCATAGATACATTAAAAGCAGAGAAAATTAGTAATAGAATTTTTGAGGGGGCATTATATTATCTTTTATAAGTAATTTAACTCACTTCATTGAAGAGATTTTTTTTCTAAGGATAGCTTGTTTTAGTCATTTGTGTAAATCCTGAATGAATGCTCCCTGAATTGAAATTATAGATAGTGGCACTTATAACTAACTGTTCCTTAAACATTGCTAGTGACTCTGGGCTCATATTCCTGGCCAGTATAAACTATGACATTTTTGTTAGCAGTCTTCTTATTACACCACTTCGTGAAAACCAAAAAGAAACCAAGGCCAGATGCATAATTGTTCACACATTTTAAAAAAGAAACTTGGGCTGGAGAGATGGTTCAGGGGTTAAGACTTTGGCGGGTAAACAAAATGTCCTAAATTCAGATCCCAGGTCCCACTTAAAAAATATCAGACAGAAATAGTAGTGGCCTGAACATCTGGCCATGATGGGCAGAGCCTGGGAAATCCCAGAGTGAAGCAAAAAGGAGGTAGAAGCTATCCAGGATGATTCCTAAAGTCACCTTCTACATGAACACAGTGCCCTTTGACACACATGCTACATACACATTAAAAATAATAAAGTCTTTTTTTTAAAAAAAGAAACTTGTCAATGGGAAGAAGAAATTTACCAAATATTTTTAAATCATGAAAAATTTGCAAGTAAAATTGCTAGCAGTAGTACTAGTCTCTAACCTAAAGTAGAAAGATGATGTTGGAAACAAAAGGACCTATTTTAGCTGAAAATCTGCCCTGTGTCATATTCAAGAATGTATGTATTAGCCCATTTTTCACGGTTATATATCCCTAAGATGGAAATTTCCCAATTACCTGTTTCATGTGGCGTGAAATCCATTTACAGAGAATTAAAATGAATTGTTCATATACTAGCAGCTGTTAAACTCCAGGGCAATATGATTCTAAACCTGTGCTCTTTTCAAGTTCCCATGTAGTTTTTCCTTAATGTGCAGATGGTTCTTCATCTTCATTGAATAATATATTGAATAAAAACAAATAAAGTTTAAGTTTTCCTTTTATTCTGGATTTAGTAAATATACCTGTATACTTGTAATTCTGGGAATAAATGTCAATATTATTCCTGAAGGATTAGATCTCATTCCTCCTACCAAAACAAAGCCGAACATTTTAGTGATATTGATTTACATATTTAGTTGTGTTTCTAATTTTCAATCTTCTGTTGCTGGGCTCAAGTTCATGTGCACTTCTACAAAATGCTAGTTCTTAGGGATGAGATCGGTGGGAAGGAAATGGAATTTTTTCAAGGATAAGCATGTTAAACACAGCATTAATCATCTAGGTTTCCCCCATCACTTTCTCTCTTCTCTCTCTCTCTCTCTCTCTCTCTCTCTCTTTCTCTCTCTCTCTCTCTCACCTAACTAGGACATGGTAATGTCAGCCTCCTGAGTGTAGTTCCTGTAATTCTTTGGACAAATAAATTACATTTACATTTCTACAAGTTAAAACTCCCAGTAATTTACATGCTCTCTGTTAATTGATATACAGATTGAAGAATAAGGAGGGACACTGCACATTCTCAATCATTTATAGTTCACATCATAACTTTTTTTCAATTTTAGAATGCCCAGAAGGCATAACTTCAGTAAGTATAATTGCTAAAGAAGGGGCCACTGTTTAAAATATTTGCATGTCAAAGATAAACTTACACCAATGTGTTAAGAAAATAGCTACTATGCTAGTTACTACTATATTTTTGTTCGCAAAAGAACTACTTCCTCTTCTCTAAGCAAATATCCACAAGGAAGTCATCTCCACTTAGTCTTGAGAAGAATGCATCATTTCTTTTGCCAGAGCAAATATATGAGATGACTCAACAGGTCAAAGCTTTGCAAGTCTGCTGCCCTGAGATGAGCCTCATAACCCACGTGTGACCATGGGACCATTTCTGTTGCCAGGTTTGCCTTCTAGGTGCCAGGTTACCTGAAATTCTCGAGATTAAACTTGGCCACTGAGCATGTTTGTGAGAGATTATCTTGATTATATTGATTGATCTGGGAAGATCCAGGTCACTTTGAGTGGGAACATTTCCTAGAAAGGGAAGTCATGCCTCTATGCAAACTAAGAGAGCTGAGTCCCACCAAGCTTCCTTCTCTTGTTGGGGACACCCTGTGCTTCAAGTTATTGCCACTGTAACTTCCTGCAGAGATGGAAGCTGGATGAAGTCACCTGGAATTATGAGCCAAATAAACCTCTTCTCTACTAAGTTGCTTGTGTCAGGAATATGTAATGAAACTGCAATAGGAGAAGCTTGGAGATTCCACTCCACAAAGTTGTCCTCTGATTTCTACATATGCTCTGTGGCATATGCAAGCAAACACATGTATTATAAACACACACACCCATATATGTTATGCATATATACATAATAAAAAATAACAATTTTAAAATGATTTGAATTTATCCATAGTACTCACACTATGTAGAATATTTTTGTTCTAATGTCTGCTTTAATTTTCTAATGCTATTTCTTAACTCAGTGTTTCTTGAATATGGTCCATGGATCATCAGAATCTTACTCATTTAATTAATACAGTATCATCATTATCATCTGCTTTTACTACTAAAACTTTCTTTTTTTTTTTCTTCCTCCCCACTTTTCTCCCCTTTCCTCTTTTTCTTCCTTCTCTTAGGGGATTCTTCCTCATGTCCTTTTTCTCCCTGTTCATCTTCTTTGTTTTCTTTCTCCTTTTTCTTTGAGTTCTTATCAACACAGTTCATGACTTCCTGTAAATATGGATAACATTAGTCATGAGCCTACTGAACATAGTTAAGTTGTGTTAACTGAATCTTAGCTTATCAACTTATTTAAGCATTAATCTTTCATTAGTTCATCCATCTAAGGAGCATTAATGTCTGTTTTGCCCTTATGACAAAACTGAGTTTTAGTATAGATTGTCAATAAAAATATTAGGGTCCAAAGGGATGAGTAAAGAATCTGGTTTATGGTGTAAACAGAATGACTATCAACAAATATGAATATAAATCAACATGATATATGTTTTATAATCAATATTTCTGCAGTTTTCACTTTTAAAATTTATTTTTAAGTTTTCATACAAGTATGAACTGTATACGTACTATATTTTGAACATATTCTCTACCCACTGCTCTACCAACCTTTTCTTGCTCTATTTTTATGAAATATAAAGTTGTCTCCTTATTAAATATGCAAAGAATATATAGACTTTTTATTTGACTTTTTCATGACCATGCATTTCCTATATATAACTTTTAAATCTTTTTTTACCTGCAATAAAGCTGGGTTGTTTACCTAATTCAATGCAAGTTAATGTTTCAATATTTATATATTAATTCCAATTGAAGAGCTACTACCTTGAAAGAAATAAGCATGATAAAATACATTAGTTATAATCTAGGGTAGATTTAAGAAATAAACTTTAAAATGCCTGTGTATTTCTTCTACTAGTATATAGAGGGCTTCCATTAGTAGGATGACTTTTAACTAGAAGGATATTACTATATTTTTGTCAATAAACTTCTTTTCTTTCATTAAGTGCATCTTACTGAAATTCCCAGAATGCACCAGAGATGAATTTCCAATGAGGCATCCCAACTGCTAAATATATTCTCTCTTGTGATGGAAGCTTTAACTTAGAGAAAGAGATAGAGGCAGGTCATATACCAGAGGTAGATCTTCTGTCCCCTTAACAGTCAACTTTCTTACCTTACCCAAAATGCTTCCTTCAGCTGTGAGTCCATGAATGCTTAGAAATCTGATATGCCTAAATTCATTGTGTTGCAAGATGTATCTTCTCAGTGGCAGACTGAGATCTCAAGATTGTTATAGCAGAACTACGTCCTGATTGACGCAGCTGTCCACCACCAAGAACACTGGAACAAACATATTCATGCTGATCATACACACAGATCCTAAACCAACTGATGTAACCTTTTTTGCTTTCCTAATTATTCTGATCAAGCTTTTCCACCATGCACAGCTTACACAAGAAGCCGCAGCCTCATAAAGTGGCCAGAAAATGCTGGTCAGCTTAAAACAGGTCAAGTACTTAAGTGCTCCTTAAGCAAAGAGAATAGAAAACATAGAAGCCAGATTCTGTGTAGTTTTGCTGCACAAAAGAATCTTAGGCTTAATCCTGTAATTCAAAGTAAAAGAAGAGAATAAAGACCTAATAAAACTTTTTCTATAGGATCTTCTGTGTATTGATACTGTGGTTGTGAGAAAAAACAACTTTTCCCTTAACAACTCAATAAAATGATCTGAGCCAGTTAGGAGAAAAAAAAATACAGTCCCTTTTTACTGTTTTTAAAAGAGAACATTTAAATAACTCTCATCCACTCTCCCTCTATACCTGGCTCCCTCCCACCACCACCCAAAAGCTCTTGACTCTGTTCTGCACTTCATATTTTGAAGCAACTATCCTTTTCCCTCAGTTGCTGTTACTCACTGGAAATCAACCAATTTCAAATCACTGGTTTGACTAGTGTCTACAAAAGACACATAAAATCGAAAAGCTAATTCAAATAGCAACTTTGAATTGAAGATTCTATATTATTGTTCTAGACATTCTTCAGTTTTGGGTCTGAGGGGATTCACTTCTGACTGAAGCTCTCCATTTTCTTGAAACCAGCTGTTAAACCAAGTCAGTGATCCTGTCTTTTCATGTTACAATTCTCCAATGCTAAAGACCTTATTAAAGCAATTCCACTGATTTCTTCAAACTTCAACCTATCCCCAAACTCCCCATGAGAAATCTTTACACGTAAAAATAGCATTAAAAGATTTAGGTGAGCAAAGTCCTATCCATTTGGGGTCTGTTATCTCTAGTAGCAGAAAATTTAAAATTTTTTTATTATTTATTCAATTGTGGGTATATGCATGTGTGCGTGTGTATGTGTGTGTGTGTAGAACCACGGACGAATTCGGGAACCACCATGGACCGCCTCCACCTCCTCCTTGTCCACTCTGCCCCGGGATTCACAGGCTCCGCCCTGCCAGGACCAGAAACGCAGGCCGCCTTTGCTTCCGCCTGGCGTCTATACGTGGGGTCTAGGATCCGAACTCAGGACCTTCCGCCTGCAAGGCAGAGGCTTAACCCCTGAGGCACCTCTCCAGCCTCCCAAATACAGAAAATTTAATAGAACAGTATTTAATAGAGGAACTTTCCAGACTGGTGTCAAATGTTTAAGTGCCAACCAAGGTTAAAACAAGTGATTGTGAAATATCTTTCCGCTTTACCCCATTCTGGAGTGTGGGTCTTAAATAACTTCTACAGGTCTAGGTGGTGGAGGTGTAGTTCAGACTTGGTGATATTAGGATGGTAGAGTATTTGGGGAATAGAGCCTGGTGGAAGGTCTTTAAGTTATTGGGGGATCCTAGTCTCTTCTTCTCTGTCTCTTCCCAGCAAGGGATTTTGCACTTTCCCACACTGTACCCCCCTTCTCCCCGCTCACCACAATGCTGTGTTACCTCAGAATTGAAGAAATAAGTCAAGTAATCATGAACTAAAACATCTAAAATTGCAAGTCAGGATAAACTTTTTTGTAAACTAATTATCTTGGGTTTTTGTTGTAGCAATGGAAAACACATACCTAAAGCCAACATCAATTCCATTTGAGTCAGATTTTTATGAGGCAAAGATACTTTTTTGTTTTGTTTTTCAAATCAAAGATGTTTACTAAAATTGTTGCACTTTATAAAAGATCATATATCTTTTTAAATTTTTTTATTATTTATTTAATTGTGCATGTATGCATGTGTGCGCCTGTGTATGTATAGGTGTGTGTATGTGTAGAACCACGGACGAATTCGAAGGGAACTACCATGGACGCCTCCACCTCCTCCTTGTTTATTCTGCCCCGGGATTCACAGGCTCTGTCCTGCCAGGACCAGAAACACAGGCCGCCCCTGCTTCCACCTGGCTTCTATACATGGGGTCTAGGATCCGAATTCAGGACCTAACGCCTGCAAGGGAGAGGCTTAACCCCTGAGCTACCTATCCAGAGATTTATTTTGATCCCAAAAGATCATATATCTTGAGGCATCAAAATATTTTGTAGCAATATACAAAAAGTATAAACTAAATCTTAACAGGACCAACTCAGTCAGTTTTAAAATCTCCTCCTCATAAAAAAAGTTCATTAAAAAGTCAGGAACTGATATACAAGACTGATAAATGCTTGACATTCATTATGATATATTGTACTCCTATAAAAGGATAAGGATAGCCTCAATAATGCAACTAAACTATAGACAAAATCAATGAATACATAAATTAAAAAGTAGGCAGTGAAAATAATGATAACATGCTTAACTGCATTAGTAGCAAAATAAATCTCTAAAGGTACAAACAATCTAATTGCATTGGCAAGATTTTTATAGCATGGCAATATGAAATGTTGGTAAAAATGTAGAACAATTACAATTCATGTTTTGGCAAGAATGCAAAGTGGTACAGACAATTTTGAAGTATTTCTTATTTTTATGTATAATGTACTGTAACAGGTGCACATTTTATGATCCAACAATTCTATGCCTGGCATGGAGAGAAATATGCACATCTGCACTTGTAGACATTCTACTGCTTACAATAGTGAAGACCTAGAGGCAAGGGAGAGAATGGGTAATGGAATCTATATTAGACATATAGCTATACAGAAGTGCAAATGAACAAACTTTTGGGCATCAATCTGGATAAATCACTGTCATTGCACCAACGAGCAGAAGACTGTCTGCAGTGATGCAATTTCTATTAAGTCAAAAATGAGCAAAAATTTCTATTTAGCAATACACTGAAAACCACAAAGGAAAATGGGTGAAAAAAACCTTCAGTGTACTCACAGAAGGATCCAGAAGAAATATACAGAAAGATGCAATTCTCTTGAGAATGGTTAACCTTAAAATATGTGTGTGTGTGTGTGTGTGTGTGTGTGTGTGTGTGTGTGTGTGTGTGTGTAAACCGAACTCAGGGCTGGTGGACAATGATTAATATGTTCTACCACTAAGCCACACCTTCTATCCAAGAATGTTCTTTTCTGCATTAGGTGGCAACTTCAGCCTTGTTTGTTTCAGTGGTGTGTACTCTTCTTCTGGTTCCCAAAAAACACTGTGTGCCTTGCTCCTTCTACACTTTGGAAACACACAAGGGCACCCAGGGGGCTCTCTGGCTGTAGATGAATATGCCCTATTCTTAAAGTCTTTGCCTTCCTATGTAGACCTTGTACTTCATAATGGCTTAAGTATATTTGTTAGGACAAGTTAGACGGTTGTGTGTTAAGGCACTTCTTTGCAAATCTGGAAATCTGAGTTCATTCGCCAAAAGAATGGTATAAAGAGAGAATTAACTCCTGAAGTTCTCTAAAACATCTGTGCACCGTGGCATGTCTGTCTGTCTGTCTTCTGTCCCTGTCCCTTTTTCTTTCTTCCCCCTCTCTATCAAATAAATAAATACACTTCAAAAAAAGACATGTTTGTTAAATGCACCAGGGAGAGGGAGATTGAAGATTGCAAGAATCCTATTTCCAAAGCATTTCTAAACAAAGAAAATTAAATCATGGCTATTTTTATTATAATTTCTGCTTTTATTCACTTATTTTCTTGCCCTTCTTAAGACAAAAAATAAACTATAAAGCTATTTGGGTTGAGTACCTACCTAGTCAAAATACTAAGGAGGTAATAAAGCAAACACTAAAATGTTGTTTTAAAATTTTATATTAGGAAATATTATTGCTGTGTTGTAGGAGGTAATATAAAAAGATTTCCAGCCAACTTATGTTCATTCTGTGTTTAAAAATAAAGCAAAAGGTCTATTTTTCTCCAAGAAAAATCTCACTTAGGAAAAATTAATTAGAGTTTAACCTATTCAGTATGTTTGTTCCCAGACTCATCCTTGTTGGTGTGCAATCTTCGGTGTTTGCAATGAACAATTGAAAATGTCATGTGCAGTGTTTTGCAGCACACTTCGGGCACCTAGCAGCACTAACAACATGACAACTAGCAATACGACAACACACTGCTTCATGCAAGTGTGACAGAGGTGCAGATTTCCTTAGAGGAAAATCCAGCTGTGGAATATAACTTCCTAAGGAGACGGGTGAAAGAGTAATCACATGGTGCTACGCAATTAGCCAGGAAGCATCAAAATGATGCTGAATAAGACTTAGGACTCTAGGCCTCTCTGAAGTTGCATTTGAGAGAGTGCATGCAGGAGAAGATAGATGACAGACCTCTTATTATCCGACTGAGGTACCTATAAGCAACATTGTGTAAAAAAGAACTGTATAGAAAAGCAGCTTAAAACTGCCATCTTCTTCTGTTTTAATAATGGTATCATTGTCTTCTTTCTGGTGAAGTTTATCTAAGTTACATGTGACTAAGGCATTTATGAGACAGAAACAGAGACACTATAGATGTAGTTAGTGTTTAATGGTATCTTTAAAGACCTAAAAACTTTCTTTTGATTTTTGTTTGAACTATTAGTGCCTGTACTGTTTTTGAAGCAGGGTCTCCACTCTGCACTCCAGGCTGGCCTGGAACTTACTATGTAGCCTAGCATAGAGTGATCTAGAACTGGTAACTACCCTTCTGCCTCACCCTCCCAAGTGTAGGGCAATATATGAGCCATCATGCTTGCTTCACCTGTGTATTCTTGAGTAAATTGCTTCACCGAATATCCATTTGTCATCTATAAAATAGTCCATAAAACCATGAAATACTGGTAAGTGTGGCATTTAGCCTATACTTACAATAACATTAACTTCTCTTCTGAAATCTCAGGGGATCTATTAGTGATCAATGTAGAATAAGCACTTAGTCAATTTCTTATGAAGTTAGGAAGTGATAGTAAGCCATTAACCTTTATTATTGATCCTGATGCAGCAACTACCTGTTTGAGTATCTATAGTAAGTCAAACACTCAATTGGCTAAAATATAATAATCTACATTTTTTATAGTTCAAAAGTAAGTCAAGATGATGTATTTAGCACTAAATTTTGATGTAGAAATTAATGTATATTTTGATAAATAAAAAAGGAATTTACTTAGCGTGAATTTTGTACCAAGCTACAAAAAAAAAAAAAAAAGAATGCTACTCTCCAATTCTATCTCAGAATCATTAAGTATTTTACCAGTCTAAGTATCAGAAACGTCACCTTTAAAGAGATTGCCTTCTACTTTCATGAGTGACAGCAATAGCAATTTGGAAACTTTTAAGGAAATCTCAGTACCTTTACCTTAGCTCCTGCACAAAGTCACTAAAACTCCTCAGTGCAGCAAGGTGCTTCCCACGCTAACGATTTATTGCCCCCTTTCCACACCCAAATTCACAGGCAAAGTGTGTTACATCCGCAGCTGCCACTTGCTCCCTTGCACACGATGCTCACTCTGTCTAAGCTGCAAGTCGTCCAAGTGGACCTACTACATTTCTGAATACTTAATTTTTAAAATTTTATTTCCAGCCCTGCGCTGGAGTCTGGGTGTGGATTATGTATGTGTGTCCGTGGTTATGTCTTGACAGTACATGCAAGTACAGATGACAAAACCTGACATAGTGCCCTCCTTCACATTTCTCCACCTTATTTTTTGAGACAGGGTGTGTCACTGAAACTGGCTCTCACTGTTTTGACTTAGTCAGCTGGTCAGAGTGTCCTTAGCATCCATCTGTTTCTGTTCCCCCAGGGCTTCAGAACTAGAATGACCGATGCTGGCCACCGGGCCTGCTTTCCTGTGCATGGTGCAGATCATGCTTGCACAGCAAGCACTTTAGTCACTGAGTTGTCTCCCTAACTCTGGATTTTTTTGTTGTTGTTGTTATTCCACATCCCATGCTTTTGTTTACTCCATCATTTCTACTATGTCTTCGTTCAGAATACTTCTACTGTAGCAGTAAGCATCAAGCATTCCAGGGCTTTGTTGTGATGTTTCTCCAACTAGCCAGCAGCCTCCCCAAAGCTCCTAAATCCATGTCCTATATAGGATGCTGGTTAAGATTTTATCTCAGTCTCTTGGATGTAGGAGATGTTCAATAAATATTTTAAATGTTTGCTTGTTTGTTTGTTTGTTTGGTGTGTGCGTGTGTGTCACAGCACATGTGTGGAAGTAAGAGGCCAATTCATAGGAGTTGGTTTTCTTCTATCATGTGGGCTCCAGAAATTAAACTCAGGTCGTTAGTTACCTTTTTAACCTGCCTAGCCTTCTCACTGATCCTACAAAAATATTGATAAAACTAAATTTGTGTAGTATATCTATATCCTTAAAAAATGAAAGAATAAAATTTTGTGAAAAAACATTCCTCCAATAATTTGATAACTTATTATTTGCTGATCAAGTATCAATTCTGGAAGGCATAGCCTTGGAAACTCGAGAGCAAAGCAAAGAGGAATTAGAAGCAATCCAGGATCACTTCTAAAGTCACTTTTGGGTCTCCACAGGCACAGACAGTGCCATCTGATTACACAGAGAAGCACATGCCAAAATCAATCAATCAACCAATAAGTAAATAAATAAACCTTAAAAAAGCAAATGAGAAAAAAACTAGTTCCATGTGAACACCTTAGATTATTCCTCAGCTGTTGTCATGTTTGTTCATGTTTCTTTTCTTTCTTTTTTTTTTTTGGCATATTTTGTCTTACAAACTCAATTCAGTAATAGTCTTTGGCAAAATGTGCTGAACATGTTAACCGATCATTTTGATACACTAATGGGTTCAGGTCCATCCTATAAAATAGTTTCATTAGCTGATAAACTCTCCCTGCTTAGACTTTTCATTTAGATAGTACTTCTCCCAAGACATTAGCCATTTTAATTTACAGAGTAGTTACTGTTGTATACTGATAAGTTCTTTGCTTTGACTACAATCTCGCTGAGAGAAAATTCCATAACTCAGTTAAATATGTACTTCAAGAATATTTAGAACAGCATCTCAGTAAACTGAGTGAACTAGAACAATTATAAGAAATCTTTAATTAGTTAATTTTATTTTGGTTGTGTTAATCTTTAATTCAGTTGCATGTACATTTTTAAAAAATATTTTCACAGCACTTAAGCTACCTGTAACTCTCCATCTACAGTAATTCCATCTGTCAATAACAAGTTTCATGTCATTATGGCAAAACCTGCCAAAAGAAATACAGGAGTATTCATTTAGATTCACAGTGACAAAGGCTTCAGTCCTCAATTACTGGGTCTGAAGCACGGCAGACATCACATTGGAGAGGGTGAGCTAGAACAGATCTTTTTTACCTCACTACTCTCCAAAGGTATGCCTTAAGTCTCTATTTCCTTCAGCCAGACCCACTTCCTGATAACCTATTCACTATGAACTCATAAGCAGGTTAACCCACAGATGTAGTTGGAGACCTCATAGTGTTATCAAGCTTTCAGCTCACAAATGTTTGGGGGATAAACTCCATGTCAAACCCCCAAACACTACAGATTCCAAATGAAGATTCTTCAAGAGGGATGTGTCCAGAACATATATAAAGGTTCCTTGGGGTTCTTACTGGCTGTACATGTTTCTCTTCTTGGTAAACCTCTCCCCTCCCAAAATCAAAATGATAAACTTTTTCTTATTGTTTAATATATGTTCTTGGAAAGAGGTACACACTGTCCTGTGTCATTTCATTACTTTCCTGGGCCACCATTACAGGTACAGGTACTTCTAATCATTTAAATTATTCAGGTCTGAAGAACAGAAGTTCAGAAAGACTCTCTTGTAAAGTATGTCTAAATAACTGATTCTTTCTGCAGAGTTATCATTCATTCCAGGTAGCAGTTTAGAAAACACTACTACCATGATAAACAAGCTGAATTTAGAAAATTATCACTTCCAAACAAGAATGGCTAGGAACCCGGGAGTTCTCACCATCCTCTTTTGGAAATATCAGTGTGGTTTCCCAAGATAAAATATTCCTAGAGCAATACATGTTACCGTGACAATCAAAGTTTGAAAAATTGGGAGTCAGAAGAATATAGCCAACTGTGGGCATGAACACAACCAGGATGTTTGTATTTTAGTTTTCTCATAAATACATGCCAAACGCCCACACATCTTTCTGAAAGAGCAGACCACATAGATGGTGTAGTAAAAAGTGCAGTTTATTAAACCTGAGAAATAAGATAAAGGTAGAATTGAATTTTGTCCACAGCTTGAAAAGGTAATATTTGTTCACAGCTTGCCTCTTTTTTGTCTACGATTGTATTGCTAATAGAGCACTTATTCTCACATTGCTTTTTTCCACTCACAAATCTGATTGACATTACCACTCCAGGTTCACTGAAGCATGGCACTGTGATTGCAAACACATAGTAGTACCTTGTCAAATGGTATATTGTACTAACAATTATTGTTTCTCATACTTCAAAGACCCCCCAAAATATTAAATGTTAAATAAAATTCATTATTAGTAACTCACTATTTCATGTAGCTCATATTAGCTGACTTTTTCCTGAAATTATATTCATGTTAGAATCTATGATGAGTTTTGTTGTGTTTTTCTTTAAAGTATCTTTCTAGATCTCATCTTTTACATTCCTTACTGCATGCTTTTGAATGAGATCAGTCTCTCCCCGGCCTACCTCTTTCTTAACAGTCAGCTAAAATGCTGTATGGTAAGATCCTCTTCTGTGTGTCTAGGGCCCCCAAAGCAATGTGAGGAATTAAAGTAGGAAGTGAGATCAGAAGCAGGGAAGATGTTCACACCCTGCTTAGCAACTGGGTGATCAAAAATGTCTGTACTACTTGCTTGGCATGTTGCATTAGCTTGTGGTTTCCCCTCAAATATCCAGTAGTGATTTACTGTCTGACTGAGTGACAGCAACAGGCCTTCTGTTGGTTTTTAAATCCTTTGAAAGTTGTTCTGTTACTTTTTCTCTCAGAGGATTGAATTCATTGGGGGAGTTTTTCAATAATACATTAGAGTGATTTAAAAATCTAAAACGACCTTATATCATCCTAATATCTGAGGCTGAGGAAGGAGTATTAACTATTTTGTTATGTAGCTAGAACTGAACTTTCTCACACAATTTGCTGAAATGATGGAACAAGCATTGTTCCTTTCACTGAGATAAATGGAGATAAATTCTGGCAAGGAACAGTAGATCAGATCCTGACTCAGAAAAACCAGAATAATATTAGCATGTCGCTTGATAATTAAATTGGTAAAGTTAAACATTAGACTACTGGTTTCCTGCTATGTTTGAAGGACAGTGTTCATTGATTTCTCCAAGGTCAGTATGCACAGAAATGTATCTTTCCAGAAGACACAAGATGATGCTCTCAAGATAATTTTATGCAAGATATTAGTTTATGGTTAAATTTCTAAGGTAATTTTTACTTTTCTATGTTGTTATTCAGAACAGTTAAAACCATGATTCAAAGAATTTTCAAATGTTTTCTGTTTAGTTGTGTGATAGGTCCCCTAATTATCTCTTGAAACTTTTTCCTTTCTAAAATTGGTAGTTACCTGTTTGGAGGGGGTTTATTTGTTTGCTTTTTTTAATTTGCTCAGTAAACTTCCTATGTAGGTTGGATGGATTGTTCGTTTTCTTTATTTTTGCTGAGGTATGATTCATATACCATGGAATCTATTTAAATATATGATTTGGTAAGGTTTACTTCATTTGTAGTGTTATACAACCACCATTAGTAATTTTAGAACATCTTTATCACTTTTAGAAAAATCCCTATTCACAAATCACTCTCTGTTCTACTACCTGCCCTCTCTTGGAAAATCTATAGTTTGCTCTCTGTGGATTTGCCTACTGTAGACATTGTTATAAATAAATGAATTGTGCAACATGTGTTTTTTATGGCACCAAGTCACATGTAGCATGAAGCTTCAAGGTCTATCCAGTGCATGGCATTTTCAGTACATTATTATCTTCATGGTTAAGTAAGATTCCACTATATGGCTACACCACATCATTTATATCTTCCCTTTAGCTTATGGTTTTGTGGGCTATTTCTGTCTTTCACCTATCATGGATTATGAACAAGTATTTATATACAATAGTTTATATACCTAGCAAAGAATACATTACTTTTTATTATTCATTTTTTCTACTTTTACAAACATGTTGAGTATTCATCCCTCCATCCTCCTCCCTCCTGTCCCCTCCCTTTCCTTCACTATTTTCTCCTATTCCTTCTAACCTTCTGTCCACATGCCTCAATGGATCTCAGGGTTCACTCTGGCTTATCTACTCCTGTGAGGGTTCAGGCCTTTTTAGTGTAACAAGTTAGCTCTCTTTAGGCCAACCCATTGATGTGTGTGTTTCCCTTCACTCATCCAGTTTTAGACCCAAAGGTTTCCACTATGCATTCCTATTCTATGCATATAATAACAGCTGCCTACAGAGCAGTTTGATGTACTGTCTTCCTATGTATAAGTTTATTGGCTGTCTTCCCTATTGATCTATTTCCTTCCCTTTTTTAGGTTCTTGTTTTAGTTTGCAGAAACAGGGATGGGTGCCACTCTGAAAAGTGGGTCTCAAGTCCAATCAGAAAGCTGTTGGTTGTCTCCTAAGTACTCATGCCACTATTACACTGGTGGTTACCTGTTGTCATGGTGATCTATCTATATTGCAGCTTACAGATATTAATTCCATCGATGGGGCTTGTGATTATTTCTTTCCCTTAGCAGCTTCTACAGTATTCTTTTGTACAGTATAAGCTATCCAGTAAGGAGTAAGTGCTCAGACCAGTTCCATCTGACATACTTTGCCCATGTACTGTAGAATACATTGCTCTTTTATCACTCCTTTAAGTGAGAAACTAGAGAAAGTAATCTTTCAGTATTTACACCTAGTTCATTATTTCACAGGAAAGCAACAACTCCATTAGTGACCCTACTAAAGATTTTCTAAATAAAGAAACTGTTTTCCTGTAAAAATAGTAAAAAATATCTAACTTTAAGACAATATGTATCACTTACTATATACCTAGAACCAAGGATTATGATCCAAAAATGAAATCATTCAAAGCCAACTATAAGAGAACAAAGTGCTTTAAATTCTACATCTTTAAAATAAAAATACAAAGCCACCACAAAAAATTAGATTAGCTATTTTCTTTATACTTAGGAATTTTTTACTTTGTAAAAACAGAGGATGAGCATTCAATGAGGAAAGAAAAGTAGGATAATAAATCATTTTTCATAATCACAGTAAATAAAAAATTTTTCAATAAATAATTATACAGTCAAATGCATACAATATGAAATTAAATAACATAAAATCACACTCTTAAAACAGAAAATCATGTACATTCATTTTCTCAATTTTATTAAGAAAGCATGCAAAATAAATATTTCACAATATTGAAAGTTATTATATTTTGTAACCCTTATATTTCCCTTTATTCCTCAAGTAATTTTCTAAGCTTTATACAATTATAATAAATCTTAGGTAAAATGGCTATAATTTAAAGTTTTTATGCCTGTTATCAATGTAGTCAATCTATTCAAGAAAGCCTGGGTTATTTTTTAAAGTATAAGTTGCTTTCAGTGTTTGGATGATAAAGAGAATGGATCTCACTCCAGATGTTAATGATAAATAAAATGGACACACCAATGGGTCAGGGAAAGACAGAATGTTAAATTTCAAGACAGAAGCCTGAAGTTTCAAAGCATACTGACTGGTGTTTGTCAGCGGGATACTCAGGCATTCTGGCTCTAGAGATTAGAGTTGCAATGAGATTTATTTATTGGGTCAGCTTATGCACAGGACTAGTCCATACAGCAAAAAGTTAGCAAGCCTAAGGAGGTACCAAGGAGGGAAACCTATGCTTTAAACAATTAATTGTGCCAGAAATTTGGACACTTCAAGTTGAACAATAGACATACCAGGTGTAGCAGTTCGCCTGCATGGTTGCTGATAAAAAGACCACCAAATGGCTAAAAGGAACAAGGAACTTATTTTCTCTTATGATTCCTGGTTACCATTGTTTGTCCAGCTTGGAAGGAGAGCTCACACCAACAGGGCCAAAGGAACTGGTCACACCATCTCCACATAACAGCTGAGAGAGGAACAATCTTACTTACCAGACTAGCATGTCTGACCAAGTATATAGAAGGATGCCAACTTCCTCAACCAGTTCTCTATATTTTATTTATCCATCCAGGACCTAGTCCTACCCACTAGACAATCTCCTGCAGCAGGTTCTCTCTGAGTTTAACTCAACTACTAATTATCTACAGATGTTCCCAGAGCTCAAACTCTCAATCATCAAACTGATACTTATATTTAACTATGACACCAATCTACCACAAAATGTTGTAAGATATTTATAGTCATTGAAACATTTTTATTTTATTTACTTGTTAATGGAGTTCATGGTGATATTTCAATATATACATGCAACTTGCATGCAGACATTTAAAAGCTTTCCTTAGACATATATATGTGTATATATGTATGACATATATGTGTATGAAAGAGAGAGTATGAGAGAGAGAGAGAGAGAAAGTGTAGTGTGCCTGCTATGGCTTGTACTTCATTTCTTTCTTTCCATCATGTGGGCTTCAGCCATCAAACTCAGTTCTCAAAGTTTTGCTAACTGGTGCCTTTATTTGTTGAACTACATTTTCAGACTTAAGCTTAAATTTTTTAAATTGCAGTATTCAATATGAAGTTAATACCTACATATAGAATATATCCACAGTATAAATTGTTTAGTTAAGTGATGCACCAAGTATGGTTGGTAAAGTTACAATAGAAAAATGAGGACTGAGATTTTGACAGTCAATGTTGCATAAGGAAAATTGTTCAGAGATATATTATTTTTGAAAAATAACATTTTTGTACCTCAGTTTCTTGGTGATAACCATACAGAAATATTTTACTTCATTAAAGTGATGGTATAAATCAAGTTGATTATATAGAGTACAGAATTTATATGGAAATTATATTCACAGAGCTATTCTCATGTATTGTATAATGAAAAACATGAATATATCTTCAAGGTTCTTTATTGTATTAAGAATGATATAAACAAACTGACAGCTAACAAAGTGAATAAGAGTTTATTTTCAGAAAAGACATAGGTACTACTGAGATATAATTCAAAATTGAATGTTAAATGAAATCTATATGACTGAAGAAAAGAAAACAATGAGGATCTGTTGTGAACAATAACTAGAACATTGAAACTTACTGAGCACAAGTTAGATCAGTAAATTATTTGTATTTGACAGCAAATCTCTGCAAGGAATGGAGTTGGCTTAATTCTACAACTTTGTCTCACACTGTGACTTCCTTATGTCTCTGAACTGCTTGGGAACAAAAGTGAGCTATGCCAAGCAAAAACATCTACACCTTCCCCACACCAGAAATTTTGTGCATTTGGTTTTCTCTTTGCATGGACAGATCCTGTTTAGACATGAGCCCCATCCCTATCTCTTTTAAACTGGTTATTCTCCCAATAAAATTCTTGCCCTTTAATAATGGAAGGGATTTCATGATTACTTATTTCTTGCTTGTTCTTGATAATTATCTGTCCCCTACACACTGATACCTGAAGAGGAAACAGTTATGCTGACTACGACACACTAAATACCCTAACGATTAGCGACATAAGGACAAATGCCTACCTGATTTTGGAAAATGAAGTCAAACAATATTTTGAGAATTGTATGCCATCCACTTCTTATATGAGTGCTGATAACGTTATTGGCCAAAGACAAAGACTGCGCTGTTATTCCACAAGACTGAATAAAATAACAGAGGAATAACCTTGAACCCAGAAAGTTGCTCTGGAGATATATACAAAACGAGTTTGGTGGGAGGCCAGAAGAGGATTCTTGAAAGACAAAGCCAAGATTTTACTGGAGGGAGAAATGGAAGCTTTCCCAGTGAAGATGAGTGAAACATGCTCTTGGAAAAGAGGATTTTCAAAGATTACTGCTTACGTGTCAGGGATAAACTTTTTATCCCTTTCATAGGGAATAGTGGAAGTACGGAGGCAGAGTTTTTGTCATTTCTTGAATGCATAGTTTTGTACAGTGCGATAGTGGACAGCAACATGGCAGTCAGAGGTAGGTAAATGTGAAGCAGGAAAGAGGTTTCCAATAGACATGTGGGTCTGGGGAGCAGTCAGATTGAAGAGTTGAGAACTGAAGGCAGATGAACGAGCAAGCACCCCACAGATAGCATGAAGACGAGGGGAAGCTAGAGCAGACAGAAAAGGAGCCAGATGTAGAAGCAAGAGAGCAAAAAAGAATTGCTGGGCAAGTGATGGAAAAGCCAGGCCACAAACAGAAAAGTGAGGGCCACAAACCAGGGCACATTTGGTAGGCACTGATCTGACACTTGCAAAAATCAGTTTGATTACTAACAGATTAATTTAATTTTAGTAAAGGCAAAATTCCAGTAGTCATGGTAAGAATGGATTATTAAGCAATCTAGATATTGTGGCAGCCCGTGAGTTTTTCTTGCATCGACATGAAGTGAGATGACTGAAATGGGAAGTCAGTAAATATTTAGGGTGATGGAAATGTGTTTCCACACTAAAAGAAAAATATAACTTGCATCTGACAAATGAAGATGAAGAAGGTGAAAAGCCGGGAAATAGAACCCGGAATAATGAAACTGTATCCTGTTTAAATTTCCAAAGGGTATAGCTGAGTGCTTTACAAGTGCCATAAGGTATTCAGATTACGTTAAATACAGAAACACTTTCACATAGGTGTTATAATTACGACTATTCTGTAAGAACAAATGAGATTCAGAAAATCTTAGTAAATTGCCCAAGGCCACACAGCTAATAAATGTTACAACTGAGATTTGTAATGTTGGCTGTCTCAGAATCTCATGTTCTTCCCACTATGAGATGCTGACAGCTAAGATTCCTGAAACCTCAACTCCCCCGGAACTGGTAACATTCACTTACAAGTCCAGGAACACTGGAGACGGGACTAGAGGCCTTCTTGGTGTAAAGGTACAGTATCTCAGTCTCTGTGCTTAAGCTAAGGAATACATTCCAATAGCTATTTTTTTTATGTAACTGAAATTGTAATCCGAAATCTATCTAAAACGTGGTCAGTAAGAGGACGCTGTTAGTATCATGATGGAGATTTCTAGACATACATGGTCAGAGGCTGAGTCCAGATGTAAGAGTCAGGATCCTCAAAGGTGGAATCTGGGAATCTGTGCTCTAACGTGTCCTTTAGGAAAAGTTCTGAAGACCTGCTCACACCAAAGGTACACCATAACTGAGTTCATTTAAAAGTCCTTTAAAAAAACACATACCTAGACAAAGATTCATCTGCAGTACAAAAAAGAGCGTGGATGAGCTGGATCATTGGCATTATCTGAATATCATTTGTTAAAGGTATCTTGAACTGAATTTATATTTGACTATTTAAGAAGTAAACTTTAAGGAATTCATAATATATGTTTAAAATGTTATAGATACCTAAAGTTTATTTTTTAAGAAAAGAAACACAGAGAAACACGGTTTGAAAACCACTAACTAAACTTATGAAAATATGCTCTGGAAATGAAAGTAGCCAGTCTATAAAACTGCACCAGCAATAAAAGAAATTGCCCCTGTAGTCAGACATTGTTGATAATTATGGCATGAACGACACACCTGGGGAGTCAGTAGGAAAAAGCATGACTTTGGAGAGTAGGTTTGTCTCATTTTCTTCTGTTTCCTTTGTGAGCAACTAGATAATGTATTCCTGCATATGTTTACTACAAATGGAATGATAGCATTTTGTCTTTCACTATTTGGCCATTCTGAGGAAGAATAATGTTAGTAAGTCTTGACTATTATTTTTAGCATCACCAGGTTTTGAAGAAAACACAATCAGCTGAAGTTGAGCGCTGTGAAATAGCCAAAACCAACCACCACCCTGTCAGGTCTCCTGGGCAATATGTGTGGCAATACATGTGTCTTAATAAATGGTATTAAAATTTTAAGGAATGAGGCATCCAGAAATCGGATTATACCCTGCCCCATGTAACTGTCACTGTGTCTGCCTTTGCTTTCTTTTTTTTCTTTCCCTCCTTCATCACTCACTTTGATCACTACTTCCTATTTCTTCTCCCACTCCATCCTTCTATACCCCTTAACAATCGACTATTCACTGTTTCCCTTTTTTTTCTCCCACCTTTTCTAACTATATCAGAAGATACAGGATTTCTTTTCAACATATACCCACTAGAGTTGCTAACTAATGTAACCATTTGTTATCCTTAAATATTTGAAAGCAATTTGTTTGCAATAAATGCTCTATGTTATCTCAGAATATTCCCCTATATAAATTTATCTTATTGACATTTTGTTTAATTTGGTAAGCAAAGGATAAAATCACATTTTACTTCAATAGTCTATGAACTTAGTAACTAATTTAACAATTTGTGTCATCATTCTGTATATACTTTCTATTATAATATCATCTCTATACTCTGTAGGTTTTCTTTCCTACGGAAAATAGTACAATATATTTAATAAACTGTATCAAATATATATTTTCACATGCACATATAGATAGTTGAGTGCTTTGAAATAAGAAGTTCCTGCTAATTGACCAATAAACACTACTGAAGTATTTTTCATAATTTGGAAATTGGACATGCACACACTGGGTTTCAAATTTTTGTGTAACTATAACTAAATTAAATTAACTAAATGGAGGAAATGCTTATTTTTCTGATTTTAAAAGTTACAGCCCACCTATTTATGATTGGCCTTATGGATTTAGATAGAACATTATGATGGCAGGAGCTTTAGGCAGAGGAAGCTGGTCCTCATGGTGTATAGAAAGGAGTGAGGTGAGAGAAGAGAAGAGAAGAGAAGAGAAGAGAAGAGAAGAGAAGAGAAGAGAAGAGAAGAGAAGAGAAGAGAAGAGAAGGGGAGGGACAGAAAAGGAGGGGAGAGGAGGGGAGGGGAGAAGAGGGGAGGGGAGAAGGAGGGGAGAGGGAGGGGAGAGGGAGGGGAGAGGAGAGGAGGGGAGGGGAGAAGAGAGGAGGAGAGAGGGAGGGGAAAAGGAGGAAGAGGAGGAGAGGGGAGGGAAGGGAGGGGAGGGGAGAGGGAGAGGAGGGGAGAGGGAGAGGAGGGG